>CM041780.1:262137367-262484199 GCA_023374045.1 Limonium bicolor
GATTTTGAAGATTTGAAAAGATAGAATTGAAGAGCTTGGCAAGACTAAGAGCATGGTGGTCTTGGTTTTTGATTTGGCAAAGGGAGCTAGGAGATATAAGCTATGGAAGTTAAGAAATGGTGAAGTTTCTGTAGCATAACCGATGGAGAAGGAAGGAGAAGATTGGAGACCGTGGGAAATGAAGAGGGAAAGGAGAGAATGAGAAGGAAACTTGCTTTTGGAGATATTTAAGCTAAAAGCAAATAGTGACTTTTGCTTTATCATTTACTTAACTTATTTATTTGTTTAGGTGTGGTGAGTCACTCATGAAAACCGGCCCCCTTATTTTTTTAGGATAATTCATGGTCTTTGTTGACCAACAAGACAACTTATGTTGACTTATATTGTAAACTAGCTTATTTTTGTTACTATTTCACAAACTAAGGCACATATTTGTGAAATTTTTGATTTCTCATTGATTAGACTTCCTAATGTGATACTAAGTAGTACACATATTAATTAAAGAGTAATGATGGTCATTTAGCCACTCAAAACTCATTTACAAGACAACTTTTCAAAAATGTGCTTTAAGACTCCTTAAAGCACATTTTGTGTTTTAACTTGTTTTCAAGCTTGGTTTTCTTTAGTAATTGGTTTAATATGTTCATTAACACATAATTAAGCTATAGGTATGACCTTTAGGTCTTATACAAACTTATCCCAAGCTTAGAGCACATTTTTTCCCATATTGACTTTAAGGTATTAATTTGTGTTTTGTTTGGTTTAATTGTCTACCAAGGTTTCCTAAGGACTTAATTAGCCTTATTAAATCATAATTGAATATTATTAAGTCTTGGTAGGCTCTTTGGGTCCTAACGAAGCTCACTCCAAGCTTAGAGCATGTTTTTGCTCAAACTGTATTTATGGTACTTTATTGTTTTTATTATGGTTTAAATTGTACACTGATGCTTCTAAGGCACTTTTTAGCCTTTAAATATCATAGTTTTACATTTTAACAACATATCAAGGTTTGGGGTATTTCACATGGCTCCTCAAAAACTTCAAGGCAATTGCGTAAAACGCATTTTTGTGACACCCGAAGGTGCGTTTATGTGCTTTAAGGATTTTCTGAAAATTAATTAGTCACTATGAGTTCTAAGTGTTTATTGACATTGTTTATAGTCAATAATAATTTTAAGGTGTTACATTGAGTTATATGGGGTTATATCAACTCTAAACACAACTCTCGGGCTAACCGGGCAAAAAGGAGCGTTAAGAAATTCGTCCGAGAACTTTGTTTATTTTTGAGAAAGTAGCTCATGCATTCTCCTTATAATGTTGAATAATGATGTTAGGAACTCTAAGAATGAGTTTTATAGGAGTTCGTGCCACCTCGGCACTCCTCCTGGGCATTCCCGGGGGTTTATGGGGCCCCCATAAGGCATCTCCTAGCACTCTGCGTTTAACTGAGAATTTATCTTGAGGATTTCATCTTGTATATCTTATAGAGTGTTATGGTGCATTTGGAATGAAGTGTAATGCTTTACTTCATCCTCTTAAGTATTTCCGGGACTTTCGGGCCTTAAGGGCCTTTAAAGGAACTCCCGAGCCTTTTGTATTTTTACTCAGTTTTAGATGAGGTCCTGTATTATAAGGGTCACATAATGATCCTTGATTAACTTCATATGAAGTTTATAGCTTATATAACTTGTTTAGCTTAAGGTCGGGCTTTAGCGCTTGTTTTTGACCTTAAGGAGTTTAGGTGCGTTTTAACGCCCAATTGTTTATATACTTTCTTAGGGTTTAATAATCCCCTAAATAATATTTACATTTATCATTATTTAATTATTTAAAGGTTAGGGGTATTTCAAGAGCACTTGGACGTAGACCATAGGCTAGCAATCGAACAGGGGAATAGGTCATTAAGGATAGGGAATCGACTATTTCATTTTGGTGCCGTCTGTGGGAATCGAACAACTCAGATATAGCAACCATGAATCCAACTCGAGAATGCGTGATGTGCAGAATTAATAAATCTGAGATTGAGAATTGTGTTTGTGTAGGTTTTAGGTGCGAAATGGCTCCTAGGACAAGGAAGGCTCCATAAACCAACGACGGAAACACTGATCCGATTGTCTCTGATGCAACTGCGAGTTCCATCTCCAAGAAGGATCTGGAGGAAATGATGAAGACCCTGACCAGGGCGATCGACGAAAGGATCATGGAGGGGAATGAGCTTCTGCAACAAGAATTGATGCAAAGGGATGAGGACTACCAACAGAAATGGGAAGAAATGTCCGAGGCGATCGAATTCCTGAAGAATCAGGATTCTGAGGGAAGCTACGGTGGGAAGAAGGAAACCCAAGGGGAAGCTCTGATCGCCATCAAAGAGGAGGAAGACGACTCCATCGACCTGAGCCTATATCCATTTTCCGAGAAGATTCGGAGGGCTAAGCTTCCTTCGCATTTTGTTGCTCCCATTGTCAAGAAGTATGATGGTACAGGGGATCCGGATAAGCATATCAAGAAATTCATGTTCGCCATGAATACGCAGGGGATCATCTCCCTCGCCCTGTACAATTTGTTCCTAGGGACGCTCTCTAAAAGGGATTTAAGCTGGATCTCCACCAGACCTCCTCAATCCATCACCAGTTTCAAGCAACTGACGGAGGAATTCCAACAGTATTTCACCGCAAGCAAGAAAGTAAAAAGAGAAACAATAGAGCTCATGGATGTGCAGCAGAAAAAAGGGGAGTCTGTGAAAAGAGTACAACGAGCGCTTTCATAGGTAAGTGGCGAAGATCGACGACATCGATGAGAAGATCTTGATCAAAGCTTTTGGCAATGGTCTGGCTCAACCACGGCTTGCTGGAAAAATAGCAACCAAAGCGCCCAAGACACATGGAGAATTGGCATAGATGATCCATGACTTCCTTAAGTCCGAGATAGAGAAGAATAAGGCCAAAGAGTTAATGAACAGCTTTAAGGCCCCAGTCGCGAATGAAAAGAAAGGTGGACAAACAGGGGGCGTAGCGACCGGGAGCTCATCCCACGGGGGCTCAAGATACAAGCCATATTTTAAGACCCCGGCCACCACCTCTTCTCAAGGATCACAGAATCCAAGTGCGAGGGTTTTCCCTGAGATTTAGATCGACCCCGGGAAGTACGCGGCTGCCGTAAAGGAGGGTCTCCTACCTCCCCCAAAGAAGCCCAACCCAGGCGAGGTGCCGGTAGCATTTAGTGAGTACCACAGGCACCGCAGCCACAGGACCATCAACTGCGCCAACCTTGCAAAGGAGCTGAGAACAATCGACGAAAACAAGAAAAAAGGAAGCGACAAACCGTGCGACAAAGGCAGCCAAGTGCCCAGTATTCCAACAGTCAGTACTCCCTGGCCAGGCATGAGGAGGAGATCCATCCAGAGCTAGACCATAGTAAATCCTTCGGGGTAATCACAGGTCTGTAATAGGGAGTCGAAGTCTTTTTCACAAAACATGAAGTACTTTACCTCAAAGTAAAAAGGGAACTATTTGTTTATACTCTATCAATAACATGTGATTACCTCTATTGCTTTCTTTGCATCTGCTTATAACTAGGGAAAAATAATAATATATATCAAAGCGGCAAAAACTAATGAAAATTTCCCCTAAGAAAACTTACACGCCTCTTCTCAGAAGTAGGGCCGCTGACCCCGAATGAAAGAAAAAGGTAGGTACGTCAGGAACTCCCCAAGAGGAAGATAGCTAAGCAAGAAAAGCTCCCCCCTATATACTTCACTCATGAAGATGAGGACGGGGTCCTATATCAGCACAATGACCCCCTTGTCATTAGGGCACAGGTAAACGACCGCATGATGGAGGGCATTTTGATCGATACGGGGCTGGGGCCAACGTAATCTCATCAGAAGCAGTAAGAAAGCTTGAAATACCAGAGGAAAAAAATCAAACCCTACTCAGCGGTGCTAGGAGGCTTCGTAGGAGGAATCTCCGCCAAATCACCAGGAAGTGTGGATTTCACAATCACCTTGGATCAAGGGGATGAAAGATGCACAGAAAGGCTAACGGCCTTCATCTTGCCCGGACTTTCTTGATACAACATGTACCTAGGCCGCCCCGGGATAAACGCCTTCAGAGCCATATGCAACACCCATCACTTGAAAATGAAATACCTGACTAGATCAGGGAAGTTGGTAACGGTAAGGGGAAGCCAAGAGATGGCGTGGGTGTGCGAAGTGCGCATTATGGAGGACCTCCCGGAAGGAGAGGTGGTCAAGACTGTCGGATCAGGCAAGGAGTTCAAGGGAAAGCTTCCTCCCCCGTCCAGGCATGACCAGGAAAGATCGGAAAGATATGAAACTCCTACCGACCCCCCGAGAGAGGTACACCTAAAAACTGATCCCTCTAAATTCTTTAAAATTGGAAATGCGTTTGACAGTGGAGAACAGACTCACCTCATAAGGTTCTTGGAAAAAAGAAGGGCCACATTCGCCTGGAGCACAGAGGAAATGCCAGGGATAGACCCAAGCGTTATCTAGCATAACCTACAAGTAGATCTAAAGCACCCCGCAATCAGACAAAGAAAGAGAATTATGGGGGCAGAAAGGGACCAAGCCGCACAGGCAGAGGTCCAGAAACTACTCAGTGCAGGGTTCATCAGAGAGGTGTCATACCCCAAGTGGTTGGCCAATGTGATCATGGTCAGAAAATCGAATGGGAAGTGGAGAATGTGTGTAGACTTCACAGATCTAAATACGGCTCGCCCGAAGAATTTCTATCCACTGCCATCTATAGACCGTCTAGTCATCTCAACGGCCCAAAGCTCCATTTGAGCTTTTTGGATGCATTCTCTGGATATAACCAGATAAAGATGAATGAGGACGACACAGAAAAGACTTCTTTCATCACCTCGGCAGGAACTTTCTGCTACAAGGTAATGCCCTTCGGTTTAAAAAATGCCGGGGCAACCTTCCAAAGAATGATCGACAAAGTATTTCAGGAGTAACTCACTTGCAATGTGGAGGCATATGTCGATGACATAGTCGTGAGAAGTACGTCAAAAGAGAAACACATGAAAGATCTGGAAGAAACGTTCAACACGTTGGACAAATTCCAAATCAAATTAAACCCAGAGAAGTGTGTGTTTGGAGTGACAAGGGGAAAATTCCTCGGCTTCATAGTCGGGCAGCGAGGAATCGAGGTCGACCCGGAAAAAAGCCAAGCCGTCCTCGACCTCCTCCCCCCAGGAACATCAAGGATGTTCAAGCCCTCAACGGAAAACTCACAGCCCTAAGCAGATTCTGCTCAAAATTGTAGGAAAAGACGATCCCGTTCTTTAACATATTAAGGAAAAACAGTAAATTCCAGTGGGGCCCGGAGTGCGTTGAAGCTTTCAAAAAAACAAAGAGATGCTCCGAGAATTGCCCAAGTTAGGTGTCCCGGAGCCCGGTCAAGACCTCTATCTCTACCTATATGCCTCTGATTAGGCGGTAGCAACAGTCCTGATAATGGAGGAGGAAAAGAAAGAGATTCCCGTCTATTACACGGAAAAAATTCTAACGCCAACAGAAGGGCGATACACCAACATAGAGAAGATCCTATTCTCCCTCGTCATCGCATCCAGGAAGCTACGCCCATACTTCCAGTCACACCAAATCTTTGTCAGGACTAACCGGCCATTAAAGCAGATAGCCAACAACCCGAATGCATCCGGGCGCATGGTGAGTTGGACAGTCGAACTCACCCAATGTGAGATCCATTTCCTCCCACGAAAGCGATCAAGGCGCAGGCACTGGCTGATTTTATAATTGAGACAAGTTTTGACCAAGAGGATAGAAATCCCCTCACCTCCTTTGTCGTCCTGGTAGATGGGGCCCGGTGCAAGTCGGGGGCAGGGGCAGGGATTGTGGTTCAAACCCTAGACGGGCGGGAGCTCAACTACGCTTTCCGCCTCGAATTCGAGGTAACCAATAATGAGGCAAGTATGAAGCTCTCATCCAAGGACTGGAGGTCGCAACTGCCTTAGGGGCAACAAGTTCTAAAAATAAAGAATACGAATATCCATAAGGAACAATTAAAGCTTCTTTTACAAAGAAAAGTAAACTTACTATCTTATGGCCTGTGCAGATCTTGAAGTATACTCAGATTCCATGCTAGTGGCTAGGCAAAAAGATAACATATACGAAGTAAAGGAAGAAAAGCTTTGGAGATATCTGCTAAAAGTCCAGGAGCTGAAAGCAAATTTCTCGAAGTGTGAACTAAAGCATCTTCCTCAGGCAAGAAACGCCGAAGCAAATACGCTGGCGAAACTAGCAAGTATGGCAGAAAAAAAATCCTAAATAGAGTATGGTTGGAAGTTAAAACCAATTCAAGTCTCGATGAGACCCGGGTGTGATAAGCGAGAAATACATCTACTTTTAGGGCTTTAATTCTTCCTATTTTCATAGCAATTCGTGTCGTATTTCTCACTTATCATATGTTTTTCCTTAGATTTATGTTTTGATATGAATAGATACATTTTATGTGTCAAATGCAGTAAAAGTCTTGGAATCACGTAATTTACTTCACAAGCTTTCTAACGCAACAAACGGCGAGTAAAACGGACTTATAACGAATAATCTAGAGCCAGTTGAAGATTGCAGTCTACGACAATGGGCTTAGGCGGACAAGGACAGCGTGACCGCCTGTTCTTGCGCGGACAGCACACAAGGCGCAACCGCATCCTTAGGCGCGGACAAGAGAGCAGAGGCAACCGCCTCCATTTGCGCGGACAAGAGACAAAGGAGGAATTGTGAGACAACCGCCCCATTCCGGGCGGACGTGACCAATCACATACGCGAAGTTTTCTTCTTCTTCGGGCGGCGCACTCGAACTGCTCTTCATTAATTGCAGACTCGTTCGGCGCCTACCTTAATTTACTGAAGCGTGACGCCGCCTCTGCAATCAATTGCTGCTGCGATAAATGAAATATCTGACTGAGATTTTCACGGATCTGATTACCAACTGCACCGTCCCTGATTTCTCCGTTGTCTGTTTCTCATTTCCCCAGCCTATAAAAACCCACTCCCTCCTTCAGTATTAATCATCCCTTCCAAAAATCCAAAGCTCATCAGTTCACCATCATCTCACCACGCTCACTCACAACGTACACTCACCACGCTCGCTCACCACATACGACCACATCCATTTCTTTTCTCCCCGTTTTCTCCATTTTTATTTGTTTTTCCACCACACCACATCACTGCCATTAATTAGTATTATTATTACCGACGACGTGGAGACAGAGGCGGAGCTAGGATTCAGAGTCAGCTTGCTAGCTGGAGTTTTCTCTACCCTTTCTCTTATTTTGTTAAAATGTTGTTTATATATAGTTATGTTTAATTAATAAACTTAAGCCCTCCCAGTTTTGGGATGCGAGCCTATTTTATATAATTATGTTATGTTAAGCTCTCCACTATGATTTTATCTAAAGTAGTAGTTTAATTCCAGTTCTTCATCTGCTTTAATTCTCTGATCAATTATTAAAGCAATATTTGTAGTTTTCTAATCAACATGCGAGAGCTGAGATAGATAACAAGACGTGGGAAGTTAAACCTGATTAACAGCTAGAAGCCTGATCCGGCCTATAGGTTAATTAGTCTCAAATAGAAGTTGTTCTTTATGCGATTGGTTGTGTCCGGATTAGAGCATTAGTCTGCTGCTAGTTCTAGCAACTGGTTAGGGTTCGTTAGATTTAGTCGTCAACGAATTATTTATAGTTTCTGAGTTTATTACTTAAGTGGTAAAGTTTATATTAAGATAATTGATAAAATAGGTGAGCAGAACTAACCCGGGATGCTTTCTTAAAAGACAAAAATATTGTTTTTATTATTTTGTTTTTGTTCAGGTTAGGGTTTTCGATTATTTCTTCTCCTTAAAAAATTGATAAAATCTATTTACTAGAAGTCTTAGTAAATTTAATTCACTGTCAGTTATCCACAGCGAGGTCCCCAAGAGTACGACAACCCCACGAATCCACTATCCCGCAAAACGATTAGGTACACTGCCTATGTGGTAGAAGTAGTCACATATTTCTCCATCAAGTTTTTGGCGCCGTTGCCGGGGACCTCTAACACGGTTAATTGACATTTTTATTATTTGATTGAGACTTTAATTATTTTTTTTCTTTCTTTTTTTTCTTTATTTCACTATTCTTTACTTTACGTCAAAGTTGCTAACAAGTTTTTGTGCTTTACAACAAAGTTTCTTTACTTTACTTTATCTTGTCGTTGTTTTATCTTTTCAGTTATTATTATTTATTTATTCAACTTTGATTGATTTGTTACGTATATGAATTCCCATCCAAATTTGATTTTTGTTAGTAGTAGGTGCGTTGTTCTTTTTACTACTTTACTTGACTTGACTTTACTTTTTGTTAGCAGTATGAATTCCCTTCATTTATTGTGTTTTGTTTCGTACTAATTATTTATCTTATTCAGTTTGGTTTTGCAAATTTTATTTCGTGTGACTAGAATAGGTTGCGTTTAATCATTGCATTCCTTATTTCATATTTGACCATTTACGTTGCTTAACTGCTTTAATCTGTTTCGCTTTATTATTATTTTTTTTGTTATTGAAGTACATAAGCCATTTTTTTTTTCTCGTGTGTCTTTGCATTCCTTTTTCATCTTTGTTTATTTTTAGTTTTTCTTTCCTACTTTTTATCTTTGTATTATTTTTATTTAATTCTTACTTTTTTTTATTTTAGATTTATGTCAAATTTGTTTCGATTAGTCTTTTGCTTCCCGTAGATTTCCATTCAATAGTAGTACTCATGTTTTATTGTACTTACACGCATTTGCGTTTTCTTTTTAATTTGCGTTTTCTTTTCTGTTTTTACTTGTACTTTTGCTGCCATTTCTTTGTTAGATTAGGAATTGTTTTTTTTATTTTTGTTTAGTTTTATTTTTTATCTTCATTTCTTCGGTGTTATTTTATTTTTATTTTACTTATTTGTTATTTATTTTAGCGATACTTATTTTTTTTTTGTGTTATGCTATTTAGTTAATTTTGCTTTAGTATTTCTTTTCTATTTTTAGTTCTATTTTACTTTTATTTTTATTTTTGTTTTTGTAGGTTAATTACTGATAATGGAGAGCGGATACGATGAGGTGAGAAGATTGTTGATCAATTTGGAATGGACGCAAATGCAAGAGGAAATATCCTCATATCGAAGGTTGGTCAAGGATTATCAACCACCTCAACAATCAAATCGAGAGCCGTATTGGTGGGAAGTCGACCAGGCTAATGCACAGTACAACGAAACTCAGTTGGGGTATTACTACTTCAATCAGAACGAACAACAATCTACACGGAGGCTAGACGAATTTCTCTTGAGTCAGGCCGAGCCACCAGAAGAGATTCCAGTGGTGACTCCAAGGAGTGAAGACCAATTCGAGCCAGATATTATTGAAGCTACAAGTTCTGATGAGGAGATAAAGAAACTTCTCAGTACATTTTTCTCCGACGCCGAGTTAGAACAAATGTCTGAGAGTTACAATCTTCCTCCATCTCCATCCCCAACACAGGAGGAGCAAAAAATTCAAAGATATTGTGTCTGAGCCGGTCAACCAGCTGGAAGAGCGCTATCCTGTTGAGCCTCACCAACTGGAAGAGGAAATTTACATCCTCGAATCTGAGAGGAAGGAACACCACTACCACCGGTCTCTCATCCACTTCCATCCTGCCTCCATAAGCCTCAACAGCAAGAGGAGGATGTTTCCATCCTCCAATTTGAGGAAGAAAAGTCATCACCACCTGGTCTCCTGTTACAACTACGTTACCGGCAGTACCTCCTCAAACACCAGGTTTTGTGGAGTATTCATTTCCTATTTTATTTACCGAAGTAACGTTTTGTTTTGATCCAGGTGGTTTGCTTTTCATTACTAACTTCGTTTTCCTGGCGAAGATATTATCTACTTTTATTTTTGATCCAGGATAACGAAGCGATAGTCTAGCCAAAGACTAAAACTACGGGCAGCTTACTGGGAGGCAACCCAGTGGTTAAGTTTTATTATCTTATTATCTTTATTTTATATTTTTTTTTCTTAGTATCCTATTTTTGTTTTATATTTTATTATTTATACTATCCTATGTGATTTTTCAAAAAAAAAAATTAAATGCAAGAAGGGAGCATATGGTTTTATTTTAATTTTGTCTATGATTTTATTTTAATTTTTATTTTTCTTTTTCTCAAGAAGTGACAATGGAATCTGTGCTTTAATGCAACGCTTTTTAGCGTTTATTTTTGGGTAGTGTGTGCAGGTGAAATTCTTATCATGGTATCTGAAGAACTCAAGGCTGGACACTTGCTTAAACGCAAGTGTGAGGAACGCTACTACCCCCATTGTTCGCACTTAAGTGTGAGGAAGGACACCTTCCTCAATCTACGATATCAGGGGTCTCAGTTTCTTTATTTTAAATGTTTGTGTCCAGTCTATCACGCTTAATGATTATTATTATATCAGTCCATGATTGTCCTGAATGAAATTCTTCATGAGTCTGGCATATTTTGAAGGTCTTTTCTTGATTATTTTATGAACAATGAGGACATTGCTCCTCTTAAGTGTGAGGAAGTTTAGACCTTTCCCTGAAAATATGCCAGTTGCACTTAATGCCACACATGTTTTTAATTGTCTTCTTGCATTGAGGGAATCATTGCTCTGAGTGCTTATAAATGTTGAATTCTTGGGTGAAAATTTTTGCATAAATTTTGAAGTGAAGCCAGGTGACCACCTCAAGAATCTTTCTGCTTTAGGTTGTTTGTATATATAGTTTTATTCAAATGAATCTGTTTTCCCAAAATTTGGTGGATTAAGTTGATTGGGGAACTGAATTAGTTTATCTTGGGATTTTGGAAATGATATGAAAGTTTGGAATGAAAGGATAAGGCAAGGTACTCCGCTGATCAAAAATTTTCCTAACAAAAGCAGGCCTCGTCTATTGATAAGTGCGAAATATATAGACTTTTAAGGGTTTAATTACCTTATAATTTGCAGTATTTTAAGTAATATTTCTCACTTATCTGACGATTTCCTAGGTTTATGTTTTGATATGAATTGATATATTTTTATGTGTTAAATGTAGGAAAAAGTGTTGGAATCAAGTAGTTTACTTCACAAGCTTTCCAACGCAACAAACGGCGAGTCAAACGGACTTATAACGAATAATCTGGAGCGATTCAAGATTGGACTACAATATATATACATATATATATATAGCATAACTGGCGGACAGGAGAGGCGCAGACACAACCGAGGCGTCCGCCTCTTATCTCGCGGTCAAGTCAGAGGCGTCCGCCCATAAGTCGCGGACAAGAGAGAAACAACCGCCTCGCGGACGAGATGAGAGGTCCGCCTGGTTTGGTCGCGGACAGGACATAGACGACCGCCTGGTTTGGTCGCGGACACAACAGAGACTACCGCCTCTTATCAGGCGGACAGCACACAGATGACTGCGAGGCGGACGGGACCAAGCGCGCGGACAAGGGAGAAACGACCGCGAGGCGGACTGAGCTAGGCGCGAGGCGGACAAGAGCATTTCAGCGCACGGAAGAATTTCGAACAGAGTTTTCTTCTTCTTCTTCAGGCGCCGCAGTCGAACACTTCATTAATTGCGATCGCCCACCTTAATTTGCGCGAGCGTGATGCCGGCTCTTCAATCAATGGTGCTGCAGATCATCAAATAAATCGTCTGAAATCAATTTCACTGCCCGATGAAATCTCAATCTTCACGGATCTGCACCAACTCCTCCGAATATCTTGATTCACCCTGTCACTTCTCCTTTGTCTGTTTCCATGTCCTCCGCCTATATAAACCCACACTACTGGAAGCTAAAATACAGACACGATCCATCCACAATCCATCCATCCAGTCATCCATTCATTATCAGTCCACAAATTAATCATTCACCCACGCATTCTCCCACGATCGCACTCCATTCACTCATCAAAAATAATCCCATCCACCATTAAATTCCCACGTATAATACAGACACCCATTTTTTTCCCACTATTACGCACCAGCTCTACAGAAATAAATTAGCAGACGGGGCAACGCAAGACGAAGTTGAAGCGAGGAACCGGAGTGAACTTCTAAACTGGAGTTATCTCTTACCCTTACTTTAATTTATGAATGCATTCCCTTTCTGTTATTGTTGTTTCTGTAACGATGAGAGAGTAAGTAAGTATTTTAGCTTCCCGGGTTGAGGAGCGAACTATTTCCTAATTCTGTTATGTATTTCTTTAAATAAATTTAGTTAACTGCAACAGTTCAATTCCTGTCCTTCAAGTGTAATTATTTGGCCGGTAGTTAAAACCCTTGTAGTTATTTATTAAAATGCGGAGAGCTGAGATAAAAAACTAGACGAGGAAGTTGAACTATTTAACAGCTAAGCCTGATCCGGCCTATAGGTTAATTTAGACTCCAATAGAAACTGCTCTTATGCGATTAATTGTGTCCGGTCTAGAGCATTAGCCTGCTGCTAGGTCTAACAATTGGTTAGGATTCATTATACTTAGTCGTAAATGAATTAATTAAAGTTTCTGAGTTATTTGCAGTAAAATTAAAGGAAGAATTTGGTAACAGATATAAAAGGATAGGTAAGCAACAACCCGGGGTGCGCTTTTCTATTTATCACATTTATCACTCTTTAAATCCCTCTGTGTTTATTTACTCTTTTAAATTGTTCTATTTTTCCTTGCAGTATAGTTTCTTTTTAACCAATTAATCAAAACCGAAAAAGTGATATTTCCTGTTTTCTTTAGTTTAACTTAATTTTCCAGTTAATTAAATATTTGTCAATTAATTATACGAGGTCCCTGAGATCGACAACCCCATTTAATCACTATACCCGCAAACGATAGGTACACTGCCTATGTGGTAGAAGTAGTCACATATTTCTCCATCATCTATCCGGTTTATTAAGTCCTAGGGGTGCCTTAAACCTATCTACCTAAGGTCTCGTGATCTGGGATAGTTGGCCCAACACCGTTACAAGGATAGAGAGAAAAGTCTGGGTTACGAAAAAAAAAAACTCTGCAATTCACAATTATTCGTTTGTTTTGTATATATTTCTTGAAGAAGAATGTTTTTGCATACGAAAGAGTTAATTGCAGTTTAATTTTTGTTTTTGATCATGAGTATGTGGTGTTGAAAGGTACCGCGGAATAAGGCGTTACTTCACACCCCTTGTCATCCAAAGGTTAAAGGAAAGAAATGGTGGAAGATCCCAAGTTAATCTACATTCAGATTTTGTAGTCTAACTTATCCATGCCTTAAAAAATTTCTTTTTCACTGTTGCGAAAACCTACAACCAGGAGCAGAACTATTCTTTGATTGTCACTTTACTTGCTCTATTTTGCATCTGTTTAATCCTGAGGTTTGACACTACGGCCTTAGAGATATTTTATTCTCTATTTGCTTGAGGACAAGCAAAAGCTAAGTGTGAGGAAGTTTGATAAGCGAGAAATACATCTACTTTTAGGGCTTTAATTCTTCCTATTTTCATAGCAATTTCGTGTCGTATTTCTCACTTATCATATGTTTTTCCTTAGATTTATTTTCATATGAACTGATACATTTTATGTGTCAAATGCAGTAAAAAGTCTTGGAATCACATAATTTACTTCACAAGCTTTATAACGCAACAAACGGCGAGTAAAACGGACTTATAACGAATAATCTAGAGCCAGTTGAAGATTGCAGTCTACGACAATGGGCTTAGGCGGACAAGGACAGCGTGACCGCCTGTTCTTGCGCGGACAGCACACAAGGCGCAACCGCCTCCTTAGGCGCGGACAGCACACAAGGCGCAACCGCCTCCTTAGGCGCGGACAAGAGAGATCAGAGGCAACCGCCTCCATTTGCCGGACAAGAGACAGAGGAGGAATTGTGAGACAACCGCCCCATTCTGGGCGGACGTGACCAATCACACACGCGAAGTTTTCTTCTTCTTCGGGCGGCGCACTCGAACTGCTCTTCATTAATTGCAGACTCGTTCGGCGCCTACCTTAATTTACTGAAGCGTGACGCCGCCTCTGCAATCAATTGCTGCTGCGATAATAAATGAAATATCTGACTGAGATTTTCATGGATCTGATTACCAACTGCACCGTCCCTGATTTCTCCGTTGTCTGTTTCTCATTTCCCCAGCCTATAAAAACCCACTCCCTCCTTCAGTATTAATCATCCCTTCCAAAAATCCAAAGCTCATCAGTTCACCATCATCTCACCACGCTCACTCACAACGTACACTCACCACGCTCGCTCACCACATACGACCACATCCATTTCTTTTCTCCCCGTTTTCTCCATTTTTATTTGTTTTTCCACCACACCACATCACTGCCATTAATTAGTATTATTATTACCGACGACGTGGAGACAGAGGCGGAGCTAGGATTCAGAGTCAGCTTGCTAGCTGGAGTTTTCTCTACCCTTTCTCTTATTTTGTTAAAATGTTGTTTATATATAGTTATGTTTTAATAAACTTAAGCCCTCCCAGTTTTGGGATGCGAGCCTATTTTATATAATTATGTTATGTTAAGCTCTCCACTATGATTTTATCTAAAGTAGTAGTTTAATTCCAGTTCTTCATCTGCTTTAATTCTCTGATCAATTATTAAAGCAATATTTGTAGTTTTCTAATCAACATGCGAGAGCTGAGATAGATAACAAGACGTGGGAAGTTAAACCTGATTAACAGCTAGAAGTCTGATCCGGCCTATAGGTTAATTAGTCTCAAATAGAAGTTGTTCTTTATGCGATTGGTTGTGTCCGGATTAGAGCATTAGTCTGCTGCTAGTTCTAGCAACTGGTTAGGGTTCGTTAGATTTAGTCGTCAACGAATTATTTAAGTTTCTGAGTTTATTACTTAAGTGGTAAAGTTTATATTAAGATAATTGATAAAAGTAGGTGAGCAGAACTAACCCGGGATGCTTTCTTAAAAGACAAAAATATTGTTTTTATTATTTGTTTTTTTCAGGTTAGGGTTTTCGATTATTTCTTCTCCTTAAAAATTGATAAAATCTATTTACTAGAAGTCTTAGTAAATTTAATTCACTGTCAGTTATCCACAGCGAGGTCCCCAAGAGTACGACAACCCCACGAATCCACTATCCCGCAAACGATTAGGTACACTGCCTATGTGGTAGAAGTAGTCACATATTTCTCCATCAAGTTTTTGGCGCCGTTGCCGGGACCTCTAACACGGTTAATTGACATTTTATATTGATTTGAGACTTTAATTATTTTTTTTCTTTCTTTTTTTTTCTTTATTTCACTATTCTTTACTTTACGTCAAAGTTGCTAACAAGTTTTTGTGCTTTACAACAAAGTTTCTTTACTTTACTTTATCTTGTCGTTGTTTTTATCTTTTCAGTTATTATTATTATTTATTTTATTCAACTTTGATTGATTTGTTACGTATATGAATTCCCATCCAAATTTGATTTTTGTTAGTAGTAGGTGCGTTGTTCTTTTTACTACTTTACTGACTTGACTTTACTTTTTGTTAGCAGTATGAATTCCCTTCATTTATTGTGTTTTGTTTCGTACTAATTATTTATCTTATTCAGTTTGGTTTTGCAAATTTTATTTCGTGTGACTAGAATAGGTTGCGTTTAATCATGCATTCCTTATTTCATATTTGACCATTTACGTTGCTTAACTGCTTTAATCTGTTTCGCTTTATTATTATTTTTTTTGTTATTGAAGTACATAAGCCATTTTTTTTTTCTCGTGTGTCTTTGCATTCCTTTTTCATCTTTGTTTATTTTAGTTTTCTTTCTTTCCTACTTTTTATCTTTGTATTATTTTTATTTAATTCTTACTTTTTTTTATTTTAGATTTATGTCAAATTTGTTTCGATTAGTCTTTTGCTTCCCGTAGATTTCCATTCAATAGTAGTACTCATGTTTTATTGTACTTACACGCATTTGCGTTTTCTTTTTAATTTGCGTTTTCTTTTCTGTTTTTACTTGTACTTTTGCTGCCATTTCTTTGTTAGATTAGGAATTGTTTTTTTTATTTTTGTTTAGTTTTATTTTTTATCTTCATTTCTTCGGTGTTATTTATTTTTATTTTACTTATTTGTTTATTTATTTTAGCGATACTTATTTTTTTTTGTGTTATGCTATTTAGTTAATTTTGCTTTAGTATTTCTTTTCTATTTTTAGTTCTATTTTACTTTTATTTTTATTTTTGTTTTTGTAGGTTAATTACTGATAATGGAGAGCGGATACGATGAGGTGAGAAGATTGTTGATCAATTTGGAATGGACGCAAATGCGAGAGGAAATATCCTCATATCGAAGGTTGGTCAAGGATTATCAACCACCTCAAAATCAAATCGAGAGCCGTATTGGTGGGAAGTCGACCCAGGCTAATGCACAGTACAACGAAACTCAGTTTGGGGTATTACATTCAATAGACGAACACAATCTACACGGAGGCTAGACGAATTTCTCTTGAGTCAGGCCGAGCCACCAGAAGAGATTCCAGTGGTGACTCCAAGGAGTGAAGACCAATTCGAGCCAGATATTATTGAAGCTACAAGTTCTGATGAGGAGATAAAGAAACTTCTCAGTACATTTTTCTCCGACGCCGAGTTAGAACAAATGTCTGAGAGTTACAATCTTCCTCCATCTCCATCCCCAACACAGGAGGAGCAATTAAAATTCAAAGATATTGTGTCTGAGCCGGTCAACCAGCTGGAAGAGCGCTATCCTGTTGAGCCTCACCAACTGGAAGAGGAAATTTACATCCTCGAATCTGAGGAAGGAACACCACTACCACCGGTCTCTCATCCACTTCCATCCTGCCTCCATAAGCCTCAACAGCAAGAGGAGGATGTTTCCATCCTCCAATTTGAGGAAGAAAAGTCATCACCACCTGGTCTCCTGTTACAACTACGTTACCGGCAGTACCTCCTCAAACACCAGGTTTTGTGGAGTATTCATTTTCCTATTTTATTTACCGAAGTAACGTTTTATTTTGATCCAGGTGGTTTGCTTTTCATTACTAACTTCGTTTTCCTGGCGAAGATATTATCTACTTTTATTTTTGATCCAGGATAACGAAGCGATAGTCTAGCCAAAGACTAAAACTACGGGCAGCTTACTGGGAGGCAACCCAGTGGTTAAGTTTTATTATCTTATTATCTTTATTTTATATATTTTATTTTTCTTAGTATCCTATTTTTGTTTTATATTTTATTATTTATACTATCCTATGTGATTTTTCAAAAAAAAAATTAAATGCAAGAAGGGAGCATATGGTTTTATTTTAATTTTGTCTATGATTTTATTTTAATTTTATTTTTCTTTTTCTCAAGAAGTGACAATGGAATCTGTGCTTTAATGCAACGCTTTTTAGCGTTTATTTTTGGGTAGTGTGTGCAGGTGAAATTCTTATCATGGTATCTGAAGAACTCCAAGGCTGGACACTTGCTTAAACGCAAGTGTGAGGAACGCTACTACCCCCATTGTTCGCACTTAAGTGTGAGGAAGGACACCTTCCTCAATCTACGATATCAGGGGAGTCTCAGTTTCTTTATTTTAAATGTTTGTGTCCAGTCTATCACGCTTAATGATTATTATTATATCAGTCCATGATTGTCCTGAATGAAATTCTTCATGAGTCTGGCATATTTTGAAAGGTCTTTTCTTGATTATTTTATGAACAATGAGGACATTGCTCCTCTTAAGTGTGAGGAAGTTTAGACTTTTCCCTGAAAATATGCCAGTTGCACTTAATGCCACACATGTTTTTAATTGTCTTCTTGCATTGAGGGAATCATTGCTCTGAGTGCTTATAAATGTTGAATTCTTGGGTGAAAATTTTTGCATAAATTTTGAAGTGAAGCCAGGTGACCACCTCAAGAATCTTTCTGCTTTAGGTTGTTTGTATATATAGTTTTATTCAAATGAATCTGTTTTCCCAAAATTTGGTGGATTAAGTTGATTGGGGAAACTGAATTAGTTTATCTTGGGATTTTGGAAATGATATGAAAGTTTGGAATGAAAGGATAAGGCAAGGTACTCCGCTGATCAAAAATTTTCCTAACAAAAGCAGGCCTCGTCTATCCGGTTATTAAGTCCTAGGGGTGCCTTAACACCTATCTACCTAAGGTCTCGTGATCTGGGATAGTTGGCCCAACACCGTTACAAGGATAGAGAGAAAAGTCTGGGTTACGAAAAAAAAAAACTCTGCAATTCACAATTATTCGTTTGTTTTGTATATATTTCTTGAAGAAGAATGTTTTTGCATACGAAAAGAGTTAATTGCAGTTTAATTTTTGTTTTTGATCATGAGTATGTGGTGTTGAAAGGTACCGCGGAATAAGGCGTTACTTCACACCCCTTGTCATCCAAAGGTTAAAGGAAAGAAATGGTGGAAGATCCCAAGTTAATCTACATTCAGATTTTGTAGTCTAACTTATCCATGCCTTAAAAAATTTCTTTTTCACTGTTTGCGAAAACCTACAACCAGGAGCAGAACTATTCTTTTGATTGTCACTTTACTTGCTCTATTTTGCATCTGTTTAATCCTGAGGTTTGACACTACGGCCTTAGAGATATATTTATTCTCTATTTGCTTGAGGACAAGCAAAAGCTAAGTGTGAGGAAGTTTGATAAGCGAGAAATACATCTACTTTTAGGGCTTTAATTCTTCCTATTTTCATAGCAATTTCGTGTCGTATTTCTCACTTATCATATGTTTTTCCTTAGATTTATGTTTTCATATGAACTGATACATTTTATGTGTCAAATGCAGTAAAAAGTCTTGGAATCACATAATTTACTTCACAAGCTTTATAACGCAACAAACGGCGAGTAAAACGGACTTATAACGAATAATCTAGAGCCAGTTGAAGATTGCAGTCTACGACAATGGGCTTAGGCGGACAAGGACAGCGTGACCGCCTGTTCTTGCGCGGACAGCACACAAGGCGCAACCGCCTCCTTAGGCGCGGACAGCACACAAGGCGCAACCGCCTCCTTAGGCGCGGACAAGAGAGCAGAGGCAACCGCCTCCATTTGCGCGGACAAGAGACAGAGGAGGAATTGTGAGACAACCGCCCCATTCCGGGCGGACGTGACCAATCACACACGCGAAGTTTTCTTCTTCTTCGGGCGGCGCACTCGAACTGCTCTTCATTAATTGCAGACTCGTTCGGCGCCTACCTTAATTTACTGAAGCGTGACGCCGCCTCTGCAATCAATTGCTGCTGCGATAATAAATGAAATATCTGACTGAGATTTTCATGGATCTGATTACCAACTGCACCGTCCCTGATTTCTCTCCTCTGTTTCTCATTTCCCCAGCCTATAAAAACCCACTCCCTCCTTCAGTATTAATCATCCCTTCCAAAAATCCAAAGCTCATCAGTTCACCATCATCTCACCACGCTCACTCACACAACGTACACTCACCACGCTCGCTCACCACATACGACCACATCCATTTCTTTTCTCCCCGTTTTCTCCATTTTTTTTGTTTTTCCACCACACCACATCACTGCCATTAATTAGTATTATTATTCCGACGACGTGGAGACAGAGGCGGAGCTAGGATTCAGAGTCAGCTTGCTAGCTGGAGTTTTCTCTACCCTTTCTCTTATTTTGTTAAAATGTTGTTTAATATAGTTATGTTTAATTAATAAACTTAAGCCCTCCCAGTTTTGGGATGCGAGCCTATTTTATATAATTATGTTATGTTAAGCTCTCCACTATGATTTTATCTAAAGTAGTAGTTTAATTCCAGTTCTTCATCTGCTTTAATTCTCTGATCAATTATTAAGCAATATTTGTAGTTTTCTAATCAACATGCGAGAGCTGAGATAGATAACAAGACGTGGGAAGTTAAACCTGATTAACAGCTAGAAGTCTGATCCGGCCTATAGGTTAATTAGTCTCAAATAGAAGTTGTTCTTTATGCGATTGGTTGTGTCCGGATTAGAGCATTAGTCTGCTGCTGCTAGTTCTAGCAACTGGTTAGGGTTCGTTAGATTTAGTCGTCAACGTTATTATAGTTTTTTGAGTTTATTACTTAAGTGGTAAAGTTTATATTAAGATAATTGATAAAATAGGTGAGCAGAACTAACCCGGGATGCTTTCTTAAAAGACAAAAATATTGTTTTTATTATTTTGTTTTTGTTCAGGTTAGGGTTTTCGATTATTTCTTCTCCTTAAAAAATTGATAAAATCTATTTACTAGAAGTCTTAGTAAATTTAATTCACTGTCAGTTATCCACAGCGAGGTCCCCAAGAGTACGACAACCCCACGAATCCACTATCCCGCAAAACGATTAGGTACACTGCCTATGTGGTAGAAGTAGTCACATATTCTCCATCAAGTTTTTGGCGCCGTTGCCGGGGACCTCTAACACGGTTAATTGACATTTTTTATTTGATTGAGACTTTAATTATTTTTTTTCTTTCTTTTTTTTCTTTATTTCACTATTCTTTACTTTACGTCAAAGTTGCTAACAAGTTTTTGTGCTTTACAACAAAGTTTCTTTACTTTACTTTATCTTGTCGTTGTTTTATCTTTTCAGTTATTATTATTATTTATTTTATTCAACTTTGATTGATTTGTTACGTATATGAATTCCCATCCAAATTTGATTTTTGTTAGTAGTAGGTGCGTTGTTCTTTTACTACTTTACTTGACTTGACTTTACTTTTTGTTAGCAGTATGAATTCCCTTCATTTATTGTGTTTTGTTTCGTACTAATTATTTATCTTATTCAGTTTGGTTTTGCAAATTTTATTTCGTGTGACTAGAATAGGTTGCGTTTAATCATTGCATTCCTTATTTCATATTTGACCATTTACGTTGCTTAACTGCTTTAATCTGTTTCGCTTTTATTATTTTTTTTTGTTATTGAAGTACATAAGCCATTTTTTTTTTCTCGTGTGTCTTTGCATTCCTTTTCATCTTTGTTTATTTTTAGTTTTTCTTTCCTACTTTTATCTTTGTATTATTTTATTTAATTCTTACTTTTTTTATTTTAGATTTATGTCAAATTTGTTTCGATTAGTCTTTTGCTTCCCGTAGATTTCCATTCAATAGTAGTACTCATGTTTATTGTACTTACACGCATTTGCGTTTTCTTTTTAATTTGCGTTTTCTTTTCTGTTTTTACTTGTACTTTTGCTGCCATTTCTTTGTTAGATTAGGAATTGTTTTTTTATTTTGTTTAGTTTTATTTTTTATCTTCATTTCTTCGGTGTTTTTTATTTTTTTTTACTTATTTGTTATTTATTTTAGCGATACTTATTTTTTTTGTGTTATGCTATTTAGTTAATTTTGCTTTAGTATTTCTTTTCTATTTTTAGTTCTATTTTACTTTTATTTTATTTTTGTTTTTGTAGGTTAATTACTGATAATGGAGAGCGGATACGATGAGGTGAGAAGATTGTTGATCAATTTGGAATGGACGCAAATGCAAGAGGAAATATCCTCATATCGAAGGTTGGTCAAGGATTATCAACCACCTCAACAATCAAATCGAGAGCCGTATTGGTGGGAAGTCGACCAGGCTAATGCACAGTACAACGAAACTCAGTTGGGGTATTACTACTTCAATCAGAACGAACAACAATCTACACGGAGGCTAGACGAATTTCTCTTGAGTCAGGCCGAGCCACCAGAAGAGATTCCAGTGGTGACTCCAAGGTGAAGACCAATTCGAGCCAGATATTATTGAAGCTACAAGTTCTGATGAGGAGATAAAAAACTTCTCAGTACATTTTTCTCCGACGCCGAGTTAGAACAATGTCTGAGAGTTACAATCTTCCTCCATCTCCATCCCCAACACAGGAGGAGCAATTAAAATTCAAATATTGTGTCTGAGCCGGTCAACCAGCTGGAAGAGCGCTATCCTGTTGAGCCTCACCAACTGGAAGAGGAAATTTACATCCTCGAATATGAGGAAGGAACACCACTACCACCGGTCTCTCATCCACTTCCATCCTGCCTCCATAAGCCTCAACAGCAAGAGGAGGATGTTTCCATCCTCCAATTTGAGGAAGAAAAGTCATCACCACCTGGTCTCCTGTTACAACTACGTTACCGGCAGTACCCCTCAAACACCAGGTTTTGTGGAGTATTCATTTTCCTATTTATTTACCGAAGTAACGTTTTATTTTGATCCAGGTGGTTTGCTTTTCATTACTAACTTCGTTTTCCTGGCGAAGATATTCTACTTTTATTTTGATCCAGGATAACGAAGCGATAGTCTAGCCAAAGACTAAACTACTACGGGCAGCTTACTGGGAGGCAACCCAGTGGTTAAGTTTTATTATCTATTATCTTTATTTTATATTTTATTTTCTTAGTATCCTATTTTTGTTTTATATTTTATTATTTATACTATCCTATGTGATTTTTCAAAAAAAAAAATTAAATGCAAGAAGGGAGCATATGGTTTTATTTTAATTTTGTCTATGATTTTATTTTAATTTTTATTTTTCTTTCTCAAGAAGTGACAATGGAATCTGTGCTTTAATGCAACGCTTTTAGCGTTTATTTTTGGGTAGTGTGTGCAGGTGAAATTCTTATCATGGTATCTGAAGAACTCCAAGGCTGGACACTTGCTTAAACGCAAGTGTGAGGAACACTACTACCCCATTGTTCGCACTTAAGTGAGGAAGGACACCTTCCTCAATCTACGATATCAGGGAGTCTCAGTTTCTTTATTTTAAATGTTAGTGTCCAGTCTATCACGCTTAATGATTATTATTATATCAGTCCATGATTGTCCTGAATGAAATTCTTCATGAGTCTGGCATATTTTGAAAGGTCTTTTCTTGATTTTTGAACAATGAGGACATTGCTCCTCTTAAGTGTGAGGAAGTTTAGACCTTTCCCTGAAAATATGCCAGTTGCACTTAATGCCACACATGTTTTTAATTGTCTTCTTGCATTGAGGGAATCATTGCTCTGAGTGCTTATAAATGTTGAATTCTTGGGTGAAAATTTTTGCATAAATTTTGAAGTGAAGCCAGGTGACCACCTCAAGAATCTTCTGCTTTAGGTTGTTGTATATATAGTTTTATTCAAATGAATCTGTTTTCCCAAAATTTGGTGGATTAAGTTGATTGGGGAAACTGAATTAGTTTATCTTGGGATTTTGGAAATGATATGAAAGTTTGGAATGAAAGGATAAGGCAAGGTACTCCGCTGATCAAAATTTTCCTAACAAAAGCAGGCCTCGTCTATCCGGTTATTAAGTCCTAGGGGTGCCTTAACACCTATCTACCTAAGGTCTCGTGATCTGTGATAGTTGGCCCAACACCGTTACAAGGATAGAGAGAAAAGTCTGGGTTACGAAAAAAAAAACTCTGCAATTCACAATTATTCGTTTGTTTTGTATATATTTCTTGGAAGAAGAATGTTTTTGCATACGAAAAGAGTATATTGCAGTTTAATTTTTTTTTTTTGATCATAAGTATGTGGTGTTGAAAGGTACCGCGGAATAAGGCGTTACTTCACACCCCTTGTCATCCAAAGGTTAAAGGAAAGAAATGGTGGAAGATCCCAAGTTAATCTACATTCAGATTTTGTAGTCTAACTTATCCATGCCTTAAAAAATTTCTTTTTCACTGTTTGCGAAAACCTACAACCAGGAGCAGAACTATTCTTTGATTGTCACTTTACTTGCTCTATTTTGCATCTGTTTATACCTGAGGTTTGACACTACGGCCTTAGAGATATATTTATTCTCTATTTGCTTGAGGACAAGCAAAAGCTAATGTGAGGAAGTTTGATAAGCGAGAATACATCTACTTTTAGGGCTTTAATCTTCCTATTTCATAGCAATTTCGTGTCGTATTTCTCACTTATCATATGTTTCCTTAGATTTATGTTTTCATATGAACTGATACATTTTATGTGTCAAATGCAGTAAAAAGTCTTGGAATCACATAATTTACTTCAACAAGCTTTATAACGCAACAAACGGCGAGTAAAACGGACTTATAACGAATAATCTAGAGCCAGTTGAAGATTGCAGTCTACGACAATGGGCTTAGGCGGACAAGGACAGCGTGACCGCCTGTTCTTGGCGGACAGCACACAAGGCGCAACCGCCTCCTTAGGCGCGGACAGCACACAAGGCGCAACCGCCTCCTTAGGCGCGGACAAGAGAGCAGAGGCAACCGCCTCCATTTGCGCGGACAAAGACAGAGGAGGAATTGTGAGACAACCGCCCCATTCGGGCGGACGTGACCATCACACCGAAGTTTTCTTCTTCTTCGGGCGGCGCACTCGAACTGCTCTTCATTAATTGCAGACTCGTTCGGCGCCTACCTTAATTTACTGAAGCGTGACGCCGCCTCTGCAATCAATTGCTCTCGCTCTGCTGATAATAAATGAAAATCTGACTGAGATTTTCATGGATCTGATTACCAACTGCACCGTCCCTGATTTCTCCGTTGTCTGTTTCTCATTCCCCCCACCTTAAAACCCACTCCCTCCTTCAGTATTAATCATCCCTTCCAAAAATCCAAAGCTCATCAGTTCACCATCATCTCACCACGCTCACTCACAACGTACACTCACCACACGCTCGCTCACCACATACGACCACATCCATTTCTTTCTCTTCTCCCGTTTTCTCCATTTTTATTTGTTTTTCCACCACACCACATCACTGCCATTAATTAGTATATTATTACCGACGACGTGGAGACAGAGGCGGAGCTAGGATTCAGAGTCAGCTTGCTAGCTGGAGTTTTCTCTACCCTTTCTCTATTTTGTTAAAATGTTGTTTATATATAGTTATGTTTAATTAATAAACTTAAGCCCTCCCAGTTTTGGGATGCGAGCCTATTTTATATAATTATGTTATGTTAAGCTCTCCACTATGATTTTATCTAAAGTAGTAGTTTAATTCCAGTTCTTCATCTGCTTTAATTCTCTGATCAATTATTAAAGCAATAATTGTAGTTTTCTAATCAACATGCGAGAGCTGAGATAGATAACAAGACGTGGGAAGTTAAACCTGATTAACAGCTAGAAGCCTGATCCGGCCTATAGGTTAATTAGTCTCAAATAGAAGCTGTTCTTTATGCTATTGGTTGTGTCCGGATTAGAGCATTAGTCTGCTGCTAGTTCTAGCAACTGGTTAGGGTTCGTTAGATTTAGTCGTCAACGAATTATTTATAGTTTCTGAGTTTATTACTTAAGTGGTAAAGTTTATATTAAGATAATTGATAAAATAGGTGAGCAACTAACCCGGGATGCTTTCTTAAAAGACAAAAATATTGTTTTTATTATTTTGTTTTTGTTCAGGTTAGGGTTTTCGATTATTTCTTCTCCTTAAAAAATTGATAAAATCTATTTACTAGAAGTCTCAGTAAATTTAATTCACTGTCAGTTATCCACAGCGAGGTCCCCAAGAGTACGACAACCCCACGAATCCACTATCCCGCAAAACGATTAGGTACACTGCCTATGTGGTAGAAGTAGTCACATATTTCTCCATCAGGGTGCTTACGGCAGAGCTGCTTACACCGGTAGAATCATGGATGACCCCGATTGTGGAGTATGTGCTCGAAGGGAAGTTGCCCCCAAAAGATAAGGATGCGAAAGTAATAAAAAGAAGGGTCGCGTCATTTTTCCTTGAAGACGGGTACCTGTACAAGCGATCGTTCGCGAGACCTGCCCTCAGGTGTGTGACCGTAGAGGAAGGAAATAAACTAATAAGGGAAATACATGAAGGAGTTTGCGGGAATCACCAAGGAGAAAGAGCTACGGCCCACAAGCTTATGAGGCTTGGCTATTTCTGGCCAAAAATGAAAGAGCATTGCAGGGAGTATATCCAGAAGTGTAGTAAGTGCCAGGAGCACGGTAACAAAATACACACTCCCCCAGCCGCACAGAAAGCCATCCTATCCCCAATCCCCTTCGCTATGTGGGGATTAGACATCGTGGGACCTTTCCCGGAAGCATCTCCCGGGAGGTTCAAGTTCATGTACGTAGCCGTCGATTACTTCACAAAATGGGTAGAAGCCATGCCAACGGTATCTATCACTGCGAAAAGGTCACAGAAGTTCATTTGGAAATACATAATATGTAAGTTCGGCCTACCAAAGACCATAATAACAAATAACGGACACAGTTTAACTGTGATAACTTCTGAACATTCTGTGAAGGGTGGAAAATTGAACTAAGGTTCGCATCGGTGGCACACCCACAGGCTAACGGTCAGGTGGAGAACATTAACGGCCAAATTGTCAAGGTGTTGAAAAATAAGCTAGAGGACAAAAGGAAGATGGGCGGTACTACTCCCGCAAGTCCTTTGGTCCTATCAGACAACAGAAAAAGGCCCTACCGGTGAAACACCGTACAGGTTAACATATGGCTTGGAAGCTATTATCCCGGCGAGATTATCGTCCCCTCAGTCCATTGGGAATCATATGATGAACAGCTTAACAGTGAGGGAATAAAATACTACCTTGACCTGCTTGAGGAAACAAGAGCCACAACAGAAGCTAGAATGGCGAAAGATAAAAGCAAAGTGGAAAAGTATTTCAATCGAAGGGTAAAGGAGCGAAGCTTCATCCCGGGAGAATTAGTCCTACGGGAAGCAAAGCAGCCTAAGAAACTCGACCCCCAGTGGGAAGGCCCATACATTGTTCACCAAAAGATCGGGCGAGCTTCATATCACTTAAAGGATGTCGAAGGGTATGAATTATCACATTCCTGGCACGCAGAGTGTCTAAAGAAATTCTATGTATAATACTGTGTGTAAAGCCTCATCAGTTACATCAATAAAGAAATGTCATTTTTTGAAATACCTCGAAAAGAAACACCTAGGCTATGTCTCGCAGGCTATCGTGCCTTGAAATACCTTGAAATACAGGCTATTGTGCCTTGAAATACAGGCTATTGTGCCTTGAAATACAGACTATTGTGCCTTGAAATACAGGCTATTGTGCCTCGAAATTTGGGCTATCGTGCCTAAAAAAAACAGCACCTTGGTTCGGGCAGTCCGCGTGATAAGTGTGAAATATGAATGGTTTTAGTGGTCTTTAATGCTTAATTTTCATGCGCACATTGGTAATATTCCACACTTATTTTAACGTTTTCCTTTGGTTTGTTGCTTGTTAACTTGATACTTTTTGTATGCTAAATGCATAGAAAAGCCAGAAAACAGTAGATTAACTCACGAGGGTGATGATGCAACAAACAGGGATCAAATTGGAGTCAGAACGAAGAATTTAGAAGGTTTTGAAGGTATGTCTGAGCTTGTGTCCGAACATCCAAGCTCGGACACAAGTCGAGAGTTCAAATGCTGCGCCTGACGAAGTGTCCGGACTTCAGTCCTAACTTCGAAGTTCGGACATGGTTCGAGAATCACGACAGGAAAAAGTCGAAACTCTGCTCTATGCTGCATGTCCGAACTTGTGTCCGAACATTGAAGTTCGGTCACAAGTCGAGACTTTTGAAATTGGAACGCTCAAAACGATGTGTCCGAACATTGAAGGTCGGACCAATGTTCGGACACGACTAAATTCTCAGCAGGAGTTCGGCGTTTTGAAGGAAAAAGTGGAAGAAACTCTATATAAGTGACCTAATCAGAGGAGAGGGGGCATCACATGACATATAATTACATCACGATACTTTGACGCTCTTCAAGAACGCTCTCTTCACTCATCTCACTCCATCGACATCAGCTTCACCTTCATCCACATTCATCAAGCGCACCATTGCCATTGTTGAGGAGCGTTGCCAGAAGGAAGTCAGTCCATCATCTTCAACCTTGTGCCAGCAGTCTCCGAGTCTGGATAATTACTCAATTTGGGAGTTTTTCTTTCCTTAGATGAATTCTCTTTTGATTGTATTCATTCGCTTCTTTGATATGTCTGGCTAGTAGGGATTAACTCTGGGGTAGGGTTGTTCGTGATGGATACAATTTAGTTAGGATTTCTGCAATTTGATTATGGGATTGTAATGGATTGTTTCTAGGTTAATGCTAATCAGTCATCTTCTCTACTAAATTTGCGCATTTATAGAGTCGTTTTGCGAATACTATGAGGATCGGATAAGGTGATTAATATGAAGTTCGAATTAACCTGGAGATTTGTGGAAAGATTAGTCGGATAGATAATTTTTCATGCAAAAGCTAATAATTCTTCACGCGTATTCCGCCTATATGTGTTTTGTCAACTTCTAGATTAGAGTTGACATGTTCTGATAGGTGAGCTCTTCCTTTAACTGAGATTTAGGATCGAAGAGAGTTTAGGAATTGGCCTTTCCGTTTCTCATAATTGAATTGTAGGTTTGGCTAGATTTATCCAGTAAAGAACAGCCCAAAACCCGGAGTTCCATTCATTTTACCAACTTTAACATTTACTTTCATTAATCGTTCATTTAGATTTTGATTTGCGTTTTCTCAATTCAGTTACAAAAACAATTCACAACCCCCCTAAATTTCCAGTTTTCTTAGGATTTAGGCTTATTTATTCAAGTCCCGTGGTTTGATTCTTGGTTACTTAATTTCCTATACTATAGTGACCGGGATTTTTGCAACCCGACAGGCTTTTCGTTTTATTAATTTCTAGGTTTATCAATTTAGTTTTAGTAGAACATTTTCCCTGTTTGCAAAATGGCGCCGTTGCCGGGGACTTGACTTTTGTCTAGTCCTTTGCCCTGGTTGTCAATTATTTTTACTTTATTTGCGCTATTTATTTCCTCTTTGTTTTAATTCGATTATAGTCTTAATTCTGCGTTTGCTAGTTTTGTTTTAATCTTCAGAGTAGTTTTGAATTTATTTCGTTTGAACAATTTTGTTTTATTTTACATTCAGTATATTCGTAGTTGTTTATACATATATTAATTTGTTTTGTTTTGTTCTCACTATTTTCTTAACTCTATCTTACCTTCCATTTAATTGCAGTTCGTTTTGTTATTTGTTAATTAGATATTTCATAATTTATCAGTTTGTTCATCCTTGTTCATACCAGTACTAACTTAAAATTTCGTGTTTTATTTGTTTAAACTGTGCAGGTGTTTGGTGAATGCACGGTACCTGATCTCGAGGCCCACCAAGATTTAATCTAGACCCAGAGATCAACCATACAGCTCGCCGGGCAAGGAGAGCACTTACCTTCACCATGGCTGCTAACGGACCAGCAAATAATGAGCAAGCCACATTGGGAGGAATTAATCGTCTGCCAGCTGCTCCTATAAGAGGACCTGTGACTCTACCAAATCTCACAGCAGAGTTAACAGCAGAATGGCAAAAACTAAAACCAAGCCATCAAACAAATGCTGTCAGGAATCACCCTGCAGGGACCTTTTCAGGCGTAGACCCGGCTGATGCGCTCGACCATATCCATCATTTCCTAGTTCATCTGGATTCATTGGGGATGTCTCAAGGGCTAGAAGAGTATGCTCGGCTGTGTTCCAGCACAGTCTATCAGGGGAAGCATCAAAGTGGTTCCATCGTCTACCACCAGGTATCATCACTACTTGGGAGCTGATGACAGAAAGGTTTTACGAGAAGTACATCCCCATCTCCAGGACTAGACAGATGATCGCTGACCTGACCGCCTTCAGACAGTCCGGTAGTGAGACAGTCTGCGAAGCCTGGGATAGATTCAAGGAGCTGCTCCGCTAGTGCCCTCATCACGGTCAGACCACAACATCTTTGGCCCAGGGGTTCTTCCAAGGGCTAAGAGATGAGCATAGAGGTGAGGTCAGAGTTGCACTGGGTGGAAATCTGCTTGCTAAAAGCGGAGAAGAGTTATGTCGGCTATGGAGTACTACTACGAGGAGCTCCGCCAGTGGAGCAACAGTGGTGGAAGAGTTTTCACAGTTGGTCAGACTTCCTCTCGGACTCCAGACCCTATGATGGAGCAATTGCTACTGAGTAGGCCCATTTAAGTACCACAGTGGGTAACATGGCGAAGATGCTCGAGCAGCTCACTATGGCCAGACATCTATGCGAACTGCCAAGAAGGTGTCTACTGGTTCCAGTGAGGTCTGCAGTTCTCAGTGCGGAGACAGCCATGAGTACGAGGACTGCCCAATGGTTGCTGAGATGAGGCAGACCAAGGAGGCGCATGCAATTGGTCAGTACAACAGGCAGCCGTGGATGCAAAATCAGCACCCAAATCTGAGCTACGGAAATCCGAATAACGCCCTCAACTCACTCAGATGCAGCCTCAGAGAGCGAATCAAGGAGGACCACCCGACATTGCTAGGCCTCAGTACAGTCAGTTCAGGCCACAACAGTCTCAAGCTCAGCAACCATCATTGAGCTCAAATAATGCCAATCTAAAGGAGATGGTGGATAAGCTGATGGCTTCTCAAGAGCAGCAAACTGTTATAAATCAGAATCTGGCAGCTGGTTAGCAAAAACTAGAGAATACCATGGTGGAGATGCAGGGAACGAGTCAGTTGACTCAGTTCCTCCTACAGCTGAGACCTTCTGGATCACTGCCTTCCCAACCAGACCCCAATCCTAAGGAGCAGTTGAAGGCAATGTCGGTCTCAGAAGCCGTGGTAGTTGAGGACTGTGCAGATTCTGGAGAGGTAGCAGCAGTTACCTTAAGAAGTGGGAAGAAGCTGATAAATAATGGTCAAGTGGCTGAGGACCAAGCTGGTGAAGAGACCGGTCTTCCTTCTTCTAGCACTGGTGCACCGTCAGGGCCTCCAGGCCCTCCTGAGGTAGTTGTTGAGGAGACCCAGACTCCTATCTCTTCCCCTTCTCATACTTTGATTGCTAAAAATTCTAAGGGTAAGGTGGTTCCTAAGGAACTACCTTTTCCTAATAGATTGAAAGAAAAAGAACTTGATGATCAATTTGGGAAACTTTTGAGTGTGTTTTCTAGGCTTACTATCAATATTCCCTTGATTGATGCTATCAAGCAGATGCCTAATTATGCTCGCTTTGTGAAGGATTTGATTTCTAACAAGCGAAGTTTAAGGAGAGTGAGATCGTTCAGCTGACAGAGACATGCTCTGCAGCCATCCAGCAGAAGCTTCCTCCAAATTGTGGAGATCCAGGGCAGCCCATCATCCCTTGCACCATTGGAGACATGGACTGTGGGTTTGGACTCTGCGACCTTGGAGCGAGTATAAATTTGATGCCTTATTCAATGTTTAGGAAGCTTCATGCTGGTGAGCTTGTCCCAATTAATTTTAACTTGCAATTAGCTAATCGTTCTTCAATCAAACCTTGTGGTATGGTTGAGAATGTTGTGGTAGGTGTTGGTAACTTCTTCTTCCCTGCTGATTTTGTCATTCTTGATATGGATGAGGATGTTGAAGTGCCATAATTTTGGGTTGACCGTTCCTGCGAACTGCTAAAACTATCATTGATGTTGACAAAGGAAAGATCACCCTTAAGTTTAATAATGAGGAACTCAGTTTTGATATCACTAAGATAATGAGAACAAATGCTTCTTCTCATGCTGTGCTTTCAGTTGATGTTGATTGTTCTGATGATTATGATGCTTTTGTTGCTAAAAATGCTGATGACTCTTCTTTCTTGCTTGAGAATTCTGATTTGCTAGAGCAGGTGTTATGCCACTCAATTGAGGATGATAAGGAGAGCACTGAGGTAGCTACTGTTGTCCAGCAGCTTAACCAGGGTCGAACCTACTTTCGCCCTTATGCTCCTCCTGTGGAGCCACTGGATAGGCCAACTCAGAGGCTCGTTCCTTCAATAGAGAAGCCCCCTACTCTTGAACTCAAAACTCTCCCTTCAAATCTTAAGTATGCTTTCTTGGTAGAGGGTAGCGCCCTGCCTGTTATTATTTCTTCATCTTTGTCTGTTTCGCAGGAAACAGACTTCTGGATGTGTTAAGAAGCACAAGGGAGCTTTGGGGTGGTCAGTGGCAGATATTAAGGGATTAGACCAGGGTTATGCACTCATCGAATTTACATGGAAGATAGTGTCAAGCCAGTGAGGCAGCCCTAGAGGATATTAACCCCAACCTAAAAGAAGTGGTGAAAGCTGAAGTTTTGAAGCTTTTGGATGCAGGTATCATTTATCCCATCTCCGATAGCCGCTGGGTTTCTCCTGTGCAAGTTGTTCCCAAGAAAGGGGGAATAGTTGCAGTGCCCAATGAGAAAGGTGAATTGGTGCCTCAGAGACAAACCACTGGCTGGAGGATGTGCATCGATTACCAGCACTTGAATGAAGCCACAAGGAAGGACCACTTCCCGCTATCGTTTATTGATCAAATGTTGGAGCGGCTAGCTGGGCAAGAGTTCTACTGCTTCCTTGATGGATACAGTGGTTATTTTCAGATTCCCATTGCGCCAGAGGATCAGGAGAAGACCACCTTCACCTGCCCTTATGGTACTTTTGCATATAGGAGGATGCCCTTTGGTCTTTGCAACGCTCTAGCCACATTTCAGCGATGTATGATGGCGATTTTTAATGATTTTATTGAGAAGAGCATAGAAGTTTTCATGGATGACTTCTCTATGTATGGCCAGAGTTTTGATGTGTGTCTTGATCAGCTGGATTAGATACTTGGCAGATGTGAGGAGACCCATCTGGTTTTGAATTGGGAGAAGTGCCATTTCATGGTACATGAAGGTATAGTGCTTGGACACAGGGTCTCCAAGGATGGTATTCGGGTGGACAAGGCTAAGGTGGAGGTCATTGAGGGGTTGCCTCCTCCCACTTCAGTTAAGCGTGTTAGATCTTTTCTGGGTCACGCAGGGTTCTATAGAAGGTTCATCCAGGACTTCTCCAAATTGCTAAGCCCTTGTCTGTTCTTTTGCAGAAAGATGTGAAATTTCAGTTCTCAGAGGAGTGTTTGAAAGTCTTTCAAACTATCAAGAGTAAGCTCATTTTTGCCCCTATTGTGGTTCCTCCCGATTGGTCTCTACCTTTTGAGGTCATGACAGATGCTAGTGATTTTGCTGTTGGTGTTGCGCTCTGTCAGAGGAAGGATAAAATTTTGAGGGCTATCACTTATGCAAGTAAGACTCTATCAGAAGCTCAAAAGAATTACACCACTACTGAAAAGGAGCTACTTGCGGTGGTGTTTGCTCTCGATAAGTTCAGGCCCTATTTGCAGGGAAGTAAAGTAATTGCGCACACCGATCACTCTGCTTTGAAGTACCTATTCCAAAAGAATGATTCTAAGCCCAAACTCCTGAGATGGATCTTGCTTCTCCAAGAGTTCGACTTGGAAGTTGTTGACAAGTAAGGGAAGCAGAATGGAGTTGCAGATCATCTGTCTAGGCTTGAGACTCCAGATGACGGAGTCCCCATAAATGAATTCTTCCATGACGAAACAGTCTTTGTAATTGGGAAAGTTAAAGAGCCATGGTATGCTGACCTGGCTAACTATCTTGCCTCTGGTTTGATTCCCCATGATCTAAGCTACAACCGGAGGAAGAAGTTTCTTTCTGAAGCCCGTCATTATGTTTGGGAGGACCCCTATCTCTTTAGAGTGTGTGCTGATGGATTGATTAAAAGGTGTCTCCCCGATGAGGAAGTTGACAGTGTGATTAAGTTCTGCCATTCTCGAGAGGCAGGTGGTCACCCTGGTCCTACTAGGACAGCTGCTAAGGTGTTAGAGTGTGGTTTCTATTGGCCCACTCTACACAAGGATGTCCACCGCTTTTGCTCTCACTGTGATAACTGCCAGAGGATGGGGAACATTTCAAGAAGGCATGAGATGTCTCAGAAGGGAATCCTTGAAGTTGAGCTATTTGATGTCTGGGTATTGACTTTACTGGCCCATTTCCTTCTTCTCATGGAAACCACTACATCCTTGTTGTTGTAGATTATGTTTCCAAGTGGATCGAAGCAATCCCCTACCCTTCTGCTGATGCTAAAACTGTGGTGAAGTTCTTGAAGAAAACATCTTTACTAGATTTGGTGTGCCCAGAGCTATCATTAGTGATGGTGGTTCTCACTTTTGCAATAGGGCCTTTGATTCCCTGATGACTAAGTACGGGGTGACTCATAAGGTTGCTTTACTTTATCATCCCCCCAAACTAATGGTCAAGCAGAAGTGAGTAACTGAGAGCTAAAATGGATTCTTCAAAAACAGTCAACTCCTCCAGGAAGGATTGGTCTTTCAAGCTTGATAATGCTCTGTGGGCTTATAGAACTGCATTCAAGACTCCCATTGGGATGTCTCCTTTTAAGCTGGTGTATGGGAAGGCTTGTCATCTCCCAGTTGAGCTGGAGCATAAAGCTTATTGGGCTTTAAAAGCTCTCAATTTTGATTTACGTGATGATGGAGAGAAAGGAGATTTCAGCTTTCTGAACTGGAAGAACTGAGAGAACAGACATACGACAGCTTAAGGATTTACAAAGAGCGCACAAAAAGGATCCACGACCGGATGATTTAAAAGAGAGACTTCAAAGTGAGGGGATCTGGTGTTGCTCTTTAACTCTAGGCTACGTCTCTTTCCTGGGAAGCTGAAATCACATTGGGCAGGGCCCTTCCAATGTAGTGGGAGTTACATCCTATGGAGCATACGAGCTGGAGAACAAAGCTGGTGAAACCTTCAAGGTAAATGGTGCTCGTTTAAAAAGCTATCTTGGTACTGATCATAAGCTTTTTTCCTATGCAGGCAATATTCTTTGTTGAGAGTGAATCCAGTTCTATAACAAAGATAGTTTCTCAAGAAACGAGTTTGAATATGAAGAAGAAAATCTCTTGGCGAATGCGGAAAGAATTGGGAAGGTTGAAGAAACTTGCTGTAGGCTGTTGTGGAGCTTCCAACCACACTTCCTCTGATTGATCAAGTGGAAAAAGTCTAGCTAAAAGACTTTAAAGAGGAGCAGCTGACTGGGAGGCAACCCAGTATTTTCGGTACTTTATTCCAGTTCTATTTTGGTTATTTAAGCTTTGTATTGTGTTAAAGTTGTTTACATTGTTTTTGTTAAGAAAAGAGCAGGTTTCTGCATCTGTAGTGTTGTCCGAACTTCTGTCCGAACTTCAAAGTTCGGACACAGTTCAAGAGTTTGAAGCCTGTGCAAAACGAGATGTCCGAACTTATGTCTGTACATCAAAGTTCGGACCTGATTCAAGAGTTTGGCAAAGGTAAATACGAGATGTCCGAACTTTGGTCCGAGCTTCAAAGTTCGGACACGATACGAAGCGCTGCCCAGGTATGTCTGTCCGAACTTCTGTCTGAACTTCAAAGTTCGGACACCACGATAATTCTGAAATTAAAGAGCGCGGGCAACACATTTCGAAAGCCAACCCCTAATTCTCCACCGCGAAGAACAACAACGCCCCATTTCTTTCCCCTCTCCTTCAATCTCTCACAACTCTCTCATTTCTCCACCAATTTAACAATCTTGGTATCAATCTCCTCGTTTTTGAATTCTCTACCATCCTAGCACTCGAAATCGACCAAGAACTCCCCAAATCAGCCCGATTTTGAGCCAAGCCAACCCTAACTGTCGAATTTGGGGTTTTTTGTGTGGAAATCTTGTAGATTTCGTTTTCTCCCTGCTTCTAATTACTCATTCAACTTGAACAAGGTATTTTCTCCACTTTCCTACCTCTTTTATTGTGTTTGTGCTAAATTTTGGAATATAAGGCATAGTTAACCGAGAGGGTGCTGTTTTAAGTTGAATTTGCTGGACTAAATCTGCATGTATTAGCTTTGTTTTCTGCTACGATCTGAGTTGCTGGATAGAAGTGGTTGAACCACACGATTATGATTTTATTTTGCATATGTGAGTGTGGGGGTTGGATTTTGCATGGCTGAAGTAAGACCATTGACTGAGATTGTGTGGAACATGTTGGAATATAGTGATTTTTTCTTCTGGTTAAGTCTCTGCTGGTCACTGGTTGTAGTAGTTCACCATTGCGAATGAGAAATCTGATTGATCTTTATTGAGAAGAATAATGAATTTTAAGGGGACACTCTGTCGAATTTTGGATAACTATGTGCATGCATTGAACTATTTCCTATGCCTTTCTTTATTTGACATTGGCTGCCTTCGCATGAGCAGATGTTGAGCAGAGAATTACTGGCCGTTCTAAGAAGGCTGGGAGAGCCGGCGCAAGTTCAAGTCGTCGAGCTCAGCAAGATGATTTTAGGAACGACGCAGCCAGAGAATGGTTTGCCAAGAGTATGGACATCATTGCTGAACGTGGTGTAGTGCCTGAGCTGGAGCGTCAGCTGGGGTTGAGAGAATTACTGGACCCGTTTGGTTGGGGTAAAATCCTGGTATGGGATGGGGGGCCGTACTCCGAGCGAGCAATGCGAATGTTCTATGCAAATGCTATCATCCAAGATGGCCAGATCAGCTCTACGGTTGACGGTGGCAGTCTCCACGATGGAGATTGCACAGTATTTCGGACTTCCTTACCCTGCGCCCCCTCATCCTGAAAACCTGAACCCACATGACTTCCAGCCGCAGCCCTAAACCACTACACCCCACTCATGGTCCAAGGACCCCGGCGACGCAGAGGAGATGACCCATCAAAGCAGGTCATCCCTGCTGATCTGCTTCAGGACCCCAAAGAGAGAGTCCTCTTCGCCCTGCTGGCTGCGAAAATCCTCCCGAGGCAGAGCTCCGATCTGAACCATACGGACTGCCTTCTTCTCCAGTCTGTGATGAACTCAGACTTTGGTGGGGCTGCTGAGGTCACTTACCTGCCGTGGGTCATCACTTTGCATCTGCGTCACATTGTGGAGAACAAGGACCGACACAATCTAGGTTATCCGGTCATGATCTGCCAGATACTTCGGAGGCAGGGGTCACCATCCCATCTGAGGGGCTGCATGCTACAACGGTCGCCTATTGACATTGGCGCCCTGAAGAAGATGTGGTTCGAGTTTGACGAGGCGGCCTGGAGGAAGAAGGTTGCCCCAAGGCCACAGAAGCGCCAGCGAGATGCGGGTGAGGGTCCATCGGAGCCGGCTCCTACTGCTGTAGCTGAAGCGGGAGAGGAATTTGCTGCACTACCAGCCCCTGGGAGCAAGTATGTCACTCGCTACGAATTTGATCAGCTCGAGTCCCGCTTCATGGAGATGGATCGTCGCTATCAGGCGGAGATCGAGACCCTTCACAGCAGGTGCGCTGCTCTCAGGAGGATTATGAGGCTTTGCTTTCTCAGTTTCAGCAGTGGCAGGCATATTACCCGCCCCCACTGATGATGATTTGACAGATGATGCTATTTTTGTTTGGAAGCCATCTCTGGACTTCTTTGTGGTTTTACTTTCAGTTGTTTTAGACTTAGTTCTTTTTAGTTTTATTTGAGTTGTATTTTTCTTTATTTCGATTTTAGTTATGTTCTTCTCTTGAACTCCAAGTACTAATCATTACTAATGTGATGCTTCCAGCATACCTCTCTGTTTTGTTTGCTGTTTTTGTGCAAGTATGCTTTACCGTGATGATTCCATGCTGGACACTTTCTTGAAAGCAAGTGCGGAAACATTTTGGCTTCGTTTCCCCTAGTAGGACAATAAGTGTGAGGAAGAACCTCTTCCTCAATCAATCACAAAAGAAATCAGGGGAGTTTTCAGTTTCCTTTCTTCTTTTTTTTTGTGTTTGGTCTGTGCTTTAACGTATTATAACTCTATAAATCTTCACTTCCACCCTTGTGAGTCTGACACATTTAGTAAGATCTTTTTTTGTTTTTAATTTTCTGAATAATGAGGACATTGCTCCTCGTTAAGTGTGAGGAAGGGGAGATCTTTCTAATGTGTCAGCCATTTATTTTGCGACCCGCATTAATTTTTGATTGGTCTTAGGCTATATGGGGATAAGTTCCTTGGAGTGCTTCTATGTGTTGAATACTTGGGTGAATTTTCGTTGTGGAGTCGAGTCCGGTGATGACTTTAAGGATTGGTTTGCTCAAGCTATGCGTTCTCATATTTTAGAAATGACTGAATTTATTAAATGTCTATGGACAAGTTGGTTATGGAGTCAGAACTGGTTTAACCTGGAACCTTGGGAATGATGAGAATGTCTGGAATGAAGGATAAAGGCAAGGTACTCCTCTGATCTGAGTTATTTTCTGAACCAAAACAAGCCTCTTCCATCCGGTTATTAATAGTCCTTGGGGTGCTTCATCACCCATTTACCTAAGATCGTCTGATCTGGGATAAAAGAACCAATACCGTTACAAGGATGGAGAGAAAAGTCTGGGGGATGAATTATTTGCGTGAAAATTTAATATATATGCAAAAAGAAAAAAAGAGGCTCTTTAAAGTCTTATGTTTATTGCAAATCCTTTAATTAGATCATGAGTACGTGGTGTTGAAAGGTACTGCGAAATATGGCACTACTTCACACCCCTTCTCATCCACGGTTTGAGAAGAGAAACGGTTGGAAGGTTCTGAGTTACTCTATTTTTTGACTTTGTGATCTGACTTCTTCATAATTTTTTTGTTTTAAAAGCTTGCTTCATTGTTTAAGAGACATGCAGTCAGGAGCAGATCGATTCTTGGGTTGTTATTATGGCTTAACTCCCTCTTATATTGTGCAATCCCAAGGTTTGGTACTAAGGAATTTTGAGATATCTTACTCCTGCTTTGCTTGAGGACAAGCAAAGGTTAAGTGTGAGGAGTGCTTAATTTTCATGCGCACATTGGTAATATTCCACACTTATCTTACGTTTTCCTTTGGTTTGTTGCTTGTTAATACTTGATACCTTTTTGTATGCTAAATGCAGAGAAAAGCCAAGAAAACGGTAGATTAACTCACGAGGGTGATGATGCAACAAACGGGGATCAAATTGGAGTCAGAACGAAGAATTAGAAGGTTTTGAAGGTATGTCCGAGCTTGTGTCCGAACATCCAAGCTCGGACACAAGTCGAGAGTTCGAATGCTGCGCTTGACAAAGTGTCCGAACTTCAGTCCAAATTTCAAAGTTCAGACATGGTTCGAGAATCACGACGGGAAAAAGTCGAAACTCTGCTCTACGCTGCATGTCCGAACTTGTGTCCGAACATTGAAGTTCGGACACAAGTCGAGACTTTTGAAATTGGAATGCTCAAAACGATGTGTCTGAACATTGCATTGAAGGTCGGACCAATGTTCGGACGTGACTAAATTCTCAGCAGGAGTTCGGCGTTTTGAAGGAAAAAGTGGAAGAAACTCTATATAAGTGACCTAATCAGAGGCGAGGGGGTATCACATGACATATAATTACATCACGATACTTTGACGCTCTTCAAGAACGCTCTCTTCACTCATCTCACTCCATCGACATCAGCTTCACCTTCATCCACATTCATCAAGCGCATTATTGCCATTGTTGAGGAGCGTTGCCGGAAGGAAGTCAGTCCATCGTCTTCAACCTTGCGCCAGCAGTCTCTGAGTCTGGATAATTACTCAATTTAGGAGTTTTTCTTTCCTTAGATGAATTCTCTTTTGATTGTATTCATTCGCTTCTTTGATATGTCTGGCTAGTAGGGATTAACTCTGGGGTAGGGTTGTTCGTGATGGATACAATTTAGTTAGGATTTCTGTAATTTGATTATGGGATTGTAATGGATTGTTTCTAGGTTAATGCTAATCATTCATCTTCTCTACTAAATTTGCGCATTTATAGAGTCGTTTTGCGAATCCTGTTAGGATCGGATAAGGTGATTAATAAGGAAGTTCGAATTAACCTGGAGATTTGTGGAAAGATTAGTCGGATAGATAATTTTTCCTGCAAAAGCTAATAATTCTTCGCGCGTATTCCGCCTATATTTGTTTTGTCAGCTTATAGATTAGAGTTGACATGTTCTGATAGGTGAGCTCTTCCTTTAACTGAGATTTAGGATCGAAGAGAGTTTAGGAATTGGCCTTTCCGTTTCTCATAATTGAATTGTAGGTTTGGCTAGATTTATCCAGTAAAGAACAGCCCAAAACCCGGAGTTCCATTCATTTTACCACTTTAACATTTACTTTCATTAATCGTTTTTTAGATTTTGATTTGCGTTTTCTCAATTCAGTTACAAAAACAATTCACAACCCCCCTAAATTTCCAGTTTTCTTAGGATTTAGGCTTATTTATTCAAGTCCCGTGGTTCGATACCTGGTTACTTAATTTCCTATACTATAGTGATCGGGATTTTTGCAACCCGACAGGCTTTTCGTTTTATTAATTTCTAGGTTTATCAATTTAGTTTTAGTAGAACATTTTCCCTGTTTGCACACGCTCGACCAAGTGTGCAAAATAAAAAAAAACCATCTTTGGACCCACTAGGAGCTCTGGTCGTCTGTAATGGGTGAATCACTAGGTGTGGGACGCCACACCGTATTTCGATCAAAAACCTTAAAAATATTTTAAGAAAGAAAAAGGTGTGATCACGAGTATCGTCGTTTGGCTACCAAAAAGCAAAGACGAAGAAAATAAAAAATGCATATGTAACAAAAGTGACCTGTCGTAGTTCACGACCGGTCGCTATTTCCAGTATGCAACGACCGGTCGCCTATTACCGGTCACTTCTCGAACTCTTTTAAAAAAATAATCCCCAGTCGATTGAACTATTTCTAAAAGGAGACGACCGGTCGTTATCAACCGGTCATTAATGACCGGTCGCTGGTGCCTTATCGCCCAAATAAAACTAAGTATCGGGAATACGGTCGCTCCGTAAAAAATCCCGCAAACGCAAGACACAAGGCACTAGAATGTAAAATCAAAACTAACCGCATTCATCATTATAAAATTTCAAAAAGTTCTACAGGTGCAAGGCCAATATTATTTACAAGGGATAAAAGAAAAGGCCCAAAAGAAAAAAAAGAAGAAGCGTCTACGAGTCCCTCGCGGCAACTGGACTCCATGTGTCCTACGCGGAAGGCTTGTCTCCAAGACGTGAAACGCTCTCCGAAGACTTAACTTCTCAGCCGAATGACAATAACCCGTCTCGACCCGGGGCACAATGCTCCCGGGAGGAAGAAAGGATGCCTGCCCAGCCTCGAAGCATGTATCGTCCGGAAGACGGCCAAACCGCTCAAACACCTCATGGAACGAGGTCTTATTTGCAATCTCTTTAAAGTCCAGCTCCTTATATAACTCATCGTCTAACAGCTCGCCCATCTCCAAGAAGTACTACGAGATGATCTGACGACATGAGCTCGCAACTTTCACACATTGAGACCTAAAGGCCTCCTTTAGGAAGGCAGCTGCACTACGTTGCCTCTAAAGATCTTCCCAGTTCCTCCGTGAAAAGGCCGTAAGATTGGCAACCTGATCCTCAAGGCTCTGAGTATAAGCCCAGTACTTATCCCGACTTGCGTTAGCAGAAATTAGCTCAGCGTCAAGGTTATCAATCCAAAGATTGAGCTTCTGCACATGCTTCAAGGGGTCATCCGGGTTTGGCCCTAAAAAGGACGAAGGTCGGCAACATAAACAACACAAGCAAAATACAAACAAAAATACAGGAGGAGCAACGTACCCTTCATCTCCAGTTTGGAAGTTCTCGATCACAGCAGGGCTAGTTCTCCCTCTAAGACTTTCACCTTTTCCTCGAACAAGGCCTGCTACTCTTTAGCGGCGTCTTGACCGCTAGAGAAGGCACTAAGTTCTTGGCTTAGCCTCTCCTTGTCCGCGACAAGAACGGCATTCTCCCGCTTCATCGCCTTCACCTTCTCTTCAAAATCAGCTCGCTCCCTCTCAAAGATTGCTCTTTCGTCCGAAGACCTCTGAGTTTCTACATCAGCCACTCTTTATCTTCGGCAAGAGCGACATTCTCTCGTTTAAGAAAAACTTTCTCTTGCACAGCAGCCTCCTGCTCCCTCTCAAAAGCGGCCTTCCACTCAATCAGAACAGACTTATCGTGCATAAGACCGCTCACCTCCTGTTTATGAGCAGCTTGAGCATGTCCAGCAATAACTCCAAGTCAGAAAGATCATACAACCAGGCTCCACCGCCCCCAACAAATTGACTTTGTACCTTTTTCAAGGAAGCGACCTTCGTCTCTAGAGGTTGCACTCGACTCTTTAGGGAGAAATTCTCCTCCCTTAGCTGCTTCAGCTAAGCCTCGTACTCATCGCTCCACTTAGTACAGAGCAACTAGGCGCTGTCGAGCTCCTTCTTCAGCGTCAACGTCCGCTCATGCACCTTTTTGGATATTTTCGTCTGAACGATGTCGATATAGTTGCTATGAGAAGATCGCTCCATCTCTAACTCCTTCCGGGTGTTTGCAGCACGACTCTCCTCCAGCCGGAGCTTGGAACACAGGGTCTGCGTATGCACATCCACGCTCTGGGCAAAGGCCACCATCTGAAAAACAAAATCAAGCACATAAGAGGAAAAACACAACAGATAAAAGGATTGATAATGCAATAAACAAAACATGAAACACACACCTGATATATCCCTTGCCACATGTAGTCAAGGGTCTGATCAAGAGGAAATGAGTGACACATGATGGCGTCTGCACCACCGTCTCCCACCTTTAGCTTCTCTTTAGCGGCCGTGACGGTCTTCATAGGAGCGAAGAGACCATCAGGGCTATCGGACCTCCTAATCACTTCCTTCCGCAACTCGAAGTACGAAACGGAGTCAGAAACAGCCAATAAGGGCATAGGACGCCCGTAATGGTAGAACCACCCATCCTTCCCCGAGGGGCTACAAAACGTTTGGCTGGCCAAAGGAGGAGGGGATGACGAAGAAGCATTCACGTCCTCCTTTGTCTTGGTGCGAAGCTCAGGATTCTCAAGTACTTGTCGATACTTCACACCTCCCTCATCTTCGGATTCACGGGACCCCCAGACCCTCCCGGCCTTCCAGGAGAAACTCCCGCCTCCTCGAGACAATCCTCCCCTGGAAGCCCCCCTCCGGCGGCAGGCTCTTGCACCCGGGACACGTCCACGTTTATGATCGAGGATGCCTTCACCCTCTTTGCAGCATGCTTCACCCTCCCCTTCGACTTTGAAGCCAGCACCTTCCGACGATTTTGTGTAAAAGCTTGCTCAACGGCTGCTGCACCCGCAGCAAGACAAGCCGCATCATTCTTTTCAGCCTTAGGAGCTGCACAGACAAGCACAAATGTAACAATACAATAACAAGCAACACAAGGAGCGAAAAAACAAAAGATGGCCAAGGCAAAAAGAAGGGGCACGCTCTTGAGAAAGGATAAAAAAAGGGCTAGCTCAGCGGAAGTAAGAAAGAGGCAAACGTGGGGTCGCACACGCAGGCTCACTTCCTCCCTGTGGGCTAAGATTGAGGTTTGATCCCGGCGTCAGAGGAAGAAACACTCGACGACCGGAATTTAGACTTTTGTACCAAGTACCGACTGGTTGCCGGTATCAGGTGATTGGGCTTCCAGCGTCCTCGAAGACCCCTTCTCTTTTAAAACCTCCCCTATTTTTTGTCTCTTTGGCACATCTTCAATTTCTTTTCTAGGCCTTTTCTTGCCAGACACAGTCTCCTCCGCCAGGCGTCGGGCCGCCTCCTCCGCGGCGTCCAGAGAAGCGTAATAATCCACCTTCTCGTTCCCAACCTTGAAGGAGACAAAGTTCCAATCGTAGAATGGGCCAACCTTTGCTCCCAGTTGAGAAAAATCTGTAAAGAAAGTAAAAAAGTCAACAAAAATAAAAGGGAAAGCAGCAGAACAAATCCAAAAGAGATTAAGACAGGAAACCTTACTTTCCGTATGTGCCAATGACGCCAGGCGCGCATTCGTAAAGAAGTCTTCCACATATCTGCGCTTCTCGTTCTCCTTCTTCAGGACCCGAGACATTGGACAATAAAAATTTGGTGACGGAAGATAATAAAGCGTCCCCTTAGCGATCGAGGAACAGTAGGGAACCCCGAGAAAGCGACGCGACGGGGGAACGACGACGAACCATTGGCTGTTCCACCGATGACCAAGCTTCTTGTACTAAAACAGAGAGTACCCAGAGTGACTAGTGATGGTCAAGCTACCAGCATCAACACGATTGGTGAAGAATTGAACAAATTCAGTCGCGACGGGTGCAACTTTTGCCTCGGCACAAAGAGCCACATACGCGTGAAGTTGGGATATAGCTTTGGGATAAAGCTGGGCAAGGGTACAACATCTTCGAGTCAAAAAGCCAATGACGAAGGGGTGTGGCGGAATCGTCATTCCTCGAAGGAAAAAATCAGAATATATGATATAGCCAAGGCCGAAGTCGTCGAAAGGATGAGAATCGGCGGAAGGAAGGAAAATCTTGGTGCCAAGTGGGACTTGGACGTTAGGAAGAAGGGAATCAAGGGTTTTGACGTCAAGAGTGTTGGGCAACGGTTCCCAATTTTCGGCAACAGGATTATTGGGTTTTAGGCAAGATGGGCGGAATTTTTCACCTGTTTTCGTGCCCTGAATAGCATCAAACGACAAGGAAAGAGCAATTTTCGACCTTGACGAGCTTGAGGAAGCCATCACAGAGCAAGAATGGAAGCAAACACGAGAAATGGCGGAAAGCAGAAGACGAACGAGTTAAGACTTTTGAGGACGGAAGAAAGAAGTTGGTGTTGGGAAACTGAAGTGAGGAGAGAGAAGAGCCAAGGCTTTTGAAAACCTTAAATAGCGGTAAAAAGGTTCACCCCAAAAATAATTAAAATTTCAATTACATACAAAAAGACGTTTTTTGTAGGAAAGGACAGAGACTCTGCAAATTCCGCAGCAGGAAAAAGCACACGCAAAAACTCCATGAATTATGTAGTGCTCATCACGCGCGCAAAGCGGAAAAAGCCACGAGCACGGCACGGGTGATAAGTGTCCAAATGAACATGTTTTATTGGTGTATTTCATATGTTATATTAACACTTTTCTTGCTCATTTCTCCACTTTGGTTAGTTTTCCTCTACTTTATGTTTTATTGGTTATCTTACAAATTTATTGATTAAACATGAGGAAAACCAAGATAGGAGCAAGTAGACGAAGAGACGAACGCATAGGTGTAAACGGATCTAAAAACGGAGCTCAAACGAAGAATCTAGAGCCTGTCGAAGTTTGCAGGACAAGACGAGACGAGAACGCACCCACGTCCGCAACACGGACGCAAACTCGGACAGGGGAGTCCGCAACACGGGCTCAACCACGGACAAAACTTAAAAGCTTGTCCGCAACGCGGACCCAAACGAGGACGCGAAAATACACACGTCTGTACCCTATCCGTACCACGGACGCACCCACGGACGCGACTAAAATGTGTCCGTACGCGGACAGCAACGCGGACGCGTGTAAACGCAGCCCAGATCCAGAATTCACGCGACTAATTTCTTTCAGCGCCATTTTCTCCATTTTCTTCTTCTATTACTGCGCCGATTTCTCCATTTCTTCGTCAATTACTGCGCCCACAATATTATCCATCTACTACATCAAACATATCAGGCGCATCCCTTATTTTCTTCACCCACGCGTGCTACAGCTGTGTCCTCTTCTTCCTTTCCTCTGCTATAAATAACCCACTGCTTCTTCATCAATTCACACAATCGATCACAACTCAACGCTCACCAAAATTCAATCTCACTCCATCCAAATTCCATTCTCCATCCATACATCCACATATCCACTTCATTTCCATCATTTCCCATCACCAAATAAGCCTAACTCTTCAATTTTTCAGAAAACCAGACGAAGAAGACGATCTGCACAAACCAGGTCGTGTCCTGATTTGTGTCCGCGTTTGTGTCCGCGCAGCCCCCACACGGACAGGAGATGTCCATGTTTGTGTCCGCGTTTGTGTCCGTGTGGCCCCACCCGGACAAGACCAACTTTCACCAGTTTGTTTGTTCTTCTTCGTTCTACCTATCTATCATGGTTTTGAGGTCGGCATAATCACGGAGACAAGCCCGGAAGCAAAACAACTCTCCCCAAAATAGAGTTCTTTCTTTCCTTAAACTTTACTCTGTTTTAATGTCTATCTTTACTCTATGTTTATTTGTGTCAATGTTTCAGTAAACTTATATTTGTGCTTAGGATGGGTGTTTGACCCCAAATAATTCAGACTTACTTATAATATTGAGTTTGCTTATAAATATTTGTTTTGTCTCTCTAAATTATTAAATGCTTAAGAACTGACCATTTTTACGCATTTACGGTTTCTCTTATTTCAATGATTTTGTAAATAGACCACAAAGAGAGACAAATGTTAGATATTATCTCCTTAATTAGCTGATAAAATCCATCGTTGTTATTAAAAGAATTTTTGCTTAATGCTAATTAATGATTTTAGACTTTTTCTGCTAGTAAAAAGTTTATTGAATTAATTAAGAGTTGACCTTACCTATGCTTTAGGGAGGCCACAAGATAAATTCTTAAACAGACAAATAGAGCAAATTAGGATTATAATTAAAGTCTGAAGTATATTTGGGCGATTTCACCTTCCTTAGCACATTTTCCATCCTTTTGATACACAACTGTTTTATTTAAGCTTTTTATTGTTTTTATCTGTCCAACCCAAAAACACCAAGATTGCCACTGGCTAAACCCCCTTTTATTTACTGTTTATTAAATACCGAAACTAGGAAAATTGAACAATTTCCCTGAGGATACGACACTTGTTATACTACTCCGACTACGTGCACTTGCCTATTAGTTTGCTATAAATCTATATTTATTAATGTGTAGATTTTTATCAACAAGTTTTTGGCGCCGTTGCCGGGGATATTGATTCCATCAATTTCCCCTAATTTTCGGTACTTTAATTTTAGTTTAATTAAAGTTTATCAGCCTATTTAAATATTTCCGCTTTTATTTATCTATTACTGTTAATTTCACAATTTCTCACAAATCAAATTATCTTCTGTGCATGCAAAACACTCGAACCCGAGGTTCTCCACCAATCAGTCCGAGACCCGAACCCGAGCGCACTCTACTACAAGCACGAAGAAACCAGAGAAATCAAACATGGGCGATAACCAAGTAATAGATGAAATGGACCATGAAAATCAACCACAACACCGTGCCCTCTCTGATTACCACCAACCGGATACTGAAGGAAGGGCATCAGCCATAGTTCTCCCCGAACTAACACCGCAAGAAACCGGACGATGGGCTTTCAAAACCCACTACATCACCGCCGTCTGGGATTTAGGCAAGTTTAGTGGAGCAAATCCAGATGAAGCCCCGAATCATTTAAGTCTCTTCCTAGACTTCTGTAATTCCTTTGGTCAAACCGGCACCGTCAAAGAAAGAATCCGTCTACAACTATTTCCTCACTCGTTGTCAGATTCAGCAAACAGGTGGTACCGAAGTCTTCCTCCCGATCAATCCACACATGGCTGCAAATGGCCCAGAAGTTCCTTGCCAAATACTACCCAACCAGTAGAACAAGGCAATTGATCGGAGAAATCAACACATTCTGTCAGGAGCCGGGAGAAACGTTGTACGACGCATGGGACAGATTCAAGGATATGCTGATGAAGTGTTCCCACCATGGTCTCGACAATCAATCCCTCTGCCTGTCATTCTTCAATGGCCTGGATGATGGGAACCGACTACTCGTAAATTCCTCTGCAGGAGGAAGTTTCATGATGAAATCTCCTCAAGAAGGGATGAACCTTCTCGAAACCATGACAAGCAATACAAGACAGTGGACGAGATCCAAAGGAAGAACGCCACGAGCAGCAGGCCTACTCCACGTTGAGCCTAGATCATTTATCGGCCCAGATCTCGTCCCTTGCAAAGATGGTGGAGAAGCTAACAACATCTCAAAACGAAATCGTAAAGACAATAGCTTCCTCACCTCCAGGTTCATCTGCAGAAGGATGTGCCATATGCGCCGGTCCTCATGAAACCCATCAATGCGAAGGTAAAAGCGAGTACGAAGATGTACACTTCATAGGAAACCGCCCCGGTAATTCCTACAACAATAACATCAACAACAACTACCCATGGAGAAATCACCCGAATTTCTCATGGAAAAACAACGATCAAAACCAAGGAGGGCAGAACAACAGTTCCAATACCTATCAGGGAAATAGACCCCAACCAAACTCTAATATGGGTTATAGAGCACAAGGTGCCCCTCCAGGTTTCCACCAACAACAACAACCATCCTCATCCTCTGCTGATCCAAATGAGGAATTCAGAAACCTAATGAAGGGATTCGTAACTTCGACCCAAACCAGACTCGTGGATCAAGAAGCCACTAATAGAAGGGTTGAAGCCCAGATACAACAAACCAACCAACAACTGGACCAAATCAGCCAGCAGCTTACACAAAGGCCACTTGGCACCTTCCCTAGTCAGCCAAATCCAAATCCAAGAGAACATGCCAAGCAGTGACTTTGAGAAGTGGGAGGCCGCTCAACTCATCCCTTCCCCGAGATGAATTTGATAATCAAGAACAGCAAGCTCAAACCTCAAGAAGATCTAGAAGAAGAACAAGAAGATGCTGAAGAAGCCCCTCCTCCTCCGAACAATATTTCCAAGGAGAAGGAGCCTCCTGAATCTACTCCTTCCTCTCTAACTAAGATTCTTCCCCCACTTCCGTTTCCAAACAGAATAAGAAAGAAAAATTTAGATGAACAGTTTGGAAAGTTTCTAACCCACTTCAAGAAACTAACGATTAATATTCCTTTTGTAGATGCTTTGAAACAAATGCCGATATATGCAAAGTTCATGAAGGACATCATCACAAACAAAAGATCGTTGCAGGAAGTGGAAACTGTGCACCTTACGCAGGAAGTGTCAGCAGTGCTTCTAAAGAACCTCCCTCCAAAACTTGGAGATCCAGGTTTGCCAATTATTCCATGTTCCATTGATAATGTTGATTGTGGTAGTGGGCTATGTGACCTAGGAGCTAGTATCAATTTAATGCCACTCTCAACTTTCAACAAACTTAAGATTGGTGAATGCATGCCTACTTCTATTCAATTACAATTAGCAGATAGATCTTAGTATTCCCGAAAGGGATAATAGAAGACTTGATTGTTACTGTAGGAACTTTTGTGTTCCCCGCTGATTTTATTGTGATTGACATGGAAGAAGACACTAGGGTGCCCTTAATCTTAGGACGACCTTTCATGAGAACTGCTAGAGCATTAATCGACGTTGAAAAAGGAAAAATCATTTTAAGACTGCATAACGAAACTTTAGAATACGACATGTCCAAAGTCATAAAGAAACCTGCTCATGTAGAAGACACCTTCTCCATAGACATCGTCGACTCTATTGTGCATGATAATTACTCTGCTATTATTCGTAATGATGCTCTTGAAAATGCTTTAGTAGAATCCTGTGATAACCGACCAATACACCCTGACACAATTGAAATGGTAGCAGCTCTGGATAAAAGAAAATCATATACTAAACCACGCTACCCACCACCAGAACCATTAGAACATTCTACTCAAAAGATACCACCATCAATTGAACAACCCCCTCTCGTAGAAATGAAACCATTACCTTCACACCTGAAGTATGTCTATCTTTCTGATCTTTGTACTCTACCTGTTATTATTTCTTCATCCCTAACAAGTACACAGGAGGAACGTCTTGTGAAGATCCTTCAGAACCATAAAAAGGCGATAGGCTGGTCCATCTCGGATATTAAAGGTATCAACCCCCATTTCTGCACACATCACATATACATGGAAGATGCCTATAAGCCATTAGTCCAACCACAGAGAAGGCTGGATCCAACATGAAAGACGTGGTAAAGAAAGAGGTGCTCAAACTTCTTGTCGCTGGAATCATCTACTCCATCTCTGAGCAAATGGGTGAGCCCCGTTCAAGTTGTCCCGAAAAAAGGAGGTCTCACTGTGGTCCCCAACGACAAGGGTGATTTAATCCCCAGAGAACCACAACGGGCTGGAGAGTCTGCATTGACTATAGGAAACTAAATAGCGTCATGCGGAAGGACCACTTCCCTTTGCCCTTCATTGATCAGATGCTGGAAAGATTGGTTGGGCAAGACTACTACTGCTTCCTGGATGGCTATTCAGGATATTTTCAAATACTCATTGCTTTAGAAGACCAAGAAAAGACCACATTCACATGCCCATAGGGGACATTTGCATATAATCGGATGCCTTTTGGTCTATGCAATGCCCCAGCCACATTTCAAAGGTGCATGATGTCAATCTTCAGACTATCTTGAGAAGAGCATCGAGGTCTTCATGGACGACTTCTCTGTCTTTGGTCTCACATTTGAATCCTGTTTAAACAATCTGGACGCCATCCTCGCCCGATGTGAAGAAACAAACCTTGTGCTTAACTGGGAAAAATGTCATTTCATGGTTAAAGAAGGAATAGTTCTTGGGCACAAAATATCTTCGAAAGGCATTGAAGTTGACAAAGCCAAGGTCGAGGTCATTGAAAAATTACCACCACCTACGACGGTGAAAGACATCAGAAGCTTCCTTGGCCATGCTGGGTTCTATAGAAGGTTTATCAAGGATTTTTCCAAATTTGAAGCCTCTATGTGATCTCCTAGCTAAAGACGTCAAGTTCAATTTCACTGACAAATGCCTACAAGCCTTCAACACACTCAAAGATTGCCTCATCTCCGCCCCCATCGTAATATCACCAGACTGGAGCCTACCATTCGAAATTTTGTGCGATGCCAGCGACTATGCAGTAGGGGCAGCTTTATGTCAAAAGAAGGAGAAGACCTGAGAACCATCTACTATGCAAGTAGAACCCTCAACGATGCTCAGAAGAATTATGAAACTACTGAGAAGGAACTTCTAGCAGTAGTCTTTGCTCTGGATAAATTCCGATCATATCTCTTGGGAAGCAAAGTAATAATTCACACCGATCATTCCGCTCTGAAGTATCTATTGCCAAAGAAGATGCCAAACCTCGACTCCTCCGGTGGATACTCCTACTACAAGAATTTGAGATTGAAATCAGAGACAAGCCAGGAGTGCAAAATGTAGTAGCAGACCACCTATCTCGCATAGAGGCACCAAGTGATGGCACATCCATCAATGAATTCTTCCCAGATGAGTGCATTTTTATGATTGGCGACACTGGTGATCCATGGTACGCTGACATGGCCAACTACCTAGCACGAGGAGTAATACCACACGGGCTAACCTACCAGCAGAAGAAGAAGTTCTTTTCAGATGTAAAACATTACTACTGGGAGGACCCTCTCCTTTTCAAGGTCTGTGCAGACGGGATGGTAAGAAGATGTGTGACCCGAAACAAAATCCAAAGCATTCTACGACATTGTCACTCTCTTGAAGCCGGAGGACATCATGGGCCAGCACGAACAGCAGCAAAGGTACTTCAATCAAGTTTCTTCTGGAAAACCCTACATAAAGACTGTCATTCCTTTGTAGCTTCATGCGATGAGTGCCAAAGACTTGGGAATACCTCCAGAAAACATGAGATGCCTCTCAACATCATACTTGAGGTAGAACCATTCGACGTGTGGGGCATTGACTTCATGGGACCCTTTCCTTCATCTTGCTCAAACCTCTTCATATTGGTAGCAGTCGACTATGTGACTAAGTGGGTGGAAGCTATCGCCTCTCCCACAAATGATGCAAAGGTAGTGCTTAAGTTCTTGAAAAAGAACATATTTACAAGGTTCGGAGTCCCACGTGCTATAATCAGTGATGGAGGATCCCACTTCTGCAATAAGCAGTTCACAGCCTTAATGACAAAATACGGGGTAAGACACAAGGTAGCCTTATCTTATCACCCTCAAACAAATGGCCAGGCTGAGGTCTCTAACCGAGAATTGAAGTGGATCCTGCAAAAGACAGTTAATTCTTCAAGAAAAGACTGGTCCCTGAAGCTGGATGATGCACTCTGGGCATATAGAACAGCCTACAAGACACCCATCGGAATGTCCCCATATCGATTGGTCTTCGGAAAAGCTTGTCATTTACCGGTCGAGCTCGTGCACAAATCATTCTGGGCCGTAAAAGCACTAAACTTTGATCTACTGCGAGCAGGTGACAAACGGAAATTTCAGCTTACCGAGTTGGAAGAGTTTCGAGAGGATGCTTACGAAAATAACCGTATCTATAAAGAGAAAACCAAGAAGTGGCACGACAAGATGATCCTTAAACGGGAGTTCCATATGGGAGATTTGGTTCTACTGTACAATTCCAGGTTGAAGTTGTTCCCTGGTAAACTAAAATCCCATTGGGCTGGACCCTTTACTGTCTCCAAGGTCACCCCATATGGATCAGTTGAGTTGGTGGATGCTAAAGGACAAACTTTCATGGTAAATGGGTCAAGACTAAAGCATTACCAGGGTGGTAATCTCGAGAAAGTTGATGCTCATGCAATAATTCTACAAGATCCTCAGATTTGAGTACGCTTCAAAGCGTCTAGCCAAAGACGTTAAAGAAGGGCAGCTTCCCGGGAGGCAACCCGGATGAAATTTTCTTTCATTTGCTTTTATTTTCTTTTAATTTTCAGGTTCTCTTTAAATTTTGTTTTTGCTAACTCTTAACCCCGTTTGTAGTATGGTTGCTTCTAGTGTCTTATGCAGGTGCAACTTCATGTCTACACCGCAACCAAGCTACGCTACTTTGAGCTGAAGCTCAAGTGTGGGGGAACTCCTATAACGCTAGCAAAAACAATCTCAGGGGAGTACCAGTTTCTTTAATTATGCTTTTATTTTGCTAATTCCTGTGGAGAGCTCCTGTGCTAAAATGTTTATGTGACCTTTGTGTTTTCTATTTTACTACTTACCGAAAAGGTCTTCTGAAACCTTCCCTTGTTTTTCTGGTGAACAATGAGGACATTGTTCAATTTAAGTGTGGGGGAGTGCCCTTTTCGGCGAAATTTTGTGCTTAAAATGTTTAATCTCTCTGCTTATCTTGCGTTTGTCCAAAATTTAAAATTATGGACCCTGCTGATGTAGGTTGTTCTCTTTAAGAACAAATACTGTTATGAATTGTGGGATAAATGGTACAAAATTTTGATTGATTGCTTTTTGAGGCGCGGTGTGACCAAATGATCTGCAATGGTTGGATTTTTATTGCTCAGGGGTTCTTTCTGTCTTCTCTCTTAGGGATTGCTAAGGGGTGCTTCTCCAAAAAAATAATAAAAATAAAAACAAGGGACTTGCGAGACGCCATTGGTAACCAACAAATGAGAGTTGAGTGTTCTTAAATACAAAGGCTTGATGCCTACATATTATCTTCTCATCTCTTATGCAAAAGTGAAACAAATGCATAAATCTATTTTTCCTTTTGTTTTCTCCTCAATGCCCATTCTTGAGAGAAGTTGGCCGTGGTAAAAGTTCTCAAAGTCACCTAAACTGAGAAGCATTGAAGCACTCCGGATCATACCCCGAAACTCTAATTTTATTTTTACCCTGAGCACACCTGTGCCACCAGTAGTGATGGATCACACTCCTCAAAAAGTTAAGATCATGAACTGTTCACCTCCTTATACCCTTCATAATAATATTTGTTAGTATTGAGCATTCCCTACTTGCTTGGGTACATGGTTTTGCTTGAGGACAAGCAAAAAGGTAAGTGTGGGGGTGTGATAAGTGTCCAAATGAGCATGTTTTATTGGTGTATTTCATATGTTATATTAACACTTTTCTTGCTCATTTCTCCACTTTGGTTAGTTTTCCTCTAGTTTATGTTTTATTGGTTATCTTACAAATTTATTGGTTAAACGTGAGGAAAACCAAGCTAGAAGCAAAGTAGACGAAGTGACGAACGCATAGGCGCAAACGGATCTAAAAACGGAGCTCAAACGAAGAATTTGGAGCCTGTCGAAGTTTGCAGGACAAGACGAGACGAGAACGCACCCACGTCCGCAACACGGACGCAAACTCGGACAGGGGAGTCCGCAACACGGACTCAACCACGGACAAAACTTAAAAGCTTGTCCGCAACGCGGACTCAAACAAGGACGCGAAAATACACACGTCCGTACCCTGTCCGTACCACGGACGCACCCACGGACGCGACTAAAATGTGTCCGTAGGCGGACTCCAACGCGGACGCGTGTAAACGCAGCCCAGATCCAGAATTCACGCGACTAATTTCTTTCGGCGCCGTTTTTGCCATTTTCTTCTTCAATTACTGCGCCGATTTCTCCATTTCTTCTTCAATTACTGCGCCCACAATATTATCCATCTACTGCATCAAACATATCAGGCGCATCCCTTATTTTCTTCACCCACGTGTGCTACAGCTGTGTCCTCTTCTTCCTTTCCTCTGCTATAAATAAGCCACTGCTTCTTCATCAATTCACACAATCGATCACAACTCAACGCTCCCCAAAATTCACTCTCACTCTATCCAAATTCCATTCTCCATCCATACATCCACATATCCACTTCATTTCCATCATTTCCCATCACCAAATAAGCCTAACTCTTCCATTTTTCAGAAAACCAGACGAAGAAGACGATCTGCACAAACCAGGCCGTGTCCTGATTTGTGTCCGCGTTTGTGTCTGCGCAGCCCCCACGCGGACAGGAGATGTCCGCGTTTGTGTCCGTGTTTGTGTCCGCATTTGTGTGCGCGTGGCCCCACCCGGACAAGACCAACTTTCACCAGTTTGTTCGGTCTTCTTCGTTCTACCTATCTATCATCGTTTTGAGGTCGGCATAATCACGGAGACAAGCCCGGAAGCAAAACAACTCTCCCCAAAATAGAGTTCTTTCTTTCCTTAAACTTTACTCTGTTTTAATGTCTATCTTTACTCTATGTTTATTTCTGTCAATGTCTGAGTAAACTTATATTTGTGCTTAGGATGGGTGTTTGACCCCAAATAATTCAGACTTACTTATAATATTGAGTTTGCTTATAAATAATTGTTTTGTCTCTCTAAATTATTAAATGCTTAAGAACTGATCATTTTTACGCATTTACGGTTTCTCTTATTTCAATGATTTTGTAAATTTGAGAATAGACCACAAAGAGAGACAAACGTTAGATATTATCTCCTTAATTAGCTGATAAAATCCATCGCTGTTATTAAAAGAATTTTTGCTTAATGCTAATTAATGATTTTAGACTTTTTCTGCTAGTAAAAAGTTTATTGAATTAATTAAGAGTTGACCTTACCTATGCTTTAGGGAGGCCACAAGATAAATTCTTAAACAGACAAATAGAGCAAATTAGGATTATAATTAAAGTCTGAAGTTATTTGGGCGATTTCACCTTCCTTAGCACATTTTCCATCCTTTTGATACACAACTGTTTTATTTAAGCTTTTTATTGTTTTTATCTGTCCAACCCAAAAACCCCAAGATTGCCACTGGCTAAACCCCCTTTTATTTACTATTTATTAAATACCGAAACTAGGAAAATTAAACAATTTCCCTGAGGATACGACACTTGTTGTACTACTCCGACTAGGTGCACTTGCCTATTAGTTTGCTATAAATCTATATTTATTAATGTGTAGAATTTGCTCAACAACGGGCCAGTAGAAGTCCTACTTTCTTCGTCAACGCCTCAAAAAGTAGCACTTGTGGGACTGAGAGAGAAGGAAGGAGCAGAAGGACAAAGACAACGTCGCCCCTAACACACGAAAGACTCGCAGAGGGCCGAAATGTTTATCAAAAAGCCTCACCGATCACAAGAAGTCCTACTTTCTTCGACAACGCCTCAAAAAGTAGAACTTGTGGGATGATGAAGAGGGGAAAATACATCCAAAAGAGGAAACAAGCCAAGAGCATGTAGCAACTAGTCGGTCATAATCGGACGCAAACTACAGAGCAAGTACAAGGAAACAACCGGTCTCCTGTGACTGGTCGCTAAAGATACAAAATAGGCGTAAGTAGCAACCGGTCACCTGTGACCGGTCGCTAAGGTCACCAAGTAAGTATTAGCAAGCGACCGGTCGTTTGTGACCGGTTGAGTAGCAAGGAAAGAAGCATAATTACGACCGAACGTCTGTGCCCAGTCAGATGACTGAGGAATATATGGATTAAGGTAACAGTTATGTAAGATAATTAGAATGACAGGATAATGACAGGCTGGCAAACCTAGGAACCACAGGAAATTACTATAAATAGAGGATCACCCCCACAAAATAAAGCACGCGAATAGAACTTACGGAATTTCTCTCTCTGCTTTATTGCTCTTGCTTGCTATTGTGAAAACCCTCTCTAGTTCAGTTTCTTCGGTAGTAAGGTAATTCGGTAGAGCACTTGGACGTAGATCGTAGGCTAGCAATCGAACAGGGGAATAGGTCGTTAAGGATAGGGAATCGACTATTTCACCGTGCCAACACTAGTCCCCCAAGTCTCGCTTGTAGAGTTTGCGAGAGTAGCGGGACTTGAGTTGTCAGGGATTTTTGTTTAGTAGAAGGAAAAAATTGAGCGAAGGAAGTGTTAAAAGATTTAACCCGGGTATACCCACTAGTTCTCCAAGTTCAACTTTCAGCGGTCTTGGGTGGGAAGTTGAACTTTTAAATATTTTGGAATGACGGGGAAGATGGTGGGATGCCATGTGGCATGATCTAGCTTAACTTAAGGGTGCAAAGCGTCAGGGCGACAAGACTGCTCCGAGGAGTCACTATGGTAGTAAATTTTCCCACATTGTCAATGCTAAGTGGACATTATGCTTACCAATGAGAATGAGACGGTTTTCACGTCATGTGGTGTGATACAGTTAGAGTTTTTGAGTGGTGGATGCGACGGTTTGGGAAGTGGGGAGGTGACTGTTTGAATATGTTCTACTATAAATTCTAGCGATTTGAGCGAGAGATTTTCACACTTCTCTTTATTCTGGGGGATGCGGTTGTTCTTTTTTCTTGATTTTCCCTTCTTCTCTTTCTTTTACTTCAAAAATGTCTTCTCCAATCGTTGTTTGAGGGATTGGTGTTGTGGCAAGTTCGAGAGAGCTAATTTTATGGTGGGAGGAGGCCGCATGACTTGGGTTCTCCGGTCGGTGGTTCACGTTATCAAGAATTATGATGGTAAGGATGGAGGGGGATTTCATTATGAAAAAGGTGAGGTAGAGGGCATCCCTACTGATTTGAAGGGGGTTCAATTCTGAAATATCGTATCCCTTGTTCAGATTGGCATTGGAGTCTTCGTCCCACTGGGGCGGCGCCCTCTCCTTGATACCATGTTGTGGGATCAGCACGGGCCGGCTTACATCGATGATTCTACAATGCAGCCAGGTCAGAGAGGGGGAGGTGGCCTAGCTCATCACCCAAGGGTAGGTAGCTGTTATTTAGCATAGGCCAGCACCTCAGCTTGAGGCTCCAGGGTGTCAGGGTTGGGTGGATAGTGGACATTCCCACAACGACTTATTCCTTTGCTTCTTTGTTTCCCATCCCTCTCAAGGAGGATGGAGCTTAAAAGTTTCCAGCAGGAGTCCCCCCTTAGCTGGTTTGGACCAAGCACATTATTTATAGAGGTTGTGGCAGAAGCCAATGGGCATTCTCTTCGTTCGTGTTGTTTGATGGGTCGAAGAATTAGTTCTTCGGCTGCTGGCTGGGAGAAGGTGGTTCTTGTTTGGCAGGGGAGTGACGGAAGTGTGAAGTTTGATTTTTAAGGTGTGAGGGGGTCTAGATAACGCGAATTCGAACCTGGCTCTTACGCCAGGTTCTAATATGGAGATGACCATTTTGGTCTTTTGTCATCTATTTTGTCTTTTTGTGCTTTATACTTTTGTAAAACTTTAAAATGTTGTAGTTTATTAGATATAAGTCCAAATAACATAAATTTTATACCATTGTTCATCATAATTCGAGCTCTTCAAAATAAGGCCCAACATGAGTATGTTTTGATATATTTTTTATTTTTTATTTTTTGTATGTGCATATGTTTTAAGATTTATTGTGAATCTTAAGTTTAAGAAAAGTGAATCAAAGGTTGTTAAAAAGTGAATCAAATGTTGTTAAAAAGTGAATCGGTGAGTTGCTTAAAAGTGAATAAGAGGTTTAAAAAAGCGAATCTCATAAATAGAGATTGGTTAACTAAAGTGATTCTGATTGTTTGACTAGTGTGAAACAGAGGTTTTAGAATCGAAGGTAGTTAAAAAGTGAATCACAAGTTGTTACAAAGTGAATCAGAGTAATAAGAAAAGTAAATCTCGTAAGCATAGATTGTTTAACTAAAGTGATTAAGAGGTTTAAGAAATGTGAATCAAAGGTTTTATAAAGTGAATCATGGGTTTAAGAAAAGTGAATCAGAGGTTAAGAAAAGTGATTCTCGTAAATAGAGATTGTTTAACTAAAGTGAATAAGAGGTTCAAGAAAAGTGAATCAGAGGTTTAAGAAAAGTGAATTAAAGGTGTTTTAAAGGTGAATCAAATGTTTAAGAAAAGTGAATATTTTGTTTAATACTTGTAAAAGTTAATCCTACCACAAACTTATGTGAGAAGAGTATGAACCTTTCATTTATTGAAAGTGAATCATTTTTTTAAAAAAAGTGAATCTTATGTTTAAGAAAAGTGAACATTTCATATAAAACAATGCGAATCCTTTATGTTTTTTAAAATTGAACCTTAACCCTGCGCTACAAACCCTAAAAATGCCTTCGACGTTTTTAGCATTCCTAGGGTGATTTTTAGGGTGTTTGGGGGTAGGGTAATTTATTTGGCATTGGTTCTACACTTTATATCGTCGTTACAGACTTGACAGGTTTTTAGGGTTTGTGGTTTAGGGTTTGCACTACACACCATAAAAATGCCTTCAACGTTTTTAGCTTTCCTAGGGTGGGTTTTGGGGTGTTTGGGGGTAGGGTAATCTTTTTGGTATTAGTCTACACTTTATATTGTCGTTACTGACTTGACGGGTTTTTAGAGTTTATGGATTAAGGTTTCGGGTCATTACAAACCATAAAAAATGCCTTCGACATTTTTAACTTTCATAGTGTGGTTTTTAGAGTATTTGGGGTAAGATTCATTTTGTTAATGAATAAGTGTAACACCCCAACCGTTAATCTCGCATTACCTCTTAAACCATTACTAATTACTCTTACTCACGCAGCGGAACTCTATTTACAACGAGGGGTGAAACAACGCCGTTAGCCACCCATGTGGCTAACCAGGCTTAACTACATACCGTAACGGTCTATGAACTGGAACAACCGAATACACAATACAAATACTTTACTCGAATCATTCCTTTACTATACCGAGACTACAATATATGGATGCCGACAACCATATTCGGCCTTACACTCTTCAATACATAAGTAATAAATCTAACTACCCATGCAAAACCACCGAACTACTCTCGAACGGTAACATCTTCGGTGTCCCTGAAAAATAAAACGTTGCCCCTAGGGGCTCAGCTTAACGCTGCATATGAAATTCGCATACCCCGAGCGCTAACCGGGGTACGCCGACTACTTTTATCGGATATACATGGAGCTCATTTTAGTCAAACAACATGCATCGTAGCAATACAATATATATGTGTATTACTCAAGGAATCTACATCCAACACGGAACACAATTCCTAACTAACATAACAAGGTTGTTAGTTGTATCTGTTTGCTCTTAGGCCTTGAGGGTTATACCTCACTATGCCTTGTTTACTTATTCAATATCTCGCCCGCTCTCTCGGGTTACTTATTCACATACACACCCATTCTCTTGGGCTACTCGTACTATACTCACCCATTCTCTCGGGTTACTTATACTCATTATCTCACCCACACTCTTGGGTTATTTATACTCATTATCTCACCCACACTCTTGGGTTATTTATACTCAAGCTCTTGTAGATTCTCGAGACACTACAGGTCTCCTACGTCACGCTTGTTACTCTTAATACCTACTTAGGCCAAAACTCATGGCTCTCAAGCATAGTCTTACTTCCCCGGTTTCGACCCTACTCTGGGTCTAGCATGGTGGGAAGGTTCAACTAGCTCACGGAACTCTCTCTTAGTTCCTATCTCTTTTTACTTAGGTCCGACTACTCTCGGACTACTTACATTCCCATACACTCCTCTCTCGGAGTTATAATAATATTATGTATATTAGTCTAGAGGCATCACTCTCGATGTTTCTAATGACTTTGGGAACATTACTTAAGTTCGGTTAATCTTAGGTTTTAAGAGTTACCCATACATTTCACTTACTCATACTTTCGGTTATTTTCTTAAATCGGTAAAATCCTCATATAGGAGGTTGACCATGTCTCAAGGGAGCTACTAATCCCTTAGGTCTCTTTTACCTTCTTTGCTAGTTCACATCTTCGAACTATCGTTAATCCTCTTGAGGGAGGTTCGCTTATCTTTCCACTCTCATTTGTTTCGTGGATTGTGCCGTTATGGTTTACTAACCGTTATCGGGTAATTACTCAACCCGCACATCTCCTCACATTCTAGGGAGTTCATATGTTTGCGTTTTCGTTATACTTTAACAGATAGTTTGTGTGTTTGCACGTTTTCTTTATCATAAGCATCGACCCGATCTATGGGTCTCTAGCCAAACGTTACTCACTATGAGTCGGTCTTTTCTCTATGTTAGACCACACCGGCATACAAGTATGTTAGCTCATTCAACATACAACAAGACATACATAATCAAAAACACCAAATCAACGTAACTCGGTTAGCACGCGGAGTATGAGAAAATCATACCTTTCACCGGGGTTTTACTTTTACCGTGTCATCTCACCATGCTCGGGTCACGCACGATTCTCTGTAATGTTTCAAACATTATTATTAATACTAGGCTCATACGGTACATAATAAAATGCTACTCCCTGTACTTACCCCGTTATCCCTTATCTCGGTTTTACTTTTGTTAGTTTGAGTTCTCACTTCTTACTTACTTCTAACACCTTCTTACACTTCCTAGGGCCTTTACATGTCACCAAACAAGGCCTTAACATCTTATAACATCATTAACATTCAAACCCCCATCATTAGAAACCTTTAAAACACTTTCTGTAGGATTCTGGGGGTGGTCCTGGACTTGGTCCCTACCTTAAGTCCCGGACCAATGCTGGTCTTAACTCTTGGCCATATTTTGAAGTGGTCCGGGACCTTATACTTCTCTTAAGTCCCGGACCAAACCTGCACTCGAACTCTCGGCATGAATTTCAATATGGTCCGGGACCTTGTCCATGCCTCAAGTCCCGGACCAGGTACTGGAATGAATTCTCGGCATGAATTTAAGGGGTGGTCTGGAACCTTGTCCAGGACTAGGTCCTGGACCCTGCTAAAATCTGTTACAAGTGCAGTTTTTCCACTCCAAATCAATCCCTAATCCACCCTCAATCTTTCCCTAATCTTTCCAAAAGTTTTCCACATGTTAAATCACCTTAAAACATGCTCTAAAACTCTTCAAATCATAGGTTCAACCCTTACTCAAATTCACACATTTTTCATTCTCATTTGCACTAATGCACACTTGTGCATTTTCTAACTCCTCTAGGCACTTTGCATTTTGTTCTCACTTAATTTGGCCATTCCAAAACTTCCAAGATTATGCACACCTCATACCAAGTTCCAAGACTCACCCTTAAAGCCTTAAATCTTCTTTGTTTTCTAAAAACTCCTAAGGCACTAGACCACTCTTTTTGCTACAGATTTTAGCATCAATTTCCTCCCTTTAAACTAGCATTCCCAAGGTAAGTTTCTAAGCCAAATTAATCTCTATCCACACCTAATTTCTCTAGGTTTTTTCCTTACTCACAACCATACTCAAACCACTTAAATTTCTACACCAATTTTGCCATAACTTGGCTACTTCTCTTAACATTGCCCAAAGCTCATTTCATCACATCATTCATCCTAAAACTAGCCAAACCACGAGGGTTCTATCAGCACATAAATAAACCATCAATACTCATCAAATTCTCCAAATGCAACACAATACATAATTCACAAAATGCATTGCTCTTAAGTCAAACACTAAGTACACAAATGTTTTCTCACTTGCATTATTTCTAAGCAAGCACATTATCACCACAACTCAAGTGGGGTTCATTCATTTTATTAACCCATCCCAAATTCTAGCACATATAGAATATACATTAGGTTGGTTTCTTACCTTGAATTCTCTTAAGTTTCCTTTTATTACTCTTCTCCTCTCCTCTTCATTCAAAATCGGCCAAGGCAATTCATTTGCCCATTTCTCTAGCCACATTCAAATTGGAAATTAAGCACTAAGGAACTCTCTTAGGCTCATCAATTAATCTAGAATTCACAAAGATGCTTAAAGCACCAAGTTAGGTTTTACCTTTGGAAATTCTTGAATGGTTCTCACTCTTGAATCTTAGGAGAAACTTCCACCACCATTTAAATCTTGGAGAATAGCTCAAACAAGGAAGAAAAGCTAGTCATCAAGAGAGCCCCAAAATCGGCCAAGGTGGAAAATGGGGAAAACATGGGTTTTCCTTGAATATTTTTACCTTGATAAAAAGAGGAAGACTCAAGCTTCAAAGTGGTGTGCTTTTCTCTTCAAATGGCCAACACCCATAAAAATGGAATTCATCCTTTTCGAATTTTGGAAAGAGGGAAGTGTGGAGCTTGATGAGAGGAGTTCAAATATGTGATTATTTTCTCATTTGGAGCCTTAATAAGGCTTGGGCAAGAGGAAGAAAATGAAGAAGCCATGGGAGTCCCCTTTTTGCAGCTCAAATCATTCAAGGAGGAAGAAGAGAGGAAAGAGAGGAAAGAGAGGGGGAATCTCACGGTGGGGAATGGAAAGAATGAGGAGAGAGAAGAGGAAAGGTGAGTTATGTTTACCTTTTCCACTTTTACTATTTACTTTATGCTTTTTGACATAATATATTAGTTAACTAGTTATGTGTGAGAGGGGAGTCACAAGACTCATAAAAATCGGCCCCCACCATATTAGTGAGCTGGAGCGTTTTTCGGTTTCTGACGTTGACGCTCGTTGTTTTACCCGGTTTGGCACTATTCACTAACCGGGCCCGTTTTTCAGATTTTTCTCGTTTCTTTATTTTTTTAATGGTTATTAAGCTTCCATTAATACTTATTTATAGTTATTTAATCAACTATAATTTTTACGGGTCCGTTTGACCACTTAAAGTCACGTTTTCGAGTTTTCTCGAAAAACGTGCTTTAAAACTCCGTTAGTGTTTTAATCCATTATTTGGATCTTTTTTCTTTGGGAATCACTCCCGTATACTATTTAGGCCTAACTAAGCCTTAGGAATCCATCTCGGACCCTAATGAGATCATATATCTCTTATACTTATTTAATGCGCGTTTTAGCGTTTTTCGCGTTTTACGCATTTTCTCTTTTCTTTTGGTTTTATTTCCCTTACCAATACTCTATAGGCAGCATTAGGCCTTTAACAATCCTATTAGAGTAATTTAATCACGATTTTTAGATCCGGGGTATTAAAATCTACCCCCCTTAGGAACTTTGTCCTCGAAGTTGGTGAATCTTATATCGTTACTCTCATGGGCAGGCTATGCCAAGGTTATAATACATGTATAACCTTACAGACTCCACAAGTCTGTCTCATTTCACACTACACATCCACACACATATCACAGCATGTACAGCAATCAAAAATACTCTTTGTACTCTCTCCATGGAATCGGTCCGAAGACAAGAAGGCACTACAGTCCTCGAATCCATATTGAGTAATATACCACTGATCCCTTAGGTACCGGTCACGTTGAACACTTACTCTTTCTGGTTCACGGCCGTTTCATGACAAATGGGCACTTACTCTCTCTGGCCCACGGTCCCTTCGGTTCTGATCAAAACATTTCACGTATAAATATCCTCAGGCACTCTGGTTGACTCACTCAATCACAGGATCGTCTCAGGGTACTCTCCCCGTCCCGCTGCCTTTGGAAAAATCACACACTGTCCACCGCCCCAACCGGTCACTTAGGACCGCCGCACGTACGGTGCAATGGTTTCAAAACTAATACACGCCCACCGTTCTACCGGTCATCAAGACTTAAGGCTCAGCCATCGGCGGGTGATAGCAGTTTCAAACTAGTTTTCGTTTCCATCTTCATACTTGAAGAAAATCCTTTTTCAAAACCTGTTTGAAAATTCTTTTAAAACATCACACAACTCCAAATCCGGTTTATGGTAGTTGTATCTTTTCTTAGCGTGATTACTTGTGACCACTTATAGGAAGCTTCAAGAATCATCCAACCCTGATGTGATCAGCATCAGTGTTGAACTATCCTTCCACTCCAATTTGTGTTCGGTTTCCCTTGATCGCTAGCAGATCAAGTTCCACCTCCCACGTCAATTTCAAACAATCAGATAGTCAAACATTTTCGTTTTCTATCTTTTACTCTTTCTAGTCATATTCACAAAACATTCCATTTTAAATTTATCTCTAATTCTTAGAACTTAGGTCATCCATCATTCCCAATTTTCTTCACTTACTTTGCCTAGGCATTCCATACTTATGGCCTCATTAGTCAAGTTATTACTCAATTTAAAACATACAACATACAACTCCAAAGGATGGAACTCACTCCATCAATCATTCTCAAATAAAATCACCCAGGGAAACTCACTTCCTACTAGGTTATTCACCGGTTTCATACCGATTCATACTCATAATATCCCATGTCTAATCTCAATAGACATATACTATAGGGATTCTCTTTCCCCAGGAGTTTCTCTACTCCTCTTTTCATATTTATTATATATGTGTTACTCGCATCTCTCATGCGTAATAACCATAATTACACTATGAATGGGTACCCATGTTTATGTAACATGAGTTCCAATCATTAAAACAATTTCTTTTGTGCTATGCACATAGTAGTTTACGCACCTATACGTAAAACATACTCTAAGCGGTTTCTCGCCCTACCCCCCTTAAAAGGGGTTACGCCCGCGTAACAGACCATATGTTATTACAGAACATTGGTTCACTAATTCGAGAATCATGAAGTGTTTTAACTTCAATGCGGTTAATTAACTCACAACCGGGTTCGGTTCTAACCTCTAAGGCTTCAAGGCGTTTATGATTAGCCATTTGCTCACATTTACTAGGTATACTTAACCTTTGAATTACGGTCCACAAGCTTCTGCTGCGTGACCTGATAGCTTAGAGCTTAAGTCGCCCTTTGGTATTCTCAATGTATTAATCCACTCCCTTTTATCCCTTTGTGTCTTGGGAATAAAGGTTCTCAATCGTCGCTAGGTATCTCTTACCGTATGCGAATTCGAGGAGTTATAGATTTTCTCTCCAATACTCTGGAAATCCATTTCGTATACCGTTGTATACTTTCGTGATTATTCACTTACTTTTCCCGACTTATTGTCGGTTGAGGTCAAGCTACTACTTAGTATGTAGTGCTTCCTCGTTTGATCGTTGCTTTTGAATTATGTTTGTTTACTTGTTTCTGTACAAGAATTCTTCATTCATGCTACCCTGCATTAACATGCATCGGTCCTGGGGCCTGTGGGTTATGGCCCACGTTCTTTGTGCATCTTTGGCCAACGGCCGCACGGTTATTTCTCTAGATTCTGACTCGACAGGCTTCGTTGACATCTCTCAATTCCTAGCTCTCCCACTCGATCATTACCGCACAAGTGCAATACCAAAACACTCAGTCATACAGAGTGCAGAAGCGTAAACCCTTGACAGTAAATCTCTCATGAGATAGGAATGAATGTCTCCTTTACCACATTTTCTCATCAGCTTCATATCATTATCTGATTATACTCTTACAATGGTCACTTACTGTGTACCATGTTCTTACTCATTACAGCATTTGCTTACACAACGGCATCCACTCATGCACTCTCGCCATTTATGCTATGGCTTGCCATTCACTTGGCTCAATGAAATACGCTACTCTTTTGAATTCCTCTGCGCTTCTTGCGCATTGTTTACTCTACAATTCATATTGCACACATACAGTGTCTACTACTCATCCGTTTACTCTCTCGGTTTCCTTCCACCGCTATCAAAGCCTTTCCACATACTATTTGTGTTCATATACTCCTTGGCAATATACACATGCTCAAGTATCACTACGCCGCTCTAGCGGTTTCACATAACATACTTAGGTGGTAGCCTTTCTCTGGAGGATTCACGCAATTGCCGCTCCATAGGCCCCACGGTAACGAGGGGTATTCCCGTTGTAAGGTAGTGGTTCATTCTCCACTATTTCTCTTATGCCTTTGTGCATAGGTTTGCAATGTTTGGATCTACACATTGTAGTTGGTTTTCTGGTTACATGCCTCATTGCCACGAGCCATGCTCTGTGCGGCTGTTTATACAATGTCTGCTCCTCCGTACACCATTAAATGATTTGGAGGTATTGCTGGGCTCTTTGACATAGCTGTCTCATCACACTTCCGTACCTGGAAGGCCCTTTAAATATCTTGGTTTTATTTCATGCCCTTTGGCAATTTAGGGTATCCCGTTTCATGTGGGATCCCTTCGGGTTCTACCCGAGTGTTCGCTTTAACACTTGTGTTCTCAACACGATGTTTCGTTCAACTACTGTTGCCTCCGGCACCCTTCACGGATTGCTCCTGGGTGTTACCGAATCGCGCCATTACGTCTGGCTAGTACTTATGGTTATGTTCTGTTGCGACTTCGCCTTGCTATGTATAACTCGAACTATCCCGTTTAGGGTTGTAATGCCTCCCATTCTTGGGTAGACCATTGATTCTTTTTCCTTTAACTTCTTGGTCAGGTCGTTATTCTCCTTAGTGAGGTATGTTGTGGGAATCCTATCCCGTTTATCAAACATTGATTTGATCATTTAGGCATTCACCGTACCATCTACACTGGGTATTCATTCCAATTATAAGGTATTTCCTCTTTGATTTCTGAGACATACTTAATGTCTTCTCTCGTTACTTTGTGCTTCACGCACTTCTTAACGTTATATCCATAGGTCCGTCACCTTATTGGGTTCTTGACTCCTTTAGCTTGGTAAGCTTCTCTGGGTTCATCGATCATTCGAGGTGTCCACTGTCTTGGTTTGAATTGGCTCTTTCATCCATAGTATGGAGTGGGCTACTTCCCATGTTCCGTACTCTACTTGTATACATACATGGAGTATCTTATTGATACGTTGCCACTTACCCGGCTAACTCATAATTGGTCTGTCAGGCCCGCAAGCTCCTCCGGAGTGCGGTCGTCCCATGTCTCGTTTGTGTACACTTGTAGTGTCGGTCACACGCCTAGGTGAAGTATTTTGTTGCGAACTCCTCTTATATCGTCCTATGATAACTTACCGTAGTTCTTTGGTTTGGTTTTAAAATTTGGGGGTTTTTTGGAAAATTTGAGTTTCGAAAGAAAATTGGGTTTTGAAGGTAAATTCTTCATGGCATTTCAATGCCGGCTACTCCTTACCAAGTCCAGCTTCTCACTGACTGGTATGTTCTTAATACAATGATCAGGCCGTTAGGCCTTTTCAAGGTTTCGTTTCACAATTCTTAGGGTTGTTTTGCCATATTGGCTTCTCTCGCCTTTTGGTAATTGCTAAGTACTGGTCGTTTGTCAAAGCGCCTCTTAATAGTCGCATTAATACTGCACTTGTCATGGCAAGTGCGCGGTACAGGCGGTTTTTGGGTTAACTCATACCGGTCACGGTATTGTTCACGTCATATTTGGTAGCCTCGTCGGCTCTTCCTTGATCCCTTAGTTGGATATTTACTCCTTAGAGCTGCTTCTCACTATTCTGACATGACTGTCATTCATTTAGGTGCTTCTCCACTCTCGGAGTTCCTTAATTACTTGGTACTATGTTCTACCTCGTTGCTCGTTCCCACGTCTTTACTGCGGTTACCGAGGTTTAGGTCACTTAGGCACTACTTCTGTAGTCCTATTCGGGTATATCCCGTAGTTATTTTTGTAGCTGTCTAAGCTACGCCCGCTAGGTATTGCAACCTCTTCGGGTGTTGCAGGGTGGGTGTATCTACCCTTGACTAGATTCTTAGTCGGCTGATATATCGTTGGTGGTATTAACTAACTATGGCGGCCCCTAGACTTGTGTCCCGGTTCTCGTTATTTCTCAAGAATCCGCCTTGTTGCACGGTTGGTGCTTTCCTTCTTGCTGCTCCTCGGCCAGCCGGGTTCTCACGACTGCAAACATGTCGCCCCAAGTTGCCACAAATTCCGGTCTCCTTTGAATAGGATGTCTCGATCTCCCGCCATTGAGTGCGGTTCTTGTCGTTCCAGCGGGATCCGTCTCTGGGATTTCCGGTTCTCGGATCTACCGCATGACAGGTTCTGGTTCAGATTGAAATATTTAATAACTGCCAGATTGGGTTTCCCTGTCTCTCTGGTGTTCTTTCCCGAGCTTTTAATACGGGGGTTGTGGAGGGCGGGTCTGGTATTGTAGGTATCCAGAACATACTGGAAGTTCCTAACTAGCGCATCTCTCACGTTACCACTCAACCCTTAGCCCTAAGTCTCTAATTCCTAACTCGGCATCTCCTAACTCTGTATTTCCAGTCATCAGAGCGATACTTCGCTCTGATACCATTTTTGTAACACCCCAACCGTTAATCTTGACATTACCTCTTAAACCGTTACTAATTACTCTTACTCACGCAGCGGAACTCTATTTACAACGAGGGGTGAAACAACGCCGTTAGCCACCCATGTGGCTAACCAGGCTTAACTTACATACCGTAACGGTCTGATGAACTGGAACAACCGAATACACAATACAAATACTTTACTCGAATCATTCCTTTACTATACCGAGACTACAATATATGGATGTCGACAACATATTCGGCCTTACACCTCTTTCAATACATAAGTAATTAAATCTAACTACCCATGCAAACCACCGACCCCGTCCTACTCTCGAACGGTAACATCTTCGGTGTACCTGAAAAATAAAAACGTTGCCCCTAGGGGCTCAGCTTAACGCTGCATATGAATTCGCATACCCCGAGCGCTAACCGGGGTACGCCGACAACTTTTGTCGGATATACATGGAGCTCATTTTAGTCAAACAACATGCATCGTAGCAATACAATATATATGTGTATTACTCAAGGAATCTACATCCAACACGGAACACAATTCCTAACTAACATAACAAGGTTGTTAGTTGTATCTGTTTGCTCTTAGGCCTTGAGGGTTATACCTCACTATGCCTTGTTTACTTATTCAATATCTCGCCCGCTCTCTCGGGTTACTTATTCACATACACACCCATTCTCTTGGGCTACTCGTACTATACTCACCCATTCTCTCGGGTTACTTATACTCATTATCTCACACACACTCTTGGGTTATTTATACTCATTATCTCACACACACTCTTGGGTTATTTATACTCAAGCTCTTGTAGATTCTCGAGACACTACAGGTCTCCTACGTCACGCTTGTTACTCTTAATACATACTTAGGCCAAAACTCATGGCTCTCAAGCATAGTCTTACTTCCCCGGTTTCGACCCTACTCTGGGTCTAGCATGGTGGGAAGCTTCAACTAGCTCACGGAACTCTCTCTTAGTTCCTATCTCTTTTTACTTAGGTCCGACTACTCTCGGACTACTTACATTCCCATACACTCCTCTCTCGGAGTTATAAATATTATGTATATTAGTCTAGAGGCATCACTCTTGATGTTTCTAATGACTTTGGGAACATTACTTAAGTTCGGTTAATCTTAGGTTTTAAGAGTTACCCATACATTTCACTTACTCATACTTTCGGTTATTTTCTTAAATCGGTAAAATCCTCATATAGGAGGTTGACCATGTCTCAAGGGAGCTACTAATCCTTTAGGTCTCTTTTACCTTCTTTGCTAGTTCACATCTTCGAACTATCGTTAATCCTCTTGAGGGAGGTTCGCTTATCTTTCCACTCTCATTTGTTTCGTGGATTGTGCCGTTATGGTTTACTAACCGTTATCGGGTAATTACTCAACCCGCACATCTCCTCACATTCTAGGGAGTTCATATGTTTCCGTTTTCGTTATACTTTAATGGATAGTTTGTGTGTTTGCATGTTTTCTTTATCATAAGCATCGACCCGATCTATGGGTCTCTAGCCAAACGTTACTCACTATGAGTCGGTCTTTACTCTATGTTAGACCACACCGGCATACAAGTATGTTAGCTCATTCAACATACGACAAGACATACATAATCAAACAAGGGATTATTTTCATGCTTTAGTCTTGATTAAGCCGGCACACAAACACACAAATCAACGTAACTCGGTTAGCACGCGGAGTATGAGAAAATCATACCTTTCACCGGGGTTTTACTTTTACCATGTCATCTCACCATGCTCGGGTCACGCACGATTCTCTGGTAATGTTTCAAACATTATTATTAATACTAGGCTCATACGGTACATAATAAAATGCTACTCCCGTACTTACCCCGTTATCCCGTTATCTCGGTTTTACTTTTGTTAGTTTGAGTTCTCACTTCTTACTCACTTCTAACACCTTCTTACACTTCCTAGGGCCTTTACATGTCACCAAACAAGGCCTTAACGTCTTATAACATCATTAACATTCAAACCCCCATCATTAGAAACCTTTAAAACACTTTCTGTAGGATTCTGGGGGTGGTCCGGGACTTGGTCCCTACCTTAAGTCCCGGACCAATGCTGGTCTTAACTCTCGGCCATATTTTTGAAGTGGTCCGGGACCTTATACTTCTCTTAAGTCCCGGACCAAACCTGCACTCGAACTCTCGGCATGAATTTCAATATGGTCCGGGACCTTGTCCATACCTCAAGTCCCGGACCAGGTACTGGAATGAATTCTCGGCATGAATTTAAGGGGTGGTCCTCAACCCTTACTCAAATTCACACATTTTTCATTCTCATTTGCACTAATGCACACTTGTGCATTTTCTAACTCCTCTAGGCACTTTGCATTTTGTTCTCACTTAATTTGGCCATTCCAAAACTTCCATGATTATGCACACCTCATACCAAGTTCCAAGACTCACCCTTAAAGCCTTAAATCTTCTTTGTTTTCTAAAAACTCCTAAGGCACTAGACCACTCTTTTTGCTACAGATTTTAGCATCAATTTCCTCCCTTTAAACTAGCATTCCCAAGGTGAGTTTCTAAGCCAAATTAATCTCCATCCACACCTAATTTCTCTAGGTTTTTTCCTTACTCACAACCATACTCAAACCACTTAAATTTCTACACCAATTTTGCCATAACTTGGCTACTTCTCTTAACATTGCCCAAAGCTCATTTCATCACATCATTCATCCTAAAACTAGCCAAACCACGAGGGTTCTATCATCACATATATAAACCATCAATACTCATCAAATTCTCCAAATGCAACACAATACATAATTCACGAAATGCATTGCTCTTAAGTCAAACACTAAGTACACAAATGTTTTCTCACTTGCATTATTTCTAAGCAAGCACATTATCACCACAACTCAAGTGGGGTTCATTCATTTTATTAACCCATCCCAAATTCTAACACATATAGAATATACATTAGGTTGGTTTCTTACCTTGAATTCTCTTAAGTTTCCTTTTATTACTCTTCTCCTCTCCTCTTCATTCAAAATCGGCCAAGGCAATTCATTTGCCCATTTCTCTAGCCACATTCAAATTGGAAATTAAGCACTAAGGAACTCTCTTAGGCTCATCAATTAATCTAGAATTCACAAAGATGCTTAAAGCACCAAGTTAGGTTTTACCTTTGGAAATTCTTGAATGGTTCTCACTCTTGAATCTTAGGAGAAACTTCCACCACCATTTAAAGCTTGGAGAATAGCTCAAACAAGGAAGAAAAGCTAGTCATCAAGAGATCCCTAAAATCGGCCAAGGTGGAAAATGGGGAAAACATGGGTTTTCCTTGAATATTTTTACCTTGATAGAAAGAGGAAGACTCAAGCTTCAAAGTGGTATGCTTTTCTCTTCAAATGGCCAACACCCATAAAAATGGAATTCATCCTTTTCGAATTTTGGAAAGAGGGAAGTGTGGAGCTTGATGAGAGGAGTTCAAATATGTGATTATTTTCTCATTTGGAGCCTTAATAAGGCTTGGGCAAGAGGAAGAAAATGAAGAAGCCATGGGAGTCCCCTTGTTGCAGCTCAAATTGTTCAAGGAGGAAGAAGAGAGGAAAGAGAGGGGGAGTCTCACGGTGGGGAATGGAAAGAATGAGGAGAGAGAAGAGGAAAGGTGAGTTATGTTTACCTTTTCCACTTTTACTATTTACTTTATGCTTTTTGACATAATATATTAGTTAACTAGTTATGTGTGAGAGGGGAGTCACAAGACTCATAAAAATCGGCCCCCACCATATTAGTAAGCTGGAGCGTTTTTCGGTTTCTGACAGAAAACGCTCGTTGTTTTACCCAGTTTGGCACTATTCACTAACCGGGCCCGTTTTTCGGATTTTTCTCGTTTCTTTATTTTTTTAATGGTTATTAAGCTTCCATTAATACTTATTTATAGTTATTTAATCAACTATAATTTTTACGGGTCCGTTTGACCACTTAAAGTCACGTTTTCGGGTTTTCTCGAAAAACGTGCTTTAAAACTCCGTTAGCGTTTTAATCCATTATTTGGATCTGTTTTCTTCGGGAATCACTCCCGTATACTAATTAGGCCTAACTAAGCCTTAGGAATCCATCTCGGACTCTAACGAGATCATATATCTCTTATACTTATTTAATGCGCGTTTTAGCGTTTTACGCATTTTCTCTTTTCTTTTGGTTTTATTTCCCTTACCAATACTCTTTAGGCACCATTAGGCCTTTAACAATCCTATTAGAGTAATTTAATCATGATTTTTAGATCCGGGGTATTAAAATAAGGTTCATTTTTATTAGTTTAGAAGATTCATTTTGTTAATGAATACGATTCACTTTAAAAATACGTAATATATACTCCTTCTAAAAACATAAAATTTTAAGTTTACCAAAACATATCCATGATGCATATTGTTTTGAAGAGCATGAAAATGATGAATAATGGTATAATTTTTTATTTTTGCAGTTATATTTTGTGAATTATACCATTTTGAAAAAATAAGTATTTTTCTCTCTCCTATGTCCACATTCACACACGTTAAGAAAGGAGAGTCACATAGAGAAGATTATTAATCTTTTATTTTTTCCCTCCAACAGAATTTTGATACATGGCGTGAAGCGACAACGCTAGATAATTGGTTCTGGCTAAAAAGCATAGATCCTAGAATATTCATTATGTGAAGGGTAAAAACCCGTTGTTGTGGAATCCCTCAAATACCTACTTAATTGTCTGTCTTTCCCATAAAGCTTTAATGTTATTGAGCACTACACCCGCTATTAATGGGCTCGGTGATAAGTGTGAAATACATAGACTTTACAGGGTCTATTTAACCTCTAATTCATTTTGGGCAATATTTCTTACTTATCGTGTGTTTTTCCTTACATTTATGTTTAGTTGTAACTGATGCATTTTATGTGTCTAATGAAGTAAATAGTCTTGGAATTGCAGAGTATATCTCATGAGGATTACAACACAACAAACGGGAAGCAAAGCAGGGTCCGAACCAAGAATCTAAGCCCAAAACAAGTTGGCATATCGATCTGTCCAGACATGAGTCTGGACTTGCATGTGTGGACAGAGGCTGAAACTTCCCTAAAATGTGTTCACACATGCATGTCCGAATGCCGCCATCAGAAGTCAAAAATACACGCTTTCAAGAGATAAAAGTCTCTATTTTTGATATAAAAAGACACATAGGATTGGAAGAACATAACCTACGCATGTCGTATGCCTCTTTGGGGATGTTGCTCTGCCACTTCACTCACCAGCACCACAATTCCACCATTGTTAACAGCACACTGGAGCTATGAGGTGGAAAATAACACAAATGCACGTGACGGCAAAAGGCGGAGCATAGATATTCAAACCGGAGGTTCTTCTTCCCTTTTATCTAATTTGTTCAATGTGTTCCTCTTCTATTTATCCTGTTTTTATAAGATTTATGTTAGAGTAGTTAGACAAACTCCTCGGATTGGGGTTGTTAACCGAACCTTTAGATTTTTTTGTAATCTTTCCACTAATTTTACTAATGCAATAGTTTAATTCCAGTTCGTCAAGCGTTTTGATTCTCTAACTAATTATCAAAGTAATCTTTATAGTTTTCTAATCAGCAAGCGAGAACTGAGATAGTTAACAAAACATAGGAAATAAAACCAATTTAATGACTAGAAGTGTGATCCCGCCTTTAGGTTAATTTGACTCCAATAGAAACTATTCTTCATGCGATTGGGTTTGTGTCCGGATTAGAGCATTAGCCAGCTGCTAGTTCTAGCAACTGATTAGGATTCGTTTGAACTTAACCGTTGACGACTTGCTTATAGTTTCTGAGTTTATTGCAAAATTAGGGAAGAGTCATTTAATAGGTTTAGAAAGAGAAGGTTTGCAGAATACTCCAAGGTGCTTCCTTAGCTTTAAATTTAAGCTTTTATTCCTTATTTTGGTTTATTTTATTGTTTTATTATTTTATGTTTGTTTATAAATTCAGTCTGTTATTATGCTAATTAATTCCTTCAAAAAAATGATATTGTTTGTTTTCTTAATTAATTTAGATTACGTGGTTAACTTAATTATCTGCCAGCTAACTGAAAGAAGTCCCTGAGGTTGACAACTTCACACATTCACTATTCCATAAAACGATAGGTACACAGTCTAGGTATAGAGATAGTCACATATTTCTGTGCTACAATTTTTTGGCGTCATTGTCGGGACCTCTAGCACGGTTAATTGACAGTTTTATTCAATTTGATTGAGAATTTAGTTTAGTTTTTCTTTTTAATTTGTTTATTTTTGTTTATCTGTATTTTTCTTTTATTTGTTTAGTATTTACGTTTTTGTTTATTTTGATTTTATTTTTATTGTTTATTGTTTATTTTTTGTTTCACTTTTTATTTTGTTAACTTAATTTTTTTATTATTAGGTTTTAATTGTTTAAATAGTTCTGAATTTAGTTTGATTGTTTAGCATTTTATTGTGTTTATTTTATTTTATTTACCTTAATTTACTTTTTGTTTCAATTATTCTTAGTTTATAATTTTGGTAATTTTATTATATTTGTTTGTTAACTCTTTTTGCTTTATATATTTTCTTAATATTTGTCTTTAATAGGTTAATCTTAGTTTTATTTTAATTAGGAACTTTGTTTCTCTTTTGTTTTCTTGTGATTTTCTCTAGGTTGATCATTTTATTTTATTTTAATTTTCTTTTGTTTATTTTTGTTATTTTTATTTTCATTTTTTTTGTTCTTATTTTATTATAGTTACTTTATTTATTTTAGCTATTTTCTTTTGTTTCTATCTTGTTTTTCTTTGTGATTTTATTTTGTTAAATTTGATTTTGTAATATGTCAATTAGGATTTATGTTTCCTTTTTACTTTTATTTCTATTTCTATTTTACTTTTGCTTTTTGTTTTTGTAAGCTAGTTGCTAATAACAGAGAGCAGCTACGATGAGGTGACAAGATTGTTGGTGGAACTTGAATTGAAGCGTAGCCAAGGTGAAATAGTTTCTTTTCGAAGATTGATTGGGTACCAACCACCAGCATGATCTAATCGAGAACCTTACTGGTGGGAGGTTGAGCAGACTAGGCTACAGTACGATGAAAATCAGTTGGCCAGTCATATTCCTAATTAGTATAGGCACAGTTGGGAGAGATAGTTAAGTGTGATCTCGCAACAGCCTCATCAGCTATACTTCCCGTTTATACAGGGGCCAGATGAATTCCTCCGGAGTCAGGCCGAGCCGTTAGAAAAGATTCTAGCAGTGACTCCAAGGAGTGAAGACCGATTCGAGCCAGATATTTGTGAAATTAAGGAGTCCGGTGAAGGGATTGAGCGGCAGATCAGGGTGCATTATCTGCTGAGGAGTTAAATCGATCGTTTGAGATTTTTAATTCCCCTCCCTCTTCATCCTTGATTCAAACGGAGCACGCAATATTTGAAGATGTTTTGCATGAGCCTGTTTGTGAACCAGAGGAGGCACCAGTTATGGTCGATTTCACAGAAGATGAAGAAACTGAAGCCTCTTCTAAAATTTTCCGCCAACAGGATTGTCCCATTAAGCCTCACTATCCAGAAGAGGATATTTATATCCTTGAATCTAACGAGAAAGCACCACCACCATTTTGTCTACAGCTTCAGCCTCACCTCTAGGAACCTCACCAACAGAAGGAGGTTGTTTATTTCCTCCAATTTAAGGAAGAGAAGCCATTAGCACCTGATCTTCTAATCAAGATTCGTTATCCGCAGTACCTTCTCAAACACCAAGTTTTGTAGAGTATTTATTTTCCTATTTTATTTGTAGAGTTGACGCTTTGTTTTGATCCAGGTGGTTTGGCAATGGTTGTTGTTCACTTGGATTTCCTGCTAAAGTCATTGATAACTTTTATTTTTGATCTAGAATAACAAATTGGAAGTCTAGCCAAAGATTATAAAGACGGGCAGCTAACTGGGAGGCAACCCAGTGGTGAAATTCATGTTTTTATTTTTGGCTTTTCTAGTTTAATTTTGTTTTAGTTTGTTTACCTTTATTTTGTTGAGAAGAGGATCAGGAAGCTGCATTTTATACCTTGTCCGAACATGCGTCCGGACTTGGATCTCCGGACAGGGGGCGAGAGCTGAACGTTGAAATAGGGAATTTGTCTGGGCTTCTGTTCAGACTTCAAATTCTGGACGCGATGCGAGAAGAAATACGCGGGGTACAGTAGTAATGTTTAGATTTGTGTCCCGACATGCTAGCCCGGACAAGGTGCACACACGACCTAATGATGCATTCGGACACTCAGGTCCGGACACATGTGTGGACAAACCCAACATTTCAGTAAATTCTTTCGTTTCCCCTTCTTTTTGGCATAACTTTGGTTTGTAGTCTTTTTACTTATAGCATTAATTTATTTTCTTTGTTTATTTTTATTTTCCCTTTCACTCAGAGTGGCAGTGGTGCCCATGCATTTAATGCAATGCTTCTAGCAAGCATTTTGTGGTATTTTTGTAAGTGTGTGTAGGTGTAATACTTTTCAGTATCCCTATCTCTCCAAGGATGAACACTTTCTTTGAAGCAAGTGTGAGGAACACCTCTAGCCAGTGTTTTGAATTTAAGTGTGATGAAGGGAACCTTCCTCAATCTATGATATCGGGGGAGTTTCAGTTTCTCTTTATTTATTATTTATGTTCATGAAATACCCCGTATTTAAAAATAGTGATTAATTAGGCTAATAAGTAATTTAGAAGCTTAATTAAGTATAAATAATTATGAGGGAACAAATCCCGAAGAAAACGGATCTTTAAAACGGTTTAAAAACATTACCGAACCTTGAAGCGCGTTTTTCGAGGTAACCGGGAAAACGTGTCTTTAAGCGGGTCAAATAGACTCGTAACAATTTTAGTCAACTAAATATTCATTAATAAATATTAGTGAAGCTTTAGGACCAATAAAATCAATAAAATGAGAGATTAGTAAAACTGTCAAAAACGGTAAGTTGAGGGGTAGAAGTATAATTAGCACAAACTTATGTGTCCAAGAATGTAAAAAGAATTTTAAAACCCCCCTTGGTCTCTGTGTGTGTCCGATTTTCTTCACTCACACACACTCACCCTCTTCTCTTTTACTCACTAACAAACAAAAACAATTAAAAACACAAAAGTAACCCCCTCCCTCTCATTCTCTCTCCTGCACTCATTTTACTCCCTCTCTCACGTAAAGCTCACCCTCCTCCTCTCTATTTTCTCCTCTCCAGCGATTTCCATGGCTGCATAAGAGAACACCCACAAAATCCTACTTCTCTCCCTTGTAACTCCCTCATACATTCTCCAAAAATTATAAAAACCACCATTGTAATCCTCTCCTCAAGAGCTACATTTTCATCTTTCCAAAATTCGAAAACACCCATTTTCGATTTCATGGGTATGCACCATTTGGAGTTTCAACACCACCATTAGAGCCACCTTGGTCTCCTTGTTCTTCTAAGGTAAAAATATTTCGAAAACTCCATTGTTTTTCTAGCCTTAAGAGCAAAACGAGATTCATAACTAAACCCTTGTTGTTCCTTGTTGTTCTAGCCGATTTTGGCATCTTGGTGGAGTTGGAATTTTGTTTGTTGAGCCACTCCAAACAACATTTGAAACCTTGGAAGGTAATGAAGTTCTAAACCCTAGAAACCTACACTTAAGGCTTAAATAATGCTAAGGGTAGTTTTAGTATTGAGTGTGTATTTATGTATGGGTGATTATGTTAGATTTGTAGAGTTTGCAAAACCGAAAGAGAGAAGAAGGAAGAAGAGAAAGAAACCTAGAAGGAAAAACAAGGTAAGGAATGCTCACCTTTGTGTAGTCTTGTATTTGTGTATGTAACAGATTTTCTAGAATGAAAATTGGTATTATAAAATAGTAATGTATTAGTAGTATAATGGGTAAGAGAAACTAAGCATTTTGAAACCTTTGAAACATTGTAAAAACTGTTATAAAACAGATTGGGAATTGAGTGTTGAGTGCAGGGAATTTTAGTGTTGTTTTGGTGTTGATATTTGTATATGGGAGCTTGTATAGTTTTGGTTATTGTAACAGGTGAAACAAGTGTTGAAATGTGAACTAGAATGTGTGGTGAGTGTATAAAATACAAGAGAGACTATGGCAAAATTTACCTAGGATTAGAACACTTAGTGAATTTAAACTAGGTGAACTAATGTGAGTTGTAACAGATTTCGATTAAGGAAGATAGAAGATAAGTTGAGAGAGTTAGATAATGTATTATAATGCGTTGAGAGTGCTAGAAATGGCATTAGAAGAGGGAACTAATGTTGGAGAGAGTTAGAACTAAAATCTGTAGCATAATGTAACTAGAGGAAATAACTAGTGCAAGTGTTGAGGGAAACTTGGAAAATTATGTGAGTGAATGAGTGTAGAAATGTGTAAGGAGTCAATGGATGAACTAAGGTGTATTAGGAGGTGTAATTAGTGTTATAACATGTGGGAATGAGTGTAGGAACAATGGGGAAGTAATGGGTAAAAGAGAGGATTGAAAACAGAAATTAAAATGCAAATACTGGGCTGGACCGGACTTGCGACCGGACTTGCAAGTCCGGTCGTGCCCAGATTTACAAAGACGGGAAAGCTACTGGAATCGACCGGACTTGCGACCGGACATGCAAGTCCGGTCGAGCAGGAAATTTTCCCGTCAGAATGCTACTGGAATCGACCGGACTCGCGACCGGACATGCAAGTCCGGTCGAGTAGAAAATTTTCCCCTCGGTATGCTACTGGAATCGACCGGACTTGCGACCGGACATGCAAGTCCGGTCGAGCAGAAAAATTTCCCGGCAGAATGTTACTGGAATCGACCGGACTTGCGACCGGACATGCAAGTCCGGTCGGACCAAAAATTTTCCCGAAGAAACCTACTGGAATGGACCGGACTTGCCCAAGGTCGGTCGCAAGTCCGGTCCTGACAAAAAAAAAAATATATTTTAATTTAAATAGTAATTGTATATATATATGTATATGTATACCCATACATATAGGTATATGTACATGGATGAAAGCATGCCAAAGTTAAGTAAGGAAGTAAAACCTAAGTAAAGGAAAAGTAAGTAAGTAAAGAGCAAATGTAAGAAGTATAAGGACATAGTGAGTATGTGTTAAGTATGATAGTTAGATTAATCATTTAATTGTATGTATATAATAGGATTTGATTTGTGACACCGGAAGGACGTTTGGAAGTACGTACAACGGTGAACGGTATGAATTCCTCATGCCCCGAATGCTATCATGGCTACTCTGATTTGTGTGTTGTGTGCTAATTGATCACCAATAAAGATAAATGCACGAATCGGAGTTAATATGCTTACTTGTGATGATGTAGTGTTGTATGATGTTGTATACTCTCTTTAATTCTTAGTTTGTATACTTCATGAAATGTACGGATGATATGAATGTATGTATGTATGTTGTATTGTACCGTGACCGTTATTCATTGTGTTTGGACTTCTAACTTGTTCCTAACAATCTAACCATCCTAACTTAAAATGGTAATTAAATTGGATGAGTAGAAGTCCGATATAGTTTCGGCCACGCGTGAGGATGCGGAGTCACGAGAGGTTGGCTCCAATTCCTGACTCTTAAACTGGTCCGCGGCCCAAATCCCTTAAGTGGGTAGCATCCCGGATTAGTGAGTCAAGTAAATCCCGGATGTGGGACGGAGTAGTCCCCAAAGGACGGAGGTCCCGACGACTTGACTTGAGTACAAGTAAGTAAGTAAGAATGAGTAAGTAAAGCAAAAAGGAAGTAAGTAATTGTAAGTAAGAAGAAGTAAGTGATGGAGAAATATGTGACTACTTCTACCACATAGGCAGTGTACCTATCGTTTGCGGGTATAGTGATTAAATGGGGTTGTCGATCTCAGGGACCTCGTATAATTAATTGACAAATATTTGATTAACTGGAAATTAAATAGTTAAACTAAAGAAAACAGGAAATATCACTTTTTCGGTTTTGATTAATTAATTAAAAAGAAACTAAACTACAAGGACAATTAAGATAACTTAAATAAACACAGAGGGATTTAAAGAGTGGTGAATGTGATAAATAGAAAAACGCATCCCGGGTTGTTTGCTTACCTATTCCTTTTATATCTGTTACTAAATCTTCCTTTAATTTTACTGCAAATAACTCAGAAACTTTAATTAATTCATTTACGACTAAGTATAATGAATTCTAACCAATTGTTAGACCTAGCAGCAGGCTAATGCTCTAGACCGGACACAATTAATTGCATAAAGAGCAGTTTCTATTGGAGTCTAATTAACCTATAGGCCGGATCAGGCTTCTAGCTGTTAATTAGGTTCAACTTCCTTCGTCTAGTTATTTATCTCAGCTCTCGCATTTTAATAAAATAACTACAAGGGTTGTTATAATTACTGGCCAAATAATTAAAACACTTGAAGGACAGGAATTGAACTGTTGCAGTTAACTAAATTTATTTAAAGAAATACATAACAGAATTTAGGAAATAGGTTCGCTTCCCAACCCGGGAAGCTAAGATACTTACTCGCTCATCGTTACAGAAAACAACAATAACAGATAAGGAATGCATTAAATAAATTAAAGTAAGGGTAAGAGGTAACTCCAGTTTAGAAGTTCACTCGGCTCCTCGCTTCAACTTCGTCGTGCGCTTCCCCGTATGCTAATTTATTTCTGTAGAGCTGGTGCGTAATAGTGGAAATAAAATGGAAAGTGGGATATGTGGTTACGTGGGAATTTAATGGAGTGGATGGGTGATTATTTTTGATGAAGTGAATGGAGTGCGATCGTGGGAGAATGCGTGGGTGAATGGATTAATTTGTGGATTGATAAATGAATGGATGACTGGATGGATGGATTGTGGATGGATCGTCTGTGTGTATTTTAGCTTCCAGTAGTGTGGGTTTATATAGGCGGAGGACATGGGAAACAGACAAAGGAGAAATGACAGGGTGAATCAAGATAGTCGGAGGAGTTGGTACAGATCCGTGAAGATTGAGATTTCATCGGGCAGTGGAAGTGAAATTGATTTCAGACAGATTTATTTGATGATCTGCAGCAGCCATTGATTGAAGAGCCGGCATCACGCTCGCGCAAATTAAGGTGGGCGATCGCAATTAATGAAGTAGTTCGACTGCGGCGCCTGAAGAAGAAGAAAACTCTGTTCGAAATTCTGTTCCGTGCTGAAATGCTCTTGTCCGCCTCGCAGTCGTCTCTACCTCGTCCGCGCATTTGGTCCCGTCCGCCTCGCAGTCATCTGTGTGCTGTCCGCCTGTTAAGAGGCGGTAGTCTCTGTTGTGTCCGCGACCAAACCAGGCGGTCGCCTATGTCTTGTCCGCGACTTATGAGGCGGACCTCTCATCCGCGTCCGCGAGGCGGTTGTTTCTCTCTTGTCCGCGACTTATGAGGCGGACGCCTCTGACTTGACCGCGAGATAGAGGCGGACGCCTCTGTTGTGTCTGCGCCTCTCTGTCCGCCAGTTATGCTATATATATATATGTATATATATTGCAGTCCAATCTTGAATCGGCTCCAGATTATTCGTTATAAGTCCGTTTGACTCGCCGTTTGTTGCGTTGGAAAGCTTGTGAAGTAAACTACTTGATTCCAACACTTTTTCCTACATTTAACACATAAAATATATCAATTCATATCAAAACATAAACCTAGGAAAATCGTCAGATAAGTGAGAAATATTACTTAAAATACTGCAAATTATAAGGTAATTAAACCCTTAAAGGTCTATATATTTCGCACTTATCAGTAAGTAATGAGTAAAAGAGTAATATGCATTCCGATTAACCCGGATGCACAATTTGGCTAACCCTGCGAAGGTAAGTATTGTGAACTCTATTGTAATGTTGCCTTGAAGTGAATGATGTATTGCAATGTATGTATGATCGTGTGTAAAGCATGTATGTATGAGTAATGAACAAGCATGTTTAGCGGTCGCCAATTAGTCGGCGTACCCTTGCTAGCAATCGGTATATGCGGAGTTTATGCGCAGCAATTTGCTGAGCCCCTTGGGGCACCATTTTTAATATAAATGCAGGTGCAAGAGAAGGGTGAAGCGGATGAAGACTTAGTTTAATTTCTTGTCTTCTTTTGTATGTAACCAATGAAATTGAGATCGGTGTACTGAGTAGTACATGGCTTAGATTTTTGAATAGCCGGTGTACCATGGGGTACACTTTTTGGGATATTGTGAAGGGATTGATTGGTATAGATGAGTAGTTGTAGTAGATACTCATTCTTTTGGGAAACTTGGAAGGTTGTAATGAATGCACTTCGAATACTCGGTAATCCTTTGGTAGTGAATGTATTTGTAATTGGTAAGTTTGTTTTAGTAGCTCGGTATCTATTGGCCATCAGACCGTCACTGTAAGTATTAGTAGCCTTGCTAGCCGTATGGGCGGTTAGCGGCATTGTTTCACCCGCCGAAGTAAGTAAGTAGTATTCTTCCGCTGCGAACTCATTGAATTAACAGGACGATTAGACGGTAAGCATAGGATTAACGGTTGGGTGTTACAGTTCAGCCTATAATGATTTTAGTGCTTAATGATTGATGTCAGCCCATTTTCCTAAATGAAATCCTTGTGAGTCTAGCATATTTTGAAAGTTCTTTGTTGGTTTTATTTGTGAACAATGAGGACATTGCTCCTCTTAAGTGTGAAGAAGTAGAGATCTTTCCAAATATGTCAGTTGCACTTAATGTCGCGCTTGTTTTCGATTGTTCCCTTGCTATAGTGAATATGCTCCTTTAAGTGCTTAAAATGTTGAATTTCAGGTGTTAATTCTTGTGGAAGTTGGAAATCGAGTGTGGTAACAATCTCGAGAAATCTTCTTACTGTGGGTTGTTTGACTAACACTCACTTATTTTTTCAAATTAATTATATTTTCACTGAAATATGGTGGTTTAGCTGATTGTCGAACTAGATTGGTTTAGCTTGGATACCTTGGGAATGATGTGAAAGTTTGGAATGAAAGGTAAAGGCAAGGTACTCCTCTGATAAAAAAATTCACAACCAAAGTAGGCCTCTTTTATCTGGTTATTAAGTCTTTGGGGTGCCTTAACACCTATCTTCCTAACGTCTCGAGATCTGGGATAGAAGACGTAACAATGCTACGGGGGTAGGGAGAAAAATTTTGGGTTACAGACCAACTCTTCAATTTACAATAAATCGTTTGTTATGTATGTATTTCTTGAAGAAGAAACTTTTTACATGCGAAAAGTTAATTGCAGTTTAATTTTAGTTTTTGATCATGAGTGTGTGGTATTGAAAGGTATCACAGAATAAGACATTACTTCACACCCCTTGTCATCCAAGGAATAAGGAAGGTCCCTAGATATTCTATGTTTAGTTCCAGCAATATATCTTCTCCATGCTTTTCTTAAATGGCTCTGTTTCACTGTTTACAAAAACTAACAGGTGAAAGCAATTTGATTCTCTTGGTTGTAATCTAGCTTGATTTGCTTCTAAATAGTTTGATCTTGAGGTTTGATACTACGACCTAAGAGATATTTTTATTCTTTATTTGCTTGAGTACAAGTAAAAGATAAGTGTGAGGAAGTTTTATAAGTGTGAAGTATATAGACTTTTAAGGGTCTATTCACCTCTAATTTGTATTACTTTGGGCAACATTTCTCACTTATCATGTGTGTTTTCCTTACATTTATGTTTAGTTGTGAACTGATGCATTTTTGTGTCAAATGAATGAAAAAGTCTCGGAATTTCATAGTATATCTCATGAGGATTACAACACAACAAACGAGAAGCAAAACGGAGTTCGACGAAGAATTTGGGCCCAAAACAAGTTGACAGACATGAGTACGGACTTGCATATCCAGAAAGAGGCCAAACTTCCCTAAAATGCATCATGACGCCATAAGAACTAAAAAATACACGCTTTTACGAAATAAAAGTCTCTATTTTGGATACAAAAAGCACCCGGGGTTGAAAGTACACAACCTACTCATGTCATATGCCTCTTTGGAGTTGTGGCTTTGCTAATCCACTCACCAGCACCACAATTCCACCATTGTTAACAGCACACCAGAGCTCTAGGGAGGAAGATAACACAGAGGCACGTAACGACGAAATGCGTAGCGGGGTCTTTAAACCGGAGTTTCTTATTTCCTTTTATCTTATCTGTTCAATCAAATCTTCTTTATTTTTCCTATTTTTATTAGATTTATGTTAGAGTAATTAGACAAACTCCCCGGATTAGGGTTGCGAACTCGATCTTTAGATTTATTTGTAATCTTTCCACTAATTTTATTAATGCAATAGATTGATTCCAGTGCTTCATGCACTTTGATTCTCTAGCTAATTATCAAAGTAATCTTTGTAGTTTTCTAATCAACAAGCGAGATCCGAGATAATTAACAACACATAGGAAGTTAAACCAAATTAACGACTAGAAGCGTGATCCCGCCTATAGGTTAATCTAACTCCAATAGAAACTGTTCTCTGTGTGATTGGTTTGTGCCTGGATTAGAGCATTAGCATGCTGCTAGTTCTAGCGACTGATTAGGATTCATTTAAACTTAGTCGTTGACAAATTATTTATAGTTTCTGACTTAATTGCAGAATTATGGAAGAGTTATTTATTAGATTTAGAAAGAAAAGGTTTGTAGAACAATTTGGGGTGCTTCCTTAGCTTTAAATTTTAACCTTTGTTCCTTATTTTGGTTTTTTATTGTTTTATGTTTGTTTAATTATCCATTCTTTTATTTGATTAATTAGTTTAGAATACTCGGATAACTTAATAATCTGTTAGTTAATGAAAGAGGTCTTTAAGGTCGACAACCCCACACATTCATAATTCCGCAAAACGATAGACATTGCCTAAGAATAGAGATAGTAACATATTTATGTGCTACACTCGACACAAACTTATGCTCTAAGGACCGAAATTGACTAGAGTCACCACCTAGTTTGACCTAAGATAAATAGGAAGGGAAGGGTGGGTTTTAAGAATGCCTTAATTGACTATGAGATTTGTTTTATCCATATAATAGGATTATGTGATCATAGTAGAGGTTTGTGTTGGGTTCGTATTGGGTTACACCCCTTGGAAGTGGCAATGACCACGACTTCAGATGGAGCTAGAGGATCTCTCGGTCCCGAATTGTCAGGATTGCCTTATTTCACCACCTTTTTAGAGAGATTCATTTTATAGAGGCCACAAGGAAAGGATAGAAGAGGTTATTGAGACGAGCTTTTCTACCAAACTAGTGTCGAGAAGGAGGATTAAATGATTAAGAGAGTTGAATGAGTATAAAATGAAAAATCAAGAAAGGTTTGGGAGTTGAGTGGATGATCCAAAATTGGATTCTATGATTTTGAGTGGGATTGGAGGGGTTGAAAGCTTATGAGAGCTACGGGTGATTTGAGAGGTTTTTCGGTCTTTTGAGGTTGAAATGTTTTGAAAGTGCCTTGGATACCTTTGTGAGAGTATGCATCTTGTACGGATATAGATGAAACTTGAAAGGTATGAGTGTCACCCAAGGGCTTAAAAGAGTTTATGGTTGCCTTTAAAGGTGTTTTGAGCCTTTAGAAGGTGTGAGGGGCATTTTGGTCTTGTCTGAAGGGCTAAAGGTGTTTTTAGTCTTTTTAGAAGTTTGGGTATTAAGAGTATTATATCCTTGAAGACTTTTAAGTCTTTGGGAGTTTTGAGAATGGATCAAAATTTTGAGAATCCCAAATTTTTGGATGCCTTTGAAAGGTGTTTTGAGCCTTTAGTAGGGTGTGAGGGGCGTTTTGGTCTTATTTGAAGGGCTAATGGTGTTTTAGAATTTTGAGAATTTGGGTTTTAAGAGTATGTAAACCATGAATATTTTTTAGTCTTTGGGAGTTTCAAGAATGGCTCAGAATTTTGAGTATCCCTAATTTTTTATCATTTAGTGGCGTTCAAGGGTACCTCTGGCCTTCACGACGTCATGAGTATTTTGGTCTTTTTGCAATGTTGGGGTTTTGAGACATTCGTGTCAGTGAGGTGACTGAAGGGTTGACGGTGTCTAAGGTGTTTTAAAGAAGATGAGAGGATTGATGAGTATAAGGGCATTCTAGTCATTTTGAAGGTTAAAGGAGTTTTCAGATATTTTGCGATGTTCTAAGGTTATTTTAGTCGTTTTGAGGAGCCATGAGAATTTCAGTCTCTTTGTGATGTTCGGGTTTTGAGGAGATTTTCTCCTTTGAGACATTTGAGTCTTTGAAGTGATTGAGAGTTGGGAGGCACTAAAGATTATTTGAGGAAGTTGAGGGAATCATGGGTATTCTAGTCATTTCAGGTTTGGTAAATATGTTGGTCGTTTAGAGTGCTTGATGGTTTTTTAGGATTGTTGGGAGTTTTTAAAAGAGTTCAGGACGAGGGGTTTTGAAGAGGTTGAAATTTTTTGTAAAGCCTTCATGAGATTTGGAAAGACTGAGGAATTTGAGAGTCTTCTAAGTCTGCTGAGATGCTTGAATCCTTTGATGAGTTTAAGACTGTAAGAATATCTGAGTCTGCTGAGACATTCAAGTCTGTTGAGACATTTGAGTATGCTGAAACGCCGGAACCTGTTGGGACAATTGGAGCCCGTTGAGTCTTTTGAGACATATGAGGTTTGTGATACTTGAGATTTTGAGGAGCTCGAAGTTTTGAGAAATTTAGGATTTCTAGGAGTTCATGATTTTTGAAGTGAGAAAGATTCGGGAGAATTCATGATTTAAGAGTTAAGATTCATGAGGTTTGTGAATATGTGGAACTTGAAGGCGCTTGAGTGTTTCAGGAATTATAGAGTTTTATAAGACCTTTGGATTTTCTTGAGATGCTTGAGCTTGTGAGACACTCGGGTCTGTGAGACATTTGAGATCTTGAGATGGTGAAGAATTTGAGATACTTGAATCTGTGAGACACTCGGGCCTGTGAGAAATTTAAGATCCGAAGAAGAATCTGAGATACTGGAGCTTGTGAGACACTCGGGTCTGTATGACATTAGAGAAGAATTTTCTAAATATCAAGAGAAGATTTTCTTTTGAATTTTTTGAAAGATCTTTGGAATCTTTGAAATGATTTTCAAAATTCAAAATGATTTTGACTTTTGAAATGATTTTTTTCGTTAGAAACGAACTTCGAATAATTTTTGAATTTAGAAATGGTTTTTGAAAATTTGAAGGATTTTTTGAATTTGAAATGGTTTTTTACAATTTTGATATGATTTTCTTTTAATGAAGAGTATTTAAGAAATTGCGATGTTTCTAATTTTTCTTTAGACGTTTTGAATTTAAAAGAGGTTGGATTTTTAAAAGAATTATTGTGATTTTGCCATAAAATTTGGATTTGGAAATGAAGAGATTATAAGCCCAAAAGTACTGAGATATTTGATTGATTGATGGATTATAAGAGATTAAAGTTTGTCTTATTATTTGATTATGGGTTCTTGGAATGGGATTTATTTCTTCATGAGTTTTGATTGAATTGGAATTCCTTCTAAGTTTTTATAGATGAGATTTTGGGGTAAGGGTGTCATCTCCACAAAGAAGGATGCATGGCCCACTAAGCATGAAGAGACACCCACTATTTTAGAGCTTTTTGAAATGGTACCTTGGGCTTGTTTCTAAGGCCACCTGTAATATTTATGGACACGGGCAAATTAGAAAAGACATGACAATTGAAAACATATTTGTCAACATCGATAAGAGTAACATAATGAAACAAGACTTATCAAATTTTATCTTCGGAAATTTCATGAAATGCCACTATATTTTAGACTAATTCATGAAATACCACTAACAAAAAGAAAGTCACAAAGTACCACTATATTTTTATAAAACTCCATGAAATGCCACTTTAGTCATTAACCAAAGTGAAAAAAGATAAAAATACCCCTACTAGTTAACAACGTACTTTTAAAGTTGTCTTTAAGTGTTAAAAAATTTACAAAAATTCAGAAAAATATCAAAAAAACAATAAATTAAAAAAATAAAAAAAATAAAAATTAAAAAAAATGAAAATATCATAAAATATTAAAACAAATGAATATTTAATTTTTGAAATCTATCTAGTACCAGAAAAAGAATATCATGTTCTAAAAAAATAATATGTACCAAATTTTTTTACCATAATTTATACTAAATAAGTATCATAATTTTTACCATACATATTTTAATTATTATTTTCTATGAATTTAAATTATTCCAGTTTCCGAATCCTTCACGGGTGAACTTATGGGCAAACACCATTCCACGATGATCTGAGGAATGGGTGGTATAACACAAGGCTCTGGGTTAATTATTCTGGCACTGGATTTTCCGTCTCATTCCTTTTCCCGAACGCGGTTGTTAAATGACGGACTTCACTGAATGGAAATGTATCAAACCTTTCTTCTTTTTTTTTTTTGATAGAACTTGTCGCATATATCATATTAAAAACCATTTGGAGGGGTAATAACTTGCCGCCCCTCCAACCTTACAAAAGTTTGGTGCCTCAGCACCTCAGTTTCCAGTTTTGTAGACTGGATGAGCTTACTTGGGGCAGTGGTTTTGTCCCACTGCACCCAGTCAAAAGAGCGGTTACAACACCTACTTGCAACTACCGCTGGAAAGTTTGAAAGAGTATCATTACACATACAAAGTCTTATCTCCAAACCACTACATAGAATCTATTCAAAATTAGGAAACAAATGGGGGGCTTCATATCTTACATCCAAGATCGCTTCCATCTTCTTCATTGTTTCATGACAATTGATTATCACCATCATCTTGCGATATCTTCTAATCACCGCTTGTTGTAGTCCATAGCAAATGGTATCCATCTCCAGCTGAGAGTTGGAAGCATCGCTCCTTGAAACCCTGTTAAAAACTAACTCCACATCACCCACCAGCAAAATGAATATACCACTACAAATGAGATTAAAACCCATACTTCTATTACAATGGGTAGAAAAAATAATTTCATTCTGATCAATAATGAGATTTGAGTCATCATAAATCCTCTTATTCATACTCGCACCCTCTTTTTGATAGGCTTCAGTAAAAGCCAGGTTGCAGTTTATACACTCCAGGATGGCGAGCTCCATGTTGTGCCTCACTCTGTTTCTAGCATCATAAATAGCCCAGATTCTATTGACAATCATAGCTGTTCTTTTTTTTCCCCAACCTGAAGACTCTGAAATAATCCAATCTTGTATAGCATTCTCCTCATTATTTGGCAGACCCTCAGTAAGTAACAGACCCTTCCAAGCATCAATTGATGCCCAACATTTGAAAATACTATGACTATCAGTGTCAGGTAGGCCACACAAAAAGCACTTTTCACTGCCCCCAACTCTTCTCGAGATATTAGCTAGGCAAGGGAGATTTTATTAAGGAATTTCCAGATGAACAGAAAGGCTCTTGGGGAATAAGAGTTGGGTCTAACTTCTTTTTAAGGGTTGAGAAGTGTGTGGAGGGATTTGAGGCAGAACCAGAAGTGCAGGAATGGATGATTCTGGAGTAACCTGATTTTACTGAGTAAGACCCCGATCTTGTATCCACCCACTTCCATCCATCATTCTCCTCGTCATTGAACTTGGTGTTCAAAATATCTTGTTGATCAATAAGGGAGAAAGAAGTTCTCAATCAGGTTTATGTTCCAGGAATGGGAAGCCTGATTCATCAGATGACTAACACAGTTTATGTTGACATTGGTGTTTTGAATTTTTATGGGACTAATTGGCTGGTTTTTATGCAGCCAAGGCATTTCCCAGATAGGGGTACTTCTCCATTTCCAATAGTTCTCAGGGTTCCCTTCTTGATGGGCTCAATTGCAGAAAGCAACGCAACAGTCCAAATAGGGCTATCTTTCTTTCCTTTAGAAGCTTGCAGGATACTAGTTTGGGGGAAATACAAGGCCTTCATAGTTTTGCTCACTAAACTCTGGTCATTTGTGAGCATTAGCCAGATTTGTTTTGCCAGCAGGGCTTGATTGAAAGCTTCAATCTGTCTAAATCCAAGGCCCCCCTGATCAAAGTCTGAGCAAACAGTTTTCCATTTTTTCCAGTACAAGCCTTTTTTCTTCTCAGATCCTACCCACCAGAATTTAGCACAAATAGAATTGATTTTATCAATAATACCTCCAGGGAGCTTAAACAGAGACATGGTGAAAGTGGGGATTGCTTGAAGAACACTCATGATCAAGGTGGATCTAGCTGCATGGGAAACTGGTCTATTCCACCCCTGGATTCTCTTGTGGAGGGAGTCAATGAGGAAACTGAAAGTCTGCTTTTTGTTTCTTCCCACTTTAATGGGGAGACCAAGGTACTTGGAGAAATGGTTAACCTGCTGCACATTGAGAATATTGGCTAGGTGCTCTTTCAGATTTTGAGGAAGCTTTCTGCTGAAAACAATTTCAGATTTATCCTGATTGATTTGATGTCCAGAGGCTTCGAGAAAGTCATTAAGGATGGTGGACAGGGTCAGAATATTTGAGGAGTTAGCTTGCCCATAGAATATAATATCATCTGCAAAGGCCAGATGAGATATAGGTGGGGCATTGGGAGCAAGTCGAATTCCTTCATATTTGTGACTAAGATTCATGGTATTGTTCAAGGTTCTGGAAGAGCTTCTTGGGCAATAATGAAAAGGAAGGGGGATATTGGATCTCCTTGTCTAATGCCCCTTTTTTGACAAAAGGATTTTCCAGGAGCACCATTCACAATGACTGAACCCTTAACCGAGGTAATACAATTCATCACAGGGATTCTCCACGCATCTGGGAACCCCATTGCCACTATGACTTTTTCTAGGAAATTCCAGCTGAGTCTGTCATAAGCTTTACTGAGGTCGACTTTGCAAGAGAAGAGGCCTTTCTTTTTGGCTTGTGATGTCTCGATTTTGTGGTGAAGCTCACCAGCTAAGATAACATTATCTGTAAGCAATCTCCCTTTAACGAAACCAGACTGGTTTTGAGAAATAATCTGGGGAAGGATATGTTGGATTCTGTTTGCAAGAACTTTTGTGGCTATTTTGTAGGTGAAATTGCATAAGGCAATAGGTCTAAATTTAGTAAGAGAAGTCGCACCTCTTTCTTTTGGGATAAGGGCTATGTAGTAGTCATTGAGATTGGGAGGGAGAGGGTTTCCATCAAGGATCAGCCTAACTGTCTCAATGACTTGGCTACCCACATCAGTCCAAAAGTTTTGAAAAATACACCATTAAACCCATCAGGCCCGGGGCTTTGTTAGTGCCTAATTGTTTGGTGGCAGTAACAATTTCTTCAGAGGAGTAAGGGATGTTCAGATCATCAATAAACTCCTGCGAGAGTAAACCTGACACTTCAGGTAAAAATTTCTCCGCCTTCCTACTAGGAACTTCTTGGAACATCTCATCAAAGAAAAGGAGGCAATAGAGTTAAGGGCTTCCCAATCAAACTTCATGATGCCATTCTTGTCCTGAAGGCAGAAAATTTCATTTCTTCTTGAATTCATAGAGGCCTACTGTGAAAGTATCCAGTATTTTTATCTCCCTCTTTGATCCTACCTATCCCTAGATCTCTGCTTCCATTTAGTTTCTTCCTTTAGAAGCAGCAGCTCAATCTCAAGGAGGAGTCTATTTCTATTAGCAATAGCCCAGGCATTTTGGAAGCTTTGGGAGATTTTATCTAATTCCTTTCTCTTCAGATTGAGTTTTTGTTTGATTTTTGAGAAAGACCACCCATTCCACTTTAACAACTTCACTTTGCACTTCAGAATGTTACTCATGAGGTCCTCATCAGAAACACCCCAAATAGATTCCACTATATCTCTACACTTTTTATCGAGGGCCCAGACATTCTCAAACCTGAAAATTTTTTTTGGGGATTTGTGGCTACCAAGGAGTTTGAGGGATTGGCCAGTGATCAGAGCACTCCCTTGGAAGGTGATGAACTGACATAGCAGGGAAAGTGTTTAAGGCAGATTGGGAGGCAAAAAACCTGTCTAGTCTGCTAAAAGAGGTAAAGGGTTCAAGTTGGCAATTTGTAAAGGTAAAGGGGAAACCTACAAAACCTAGATCCACTAGCTCACATTGCACAACAACCTCTCTAAACGGATCCATCTGGTCCTCACCTCTTCTTCTCCCTCCTTTTTTTTCACATTCAAGTAGTATTTGATTAAAGTCTCCACCAATGATCCAGGGTAAATCCACATTCAAAGAGAGATCTGATCAATTCCCAAGACAAATATTTTAAGGTCCAGTTGGCCCACCCATAGAAACCAGTAAACAAAAATTTTTCATACCTGGGAGGAGGACTTCAGCTGAGATGTGGTGATCAGAGTGGCTGATATTGCTGATGGAGCAATCCTTGGACCATAAGAGATACAGACCCCCACTCTTCCCAATACTACTTACCGCCCACCCATCATAATTTCTCCATCTTCGAGCTATTTCACCCATATCCATATCCGACTTATGAGTCTCCATTAGAAAAACTAGACTTGGTTTATGCTCCTTGAGTAAGAAAGGAGACCCAGTCCACTGCACAGGGGCGACCCAACCCCCGGCAGTTAGAGATAGAGGCAACTCATTGGGGCTGGCAGCCCTGATAAGACTCAGGGTCTGCCCTAGCTTGGGTTGCCTCATAGTACTCGGTCTCCTCCAACTCATCCAATGGGATTGGAGAGTTGATCATCAGTGGACCAAGGCTATGGGTTTTCCTTTTTTTATTTTTGAACGAATCACTGTGTCTGATGCTGAGAGAGGAATCAGGAAACATCTTTGCTTTTCCTTTAGTCATCACAGGCAGAAGGGAAGAAGGAGGAACATCATTCACACCAGCAATAGGAAGAAGATTGCAAGCAGCAGAATTCTCATGACCATTGTACGACACTCCTCCAGGAATCATGGAGGGAGTAGGGGCCAGTATGGGGGAGGGGGAAAGGCTGGTCTTCTGACCATCACTGAAGTTTTTACTGAACTCAGAGATAGCTTGGGACCAATCAAACTGGTTAAACACACTTTTTGGTATCAGCGAGGGTTGAGGAGTAAGAGTATCTTCAGAAGGGGGGGATTTCTTCAAAGGAGGGGCCAACAGGGAGGGTGGTCGAGCTGAATATTGATTGAAGCCACGGGAAGGTTTGCAGGGGTGAGTGATTTGAAGCAGTGAGGCAGTAGTTGGGGCATTTGGGATGGATGGTAGGGATGTCGAGAATTGAGGAGCAGGGATAGATGGGGGAATATCCACAGGGAGGGTAGCCAGAGTGAGATCAACATTGATCGAAGAAGATCCCTCATTTGGAGAGCTAACTGGTTGAACAATTGGCACCCCCATCATAATTCATAGCTCCTTCATCCTTCCATTGTTTCATTAACGCTACTTCTGAGGCTTCTTCCAAGGCTGCCGCATATTCAGATCGAATCCAAGGTCCAAACCTATCCGGGGTAAACTCACCCACCTTGACGAAAACACAGTCTGACATAGTGTGGCTTATTCTTCCACATTTGTAGCACATACTTGGGAGATTTTCGTAGGAAACCCTAAACATCCTATTCCCATGCTCTGTTTTGATAGTAATCATCCGACATAAGGGTTCAGAGATCAATATCTCCACCTTGATTCGCAAGATCTTAGCAGCTAGCGGATTAAATCGATCCTGGCATTCCACAAATTTTCCTATGCGATTACCCAGGTTCATAGCAGACTGCTTATTAAAGAAGGCCATGGGAAGTCTGTGCACACCTACCCAAATTTAACCGAGATGGTTTCGTGCTCCTCTATATTGATTTTAGGGTTTATAGGAGTTACCGCTAGCAATCTGTTCTGAAAATGCCACGGGCCTCCCTCCAGAACATGCTTCAAATCCGAGTCACACGCGAACTGAAAGGAGAACTTGTTGAAACGAATCTCCGAGACCCTGAACCCCGGTTTTGGTTTCCAGATGTGAGTCATACATTTTGAAGGAGTTTGGGAGCAACTCGATTAGGGCTCCAAGTCTACCAAACAAGGCTTTTTTGAGTTCAGGGAAGAGAGGCGAGTTGGAAAGGCTTTCTTCATCAATAACACTTGATTCTGCTGGGTGGAGATGGATTCGAGAGCAGTTTGCTATAATAGAATCCATCGGCGGAGCACACGACAGGATTGGGGGGGTACGATGGATGAACCAACTAATTAGGTTTTTTTTTCTACACTTCACTGAAGAGAAAGGGGGAGAAGGGTTCGAAACTATTTTCACACTTTTTAGCGCTTCAATTAGCACATCAGGAGGAACAAGCAATATTTCATTTGCTTCGGAAGATTTGTGAGAACATACCTCATCAGAAGAATAAATGCCGCCTGAGACACTCAGATTTGCTGCAGTCGATTTCTCAGAGATACTCTCAGGGAAGAGATTTCCGTCCTGGAACGCCTTGGGAACCAGAGGCATTGAAGGCGGAGTTGACACTTTGAAGGCGGAGTTGACATTGTTGCGGTGCGGGCAGAGAGCTGAGTGAAGGAGGTGCTATTCCAACGCTCTGAACAGCTCATCATTCCGGGAGCTCTCACGGGAGAGCTAGCCTGGGCTTCTAGCTTCGGTAGGGGAGTAGTCGCCCAAGAAAGAGTGGAAAAGTAGCGCGTGGAATAGCGCGTACTCTTCTCTCTACATTTGACCATCGCAATTTAATCTTCAGTCACTCACAAAAAACCTTTTCTTTCTAGCGATGCTCGCAAACAGTTGGGGAATAGTTCTTGGGTCTCGAAAACAATTTATCTTCTCTCATAGAAGCTCTGATGCAATGACACAGTAAGAGACAAGATATGTGTATTTCCATTGTATTAGTGATACATTCGGCAGAGAACTAAAACACTGTATACGTGTCTGTTTACAATAATGATAAGAATATCACTATTTATACACACATTATCAACATATCAGCAACAATCATATTAGTAAGTTAACTAACCTACAAAACATATAGCTAAGGTAACACATGTATTCCAACAAAAGCCGCCTCTGGAACTGAAAGACTATCATATTAAAAGACGATCATAAGATCATCAGCAACACAATTCTGCTCCTGCAACAGAGAATGAACTCTGGAATTGAAATCCTACATGTGCTTCCGACAGTATTAGCTTCGGCCTTTCTAGAATACAAAGATTTCAGAATTAACACTCGTGGAAATCATAGAATACAAAACAATTTCTTGATTGGTTCCCTTAAACAAGGGAACGAAAACAGCAGGATTTAAATGAATGAAACAAAATGCCAAATCTCTGATGACAGGAGTGCAACCTAACTGGTGATTATTCTCTGAATTTTATCTTAATAAAACATTACTGATTACTCATGAAGAGGAGAAACAAAAGACAGAAGTATACACTGGATCTTATTACATCTGATAAGCACAGATAAACTGACAAGGAAGAGGAGAAACCAACAGCGACTGCATCAGAAACTTCGACAGCTCGCATTATCATGGGAACGACGAAGCACATTCCGGTCCAAAACAACCCATTTTTACAACACCAGCCGCATCTGATGCATGCACACAAACTAGATGGCAAACGTTCAAAACAATGGAAACAGGTAAGATTTACTACAGCTATGGTGGGGTTGGGACGGGGAGGTTTTAAAACTAGAGGGCTCAGAATCGCCTTTGATCAGACAGAAATGGAGAACCGGCAGGCCATTGCGGGCTGCAAAGCAAACCGTTGCCATATGAACGGTGAAAGAAACCTTCACCGACTCATAGACCCTCAGATGCTTTACCCCGCCCTCTCAACAACCCGCCGTTCTCGAATTCGCCTGGATCTCACAATTCCAGATGCTGGAATTGCATTTTGCGTCGTCACAGCCTCTTATAATTCGTCGATGTTGTGCGAGTGTAAATGACAAAGCAAGGAGGGCGATAGACTCCAGTCATAAAAATGGGTGCAAATGTACCATCAATAACCTCATGATAAATTAGAGCATGATGGAACAAATTAAAGGAAGTTAAGGAATTGAAAAATTCAGGGAAAATTTTCACGGTCGTCTTCATTCTCAGATTCTCTACACTGGCGGTAATTTTGCAACCCTAACTGGCGAACAGAGAGAGAGAGAGAGAGAGAGAGAGAGGGATCGGAGGCGGTTTTTGTTGAGAATTTGTACTCATCGACACGACACAATCGGCCACCGAGGTGATAGATTGTGAACCGGAGAGGGGCAAAATCGCCGCCGTAAAACACCCGCATCTCTCCAGGCCTCATACTCATGGTAATTTTGCATCCCTAACTGGCGAACAAGGAACATACATACATGCTCTGCGCCTCTCTTCATTCTCTACTTATGCCTGCGCCTCTGAAGAGATAAAACACTGAACTGCTGCGTCTCGCACACCAGGTTGTAAACGGGGCTGAAAATATTTCATTCCGGCGATTATGGATGACAAATCATGAGCCCACATTAAACTCAAAACATAGCCCAAAACCGTGAGTTTGAAGTTTAATTGGTTATACAGTGGGGTTGCAAAATTACTGTCGAAGAAAACGTAAAAAAATTAACGTCCGTTCTTTCATACTCTAATTTATCATGTTGTTAATGATGGGATTTTATCATCTGACTTTTTCAGCATCTGAGAACCAAATAATTTAGGTGCAATATTTATCATTAATTCATATCATTTTTGTTTTTTATTAATTATTTTATATTACTTAATTAATTAGTTTTGTGTTAATAAGATTGAGGTGTTAAGTATAGGCATCCAAATTTACAAATAATAATACCCAAGGAACTAACTTTTCAACTAGTAATATTCTTTTTAACATTACAAATGATTAGACCTGGCAATTCGGGTCACTCGGTTCGGGTTCAGTTCGGTTCGGGTCGGGTCAATTTGCAGATATTCACTATTCGGATCGGATCGGGTTATCTGGTTAAAATTAAATTTGGGTGACTTCAGTTTGGTTGATTTCGGGTTCGGGTGCTTTCGGTTCGGGTTAGCCTCTACATTTTTCGGTTTTTTTGGGTTATGGGTCAAATTCGAGTGACTTACCACGTTATGCTTAATTGACAAAAATTTTAAAGTATAAATTTAAGCAACCTTTGTAACTTGTATTGATTTTCATATTTGGATCCAAATTCTCTTAATATAGTGTTATTGCTATTGTGTATTGGTTGGTTATACATAACAAATTTGATGACAATATTTTTAATATTAATTTGTAACTATAGATTTATTAATTGTATCGATCAAGTAAAAATTTAAAATTTGATGAATCAGTGGTCAATAATTGGCACTCGATGTTGAGTTTATCCTTCCACGCCCGACGTTGTGCCTATACCTCCCGCCATTCCGCACCCGTCACACCCCGTGTGCATTCTGCGTCAGCATCCGTCATCTCGAGCGAGCGTCGCGCGCCCATGCCAATCCATCACCACCTTGTGCCTGTGCCCTTATGCGCCTGTCATCAGCTCTCGTCCATGACTTCATGTTGTGTGTGTGCCACCGATCACCGTCTCGTGTGTGCGTCTCGTGCAGGCATCCTCTAGTATTTTATTGCTCTCATGCGGGGGTTGTCCATTTATCTTCTTATTTTGTCAAGATTTACCCCTAATTTAATTTAATTATTCATACAATTGTATTTACATGAGATTTAAGTTTTGTAATCTTTATTCTTTTGTTGTACTGATAAGCAACCTAAGTAGTGATGTGATGATATATACACATACACATTTAAACCATTCCCAAGTTTGATATTGTAATCTTTATTTAAGTAAGGTGTAAGTTTTGTAATCTTTATTCTTCAACATCTACACATCAATCGTGCTTAGTATATTTATTAACTGAAAAGTTTATACATTTTATTGGTTATACATAATCAAATTGGATGACAATATTTTTAATATTAATTTTAAACAGAAGGATAATGGATATTTGTCTAGTTTCATGTGTGGTTTGGGTGAATTTGGTTCGGGTAAATTCAGTTCGGCTCAATTCGGTTCGGGTCAATTCGGTTCGGGTCAATTCGGTTAGGGTGAATTCGGTTCGGGTGGATTCGGGTATATCAAACTTCGGTTTGATTCGGTTTTGGTCTGGTTCGGTTCGGATTTTCGGGTCACATTTCGGGTCACATCATTCGGTTTAAATTCGGGTTCGGATCGGGTTGGATTGGGTCGGTTTTTCTGGTTCGGGTCACCTTTGCCAGGTCTACAAATGATTACTACTATTATGTTTAAAGATTAGAGGTGGCAGTTCGGGTCAATCGGTTTGGGTTCGGTTCGATCCGGTTCGGGTTAAGTTCAAATCGTTCAGTATTTGGATCGAGTTTGATCGGGTCGTGTGAATTCGGTTTGTTTGGGTTGAGTTTGGTTTGTTAAAATTTCGGGTCGATTTGGATCGGTTTGGGTGACTTTTGGTCTGGTTGACTTTCGACTAGGGTGACTTCGGGTTGGGTAACTTTCGGTTCGGGTTACCCTCTGGTTTTTTCGGTTTCTTCGCGTCATGGGTCTAATCCGGGTCAATTATTTGGTTAAATTCGGTTGACATTACAAAATCAAGCCACTTTATAATCATGATTGTAACACCCCGGTTTCTAATAATATATAACCTCGATTTATTAGTAACATAATTATTGGTTCGCAGCGGAAATATAAATAAATAAAACAAAACCTAACCGGGATGTTATCGTCACACTCATCCTATGAGTGCCAAGGCTTAGAAAACTATAGCTGACAAAATAAACTTAACGTCAACAAAATTAATATAAATCCCAAGTGTAAGTTAAAACATTAAAATCTCCTCAAATGTTCCTGAACCAAATGATTAGAATACTAGTCGTTACGTGCCCTCTAATCCCAGCAACTTAATCATCCACACCTGCGGTCAGAAAACATAACAACACGCAAGAAAGGACCGCGCAAATCAGAGAAACTGAGTAAACCCTGCAACACCTCGTCAAATACATTTTGAAAACCCATTTGAGTATAACAAACATTAGTAGGCATATAATTCACCAAACGATAGTATCAAAATAATTTCAATCACCAACCAACAATATCACAGTCCAATTCTGGGATGATGGGAGTCACCAAAGTTCCACAATTCATAAGTTCCAATAATTGGTACCACAACATAGTTGGGACCGATCCAGTTCACTCTCACTCTAAGTCCTTAATTGTGCACACCCCCAAAAGGTTTTCTAACTAATGGAGAAGATCATAGAGCTTAGCTGCGGTCTGAGACTCAACAGCGCCAATATATATATAAATGAGCCAAATGCCTTTTTCCAATTCCAAAGTCTCCCATCGATTCCAGAATAAAATAGCCATATATGTAATATCAAAGTTCTCAAACCATTCCAAATATTCCATACCATCAATATCGTGTAAGCATAATTTTACAATCACAACCAACATAACCAACGTCATAATACCACACACAATCACAAAGTAAAATAGGTGAACACAAGGTTTACCTGGAACCCACGCTCAAAATATTAGTCAAAGTCAGTCACAACCAGTCAGCTAGCACTGTCCGTCAATATTGAAATCTAACAATAAATATAGTGTTACTATCATAACTCTTAAATAGAAAAGAAACAGATTTCATACTTAAATAAAAAATAATCCAACGTCACAAGTGACGAAAACAAAATCTTTTTTTTTTGAAAGAACGATCTGATATTAAGAAAGTAAGTTCAGTACAATGTCCGGAATGGAATCCGGTGTCCATGAACCCGACGTCTGCGTAGTACGGGCATGGTTAGCCAAGGAGTGCGCTAACAAATTTTCATCCCTAGGAATGTAAAACCAAGCAACGTCCTGAAAAGACCCTAGGTGTGCCAGTATACGATCCAAAATTTGCGTTGTAGAAGGCAATAAAGTTGTATTTGCGCCGTTGTGCAAATATTGGACGAGCGGCTTGCAATCCGACACAATTCGTACTAATGCAAAACCAGCACCTGCCGCTGCAAGCAATGCCTCTTCAATAGCACGGGCCTCCGCATCTGCAATGGTCACAACATCCCTAAAACAAAAGGTCCCTGCTAATAACAACTGATTCTGAAGTTTGCCCACCCAAGCCAAGCCTACCCGCTTGTGAGCATCAAAACTAGCATCTGTTGAGATTTCCGGCCATAGGGAATTGGTGAGGCGATGCTCCTGTAAGGCCTGTGAACTCGTCTTATCCTGGGCGCTAGAATGATGAAGAAAGCTAGCAGCTTGGCTCCATCCCTGATCGAAGTGCTGAACATGGCCATGCGATACTTGGCACCGAGCATACCAAAGTTGCCAAAGAAAAGTAACATATCTTACCACCTCTTTGATGGGCGCATTCTGAATAAATTGGAAAAACCAGTTCTGCAGCCCTTGATCAGAAGTAATATGGGGCGGAAAGTGAAAACCAAATTGATGCCATAAATATTTCACATACGTGCATTCATGGAAAACATGCAACATGGTTTCATGCGAGGCACACAAATCACACATTGTTGATATATCAATGCGGATGCGGTCCTTAATAGCCGTCTTGCATGCAATCTTTGAAGAAACAAACCGCCAAGTAAACAACCTAAGACGAGGTGGGACAGGCAAGGCCCAAATTTTCTGGTAAACCGTGGCTTCACCCTTTTGATGCGTCGATGACGGAGTGGCGGCAGTCTTGAGGTGCAAAGCTGCGTAATATGCCGATGAGACTGTATATTCGCCATTTTTAGAAAGGCCCCAATACCAGTAATCATCGGTGTGGTCAGCGGAAGAGACATGTATCGGGGTGGCCAGGATATGCTGAGTGTCTGATGCATCACACCATGCTGCCAGTAAATCTTCATTCCATGTATTTGCCGGCGTGATTAGCGTTGCTACAGACGCATACCGATGGACCAAAGGTGGTAAACCCCATGGGAAAAGTTTCCCACCCTCCTTTGTTTTAAGCCACCGATCTGTAAGTTTTGTGACGAAAACAAAATCGTAAAAGTTCCATAATTTCAAACCGTCGTTATACACATACATAATATATACCGTCATTATATATATATATACATAATATATACCGTAGTTATGAACACACTCGTTTAAAAGCATAGTAAATTTTCATACTCGAGTATATATATATGTTCTAATATAGAACTAAAATAAAAGATTAAAAGGAAACAGAATACGAATTTTGGGTAAAAAAAAGTTCCGTAAAAGTTTGTATACAAAGTCGGTTGTCGTGTTAAAATAGAACCACTAAAACCATAGCATGAATAAAATAATACTTGAATACATAGTGTAAATAATTAATTCCGGTTGTCTAATACGAAAGCGAAGGTCGAATTGCGGTTTATATCACTCAAATACCAAATCAATTAAATATTCACGAAACCCACTTACCTGAATCTAGGGATGTCAATCTTGACCCGAACCCGAAACCCGACCCGTAAAAAGCCGGGTTCGAGTTGAGATTTTTGACCCACAATGATTTTCGGGTCGGGTTCGGATTGGATCATTGAAACCCGCTTCAGGTTCGGGTTGAACCCGCTAACCCGTAACCCGAAAAAAATTAATTAAAAATAGAAAATATGTTATATTTAATGACTTAATTAGTATTTAATGATTAATTTATGACTAAAATAAACATTTAATTGATAACATATGATTATATGTATTATAGTTTTTTATTAAATAATCTAAAATTAAAAAAATAAAATAAATTTTTCAAAAAACGGGTCGGGTTCGGATCAACCCACTCTGGATTCGGGTTAAAGAAGTACAACCCGCCCCGGGTTCGGGTCGGGTTCGGTTGACCAAAACTATTTTCGGATCGGGTTCGGGTTGAGCTCAACCCGACCCGAAACCCGATTTTGACACCCCTACCTGAATCAATGATTATTTATTATTTATCGGAAACAACCAATAAAAGTATGAATCCACGTACTACTTAAAAGTACAGATCAATAATAAGTTGTGCTTTTCTTGACATATGCTTGAGAAATCAGATTAAAATATTCACATAGTCTGCAAATTTAATGGCAGAGTTAAAGAATCTTTACTTGAAAAGTTAACAAAGTAAGAGAGCGTAGAAATAACTCAAAACGAATTCACTTTCCATTCTTGATCAACAATATAGTGTCGTAAAGCAGAAATTCTAAATATGCAATTATAGAATTCAAATTTCAAACCTCGGAGTAGTAAGAGAGAAGTAATGACTCACACTAAAAGAATGTGTAGAGACGGTATCAAATCAACAACTCAGAAACAGCCGCGGAGTGACAACAGAGAAACCAGGAAGAGAGAAATAATGTAGTGTTGATAATTAGGTTAGAATAGTGGGTAATAAATAGGGAGATGCGGTTCGGTGATTTCAAAAGAAGAGAAGTATTAGATAAAATAAAATACAAGAAATGTTAAAAGATATAAAAATTGGATATTACGGAACTGCATAAAAAATGATATCTATAATAAAACCGAGATAATATATAAAAACAAAAATATAAAATATAAAAATAATAAAAATAAAATAAAATAGTATAATATACAAAGGAGGATAAAATAATTGTACCATGTAAAGCACTTTTCCCAAAATCATTAATTAAATTACCATAATATATAAAGTCGATAAGTAACCAATTCTCCTACCAAGTAGTTTTTATACATATATATATATAGACCAAATAATTAGCACCCTTCAAAATATACTAAATAAACTCATCAAAATAAATAGTAATATATAATGTAATTTAGTGGTATTTCAATGATATTTAAATTTGACTTTAATCAATCTCAACAAGTATGAATGCATATAAAAGATTAATTTAAACAAATAATTATAATTTGCACCATGTTGTAGTTATACATTAGTAACCAACACTTAACATAATTATTGATGTAGTTTTTATTTTATTTAGTAGTTTCAACATTTTGAGAGGAGTATAAATAAGGTATGTTATTGGATAGTTATTAATTTATATCGAAGTGTAGTAACTTGTTTTTTTAATCTATTAATGGTGACTACTTCGGTACTGCTTCTATTTTGTGAGGATACCATCTTTCCTTAATTCAGTTACAACTTGACATGTGGAATATTATATTTATATTATTTTTTGGATTTTAAATAGTGTCTTTTAATTTATTAACTAGTCCTTGTGGCAATTTAACTGAGCATAGAAACACTTTATTAAATATTTAGAAATTAGTAACTTCCCACCTTAATGTCAAATACATCAATTGCCTATTTTTTTCTTCATCAACCTATTTAATAGGGTTTAATACATTTTAAAAAAAATTAGGACTAAATTTACTAGTGATTATGTATCATTGAAGAAAACATTTATAAATAAAATATATAAGTTACTCTACATTTTAGAAGAAGATAAATGAATATAAAAGATAAATTAAAACATATTTATATTTCATTAACAAATAAAATAATGAAAACACTAATCAAATTTTCAGTAACAAATCATTGAACTTTTATTTTAAAATAAATCTCTAATGACTCAAAGATTACCTAACAACTATACTTATTTTTATATTTTTTTCCTTTGTTTTTCTACTTAATTAAATTTTAAATTGAACCCAACTTTTTGGAATCAATACCTAACTTTGCTTATAAATATTTTTAGTTATAAGTTAATGATGGTGGTAAGTATCAAAAAATAATAATTTAAACATAAACTTTACTCTATAATTAAGTTCAAAAAATAATTTAGACAATGATTCATAAATCTATAAATCGGAATAGTCTAAGCAATTTTTCATAAAAATAAAAATAATAATTAATGTTCATAATATGTGTTAATTCTCTTGTTTCAAGAATTACTATCAAAAATAATAATTAATGTTTGGAATAGTCTGAGATTTTTAGGTGTGTTTTTTACCTTCTTGTTTGTTGAAAATAGGTAATCACATAGTTTGACACTGGTTAAAAACTATAAATAATGAATAACTATTTACAAGCGTGAAAATTTTGCTACATAGATAAAAATCTTGCAGTATATTTATCATTTATGCTAATGATGGAGAATTATTTGCAAGATTGGATAAAGGCTTGAAAATTTCAAATTAAAAAAAACACCTTCAATATATATGAATAATTAATAAAATACATGAATGATATGAATTAGTGATAAAAGTAAAGTCTAAAAATTTGGTTCTTACGAATCTATCATTGATGAGTAAAACTAACACATTATCATTATTAGTTGTACGATTAACTATAAATTTAAATTATATGGATTAACTTGAACACTTGTAAAAAAAATGCAAAAGAATAACTGATGATGTTTATATAAGTTACAATATAAGTTACGTCATGATCAGTTCAACTACTTATTATTTTGCTCATGTTTCCGAGTTTGTTTATATCTACTTAATATGTTTTTTTTTCTGTTTACATCCTTAAAGCAAAATTTGCCTATCGGATGCTTGATATTCATGTCTCTTTCTGGACCATAACCCCATGATACTTCATTGTAAACACTGTTCGGTATTTTAATGTTATGATACTAGAGTTTCTGGTATAATGGTAGTATTATGGGGCATTGTTCAGTGTTGTATGATACAGATGCTAAATACTGATTTGTATTCAAACTAGAGATCGGGTATAAACTTTCTGTTTCATCCTCATTGTCTCCTATAATTAATGTAATATATTCTTTCGAGTCACATTGGATATATTCATTCGGGTCACACTGGATTTGGTTCGGGTTCGGTTCGGCTGGTTTACGGTTGGTTTCGGGTTGGGTCACTTCAGATTTCGGGTCATCTTCGGTTATGGGTGACTTCGGTTCGGTTGGTTTTGGTTTGGATGATTTCGGTTCGGATGGTTGTGGATTATGGTTTATTCTCAGTTTTACAATAATACGGTTCAGTTTGTTTCAGATTTCAGGTCATTTTCAAGTTATAGTTTTCGGTTGAGATTCGGATTCGGATCGGATTGGTTCGGTTTGGTTTTTCAGGTTCGGGTCACTTTTGTCAGGTCTATTAAAAATGTTGAAAGAGATGATTTAGAAAACCCTACAACATATGTGATTAAATAGGGCATTATTTAAACTATTTAAGTGGACAATATAGAAAATGTCCTAGAGATTAATATGAAATAAGACATTATATATATGTTGTGTAAGATCCTATCCAAAACGGCAACTAAAAAAATTGTTATATTGGTTCAAATAAAAGACAACAATAAGTTATTATGTTTCTTTTGAATATAGTCATTTACATCAAAACTAAATAATTTCAAATACAACATACAAATTAATTTATTTTATTTAACCTTCCCTTCTACCCTTACTCTTCTCTCCATGGTTGTTTTCCTACTTCACTCCACTCCAACATTTCAAAAGCGAGAAAACGATAGTCAAATTTCCATCCTGGTATTCGATCTTGAACTTGTTAAGCAGAGCAAACCGGTAAGTGTCCTCCTTCCTTCATCCACGTTTATGTTCCTCCCCCCATCTTCCATGGCCATAGTTCTTCAAAGTTGCGAAACAGGAACAAAACGGTAGATGAAACTCATCTTCCATGGTTGTGTTCGTCCCCCCATCTTCCATGGCTATGGTTTTTCAAACTTGCGAAACAGAGACAATTCGGTAGGTGTTCTCTTCTCATCCATTTTCCATGTTCCCCTTCCATCTTTGCTAGGGTTCCTCAAACTTGCGAAGTAGAGACAAATCGGTAGGGTTTCAAACTTGTTGCTGGTTGTATACTATTATTTCTGTGAATGTCTAATGAAATATTACCAAACTGAATTCGATTTCAGTTTGCATTGGTCACTGAGATTTGGTATCCCTTTTAATGAAGGGATGTTCTCAACTTAATCCTTTTATATCTTGCTATAACTTTCAATTTTAATTTTTCATACATAACAATTAGGAGTGTTTGTCTGGAGAAAACAACTACTTCGTTAATATATCTTGTAATAATGATTGCTCCACCAGAATCCTTTTCAAAGCTCGAAGAGTATCATGTCTCTTCTTGATTTCTCTCTTTTCAATTCGTTCTCATTGTTCGACTCATTGGAACTCAATGAGATCAATTTGGGTTTTGTCAAGATCAATTATGTTCATCGGGGCTGTGAAAGCTAATTAAAGTGCCACTACCACTATGATTCTTTCGTACAAGTAGTCTTACACCTAGACATAAAATATTGCTACTTTCTACTAATACCACTCCTCCTCTCATTTTATCCTGGCAATTCTCGCACACACCTCTCCTCCTTCTTCCCTTATGTACTCAGCCCTCTCTCCTTCCTTTCTTCATCTTCTACCTCCATCCACAAAGCTCAAGCTCAACCATTAATGGTGGAAGAGAGAACAAGGTACAAAAACCTCATTTCTTTCCCTTTCCATGTGTCATTTTCCATGGCCTATCTTCCCATATGTTTTACTTCTTCTTCCAAGGTGTAAAACCTGTTTGTGAAGGCCCTCATCCACGATAATATCAACCCAAGGAGCAAGGGAGACTCCATTGAAGCTTAAGGTAAGGAAAATACCTCAAAAACACACATTTTTCTACACCTAAGTACATGGCCAAAAATGTTACCGTTCCTTACACCTTTTCTACATCTTTTTGTACACATAGTGAATGTGTGTTTAGATCTTGTACATGAGCCAAAGATATCTCCCAAAATACCTCTTTAAGAGCTCCAAATCAAGGTAAAATAGAGAGCTTATTATGGCTTTTTAAGCCTCTTCCTTCCTTTGTTTCTTCCATGAACTAAACTCAGCTTTTTCCCTCTAGATGGCCAAGAATATGGCTTGAAATTCCACCAAAATCTTCAAGGTAAAACTTTCTCTTTAAGCTCAAAGTTCATGCCTTAAAACTCTCCAAATTAATCACCTCGACATGTTATTAACTTAAATTCTCTTCATTGTTTAAAAGGTGGCCGAAATGGGTTTTGTTTACCCATGAAGTGTCATGAGCCGTAGGTCATTTTTCCAAGGAGAGGAATCAAATCTCAAGAGGTAAATACTTAACCAAAGTCTAAGGGACTTTCCTCTTGTGTTTTAAGGTTAAATGTATGGTCAAAAACCTAACCAAGGGTTTTGGTTTATCTAATGCCGAGAGTGGGAAGGCTTGGTGTGGATCCTTTGTGATTAAAACAATGTTAGTGTGCTTAAACACTTTTAAGTGCTTTAAAGTTAATTATGTCTTAAACTTAACTAGGGTCGAGAACATGTGTGTGTGGGTAATTAAAACCAAATATTGTGTATTAAATTATGGTTAAGTGTTTGGTTAGTGAACTTAAGTGCTAATGACTCATTAAAGTCAAGTTTATAAGTTAAATGTGAAAGAAAAAATATAAAAAAGGTTAAGTATAAAAACTGTAGAAAGTCATGAACAATATGTGTATTTGAGACATTTTAATGTCATTTTATGATTAAGTTTGTATTATGTTCAAGGCCATGTGTTTAGGCCACTCTATTATAGTTGTTTATAGCTTTATATATTAATTATTAAGCTTTTAGAGTGTGATAAGTGGTGAAATGATGTATTTATAAGGACTTTATTTACCTTTATTTCGTGCAACTATTGACTTATTTCACCACTTGATAGAGCATTTCGTTAATATAGTTGAACTCATGCAGTTTTAATTTAAATTTAGGTAAAAGCTCGCTTGAGCAATGGTTTTTGGGAGACTCTCAAGACTTTGTAGCTGAGCTTTAATGCCCCGAGGAGTGTGTCAAAGACGAGGGGTCAAACGAGACAATTTCGGTGCAGAAAAAGCCCCTCTGGTGTGGACCGCCCCTGTGGGGCGGTCCAGTCGATTTCGGAACACGGGAATCGCCTCTGGTGTGGACCGCCCCTGTGGGGCGGTCCCGACGGAAATTTGCCCAGAACAATCGTTTTAAAATGGGAAAAAAGAGGGGATTTGGGGTATTCTTTGCATTTTACACTTCCACACACAGAAGAGAAGAGAAAGAACGTGAAGAAGGAGAAAGAAGAGGAGAAAGAAGAGGAAGAAGAGAAGAAGGAAGAACTCACCTTCTCCAAAGCTTCCAAGCTCCAACAATGGCTTCTTCTTACTCTTTTCTAGTTTTTCTTTCCTCTATGCTTGAGTAGTACTCTATTGTGCTTTGGGATGGGTCTTTGAACCCAAACCCTAGATTTTGCTTGTGAATCTTGATTATGCCTTAATATAGTTGTTTCTTCTCAATTATCATTCATGTTCTCAAATTGATCTCTGAGTGCATTGTGGTGAACCCCATCTACAATTTGGTTTTGAGTTAGGGTTTGTGACCAAATTGAGAGAGAACACTTAATTTATGCTCCTAGGATTAGTGAGTATAATTTAGGGCTTTGTTCTAGAACTTGCTTATTGCTACTTAGTGAGTTTAGTCCTAATTGATTTTGAAGGTTAAAATTAACTAAGTAAGAATTAACTCATCTTTGGTTTAAAGGGTTATTATTATTGTTCTAAAAGACAGCTATGGCATAAGAAGAGTTGCTACATATCTAGGTAGTTTGGGTGATTGCCAAATTCCCAAAGTACTTCTCCATCCATTCCATTAAACTATCACCTTTAGTTTATTTGTTGTTCTTGCAATTGATGAGTGTGAAATATGAATGGTTTTAGTGATCTTTAATGCCTAATTTTTATACGTACATCGATAATATTCCACACTTATCTTCCGTTTTCCTTTGGTTTGTTGTTTGGTAAGGCTTGATACCTTTTTCTATGATTAAATGCAGAGAAAAGCCAAGGAACAGTAGATTAACTCACAAGGGAGATGATGCAACAAACGGGGGTCGAATTGGAGTCCGAACGTGAATTTAGAGGATTTTGAAGGAATGTCCGAGCTTGTGTCCGAACTTCCAAGTTCGGACGCAAGTCGAGAGTTCGTATGCTGCGCCTGATGGAATGTCCGAACTTCAGTCCGAACATCGAAGTTCGGACATGGTTAAGAAAAGCCGGAGGTCTGATGTACGGAGCATGTCCGAACTTGTGTCCGAACATCCAAGTTCGGACACAAGTCGAAATTTTGGGATTGAAGCGCTCAAAGCATTGTGTCCGAACATTGAAGTCGGACCAATGTTCGGACGGCGATAATTCAGCATAAACTCGGCGTTTTGAAGGGAAAAGAGAGAGGAAAGTCTATTTAAATGACCTAATCAGAGGGAAGGGATTCATTCATCATCGATCATTACAACACACACTCTCACGCTGATAAACGAGGTTCTCTCCATCATCCACGCCAATTGCATCAGTTCACCTTCACACATTCATCAAGCTATCACATCGTTCTGGAGGAGCATCGTCAGAAGGGAGTGAGGCCATCATCTTCAACCTTACACCTGCAGCCATCGATCTGGATAGTCGTTCAACAGAAGGGTTTTTCTTCCTTTAGATGATTTCTATGTTGATTGTATTTATCTGTTTCTTGCAATGTCTGGCTAGTAGGGATTTAACTCTGGGGTAGGGTTTGTTCAAGATGGATTCAATGTAGTTAAAGATTCTGCAATTTGATTATGAGTGTAATGGATTGTTTTCAGGTTAATGATTATCAATTTTCTTCTCTATTAATTTCGCGAGTTATAGAGTTGTTTGCGAAACCTATTAAGATCAGACAAGGTGATTAATAGGGAGTTCGAATTAACCTGGGAATTTGGGGAAGGATTAGTCGGATAGATAATCTTTCCTACAAACGCTAACAATTCTTTGTGCTTATTCCACCTATATGTGTTTTGCCAACTGCTAGATTAGAGTTGACACGTTCTGATAGGTGAGCTCTTCAATGAACTAGGATTTAGCATTGAAGAGATAGAAAGAATTGGCCTTTCCGTTTCTCATAATTAAATTGTAGGAGTTACTAGATTCAACCAGAAAGAACAACCCAACCCGGAGTTCCACTCATATTATCAAACTCATCATTCATTTACCGATTGCTTATTTCAACTCTGATTTGCATTTATTCGATTCAGTTCAAAAACAATTCACAACCCCCTGAATTTCCAGTTTTCTTAGGATTTAGGATAGGACTTAGGCTTATTTATTCAAGTCCCACGGTTCGATACTTGGTTGCTTAACTTTCTATATATGTAGTGACCGGGATTTTTGCAACCCGACAGACTTATTGATTTATTATTTTCTAGATTAATTGTTTAGTTTTAGTAGATCAATTTACCTGTTTGCAAAATGGCGCCGTTGCCGGGGACTTGACTTTGTCAAGTCCTTTGCCTTGGTTGTCAATTGTTTTATTTTATTTGATTTGTTTTGTGTAACTGTGCAGGTGTTTGGTGAATGCACGGTACTCGATCTCGAGGCCCCAAGATTCAACTTAGACTAGAGATCAACCGTACAGCTCGAAGGCGAGAAGAGCACTCACCTTCGCCATGGCTGCTAACGGACCAGCCAATGCCAATGCTGAGCAGGCCACTTGGGAAGAATTAACGCCCGCCAGCTGCTCCTAGAAGAGGACCTGTGACTCTACCGAACCTCACAGCAGAATTAACAGCAGAATGGCAAAAGTTGAAACCAAGCCATCAAACAAACGCTGTCAGGAATCATCCAGCAGGGACCTTCTCAGGCGCAGACCCGGCTGATGCACTCGACCATGTCCATCGGTTCTTAGTCCATTGGATTCGTGGGGATGTCTCAGGGGCTTGAGGAGTATGCTCGGCTGTGCTTATTTCAGCACAGTCTATCAGGGGAAGCCTCGAAGTGGTTCCACCGTCTACCACCAGGTATCATCACTACCTGGGAGCTATTGACGGAGAGGTTCTATGAGAAGTATATCCCCATCTCCCGGACCAGACAGATGATCGCTGACCTGACCGCTTTCAGACAGTCCGGCGGAGACAATCTGTGAAGCTTGGGATAGGTTCAAGGAGCTGCTCCGCCAGTGCCCGCATCACGGTCAGAACATGACCCTTGGCCCAGGGGTTCTTCCAAGGGCTGAGAGATGAGCACAGAGCCGAGGTCAGAGCCGCACTGGGTGGAAATTTGCTGGCTAAAAGCGGAGAGGAATTTATGTCAGCCATGGAGTCCTACTGCGAGGAGCTCCGCCAGTGGAGCAACAGTGGTGGAAGGGTCTTCACAGTTGGGCAGACCTCCTCGGACTCCAGATCCTATGATGGAGCAGATTGCTGCTGAGCAGGCCCATTTAAGTACCACAGTGGGCAATATGGCGAAGATGCTCGAGCGGCTCACTATGGGACAGACATCTGTGCAAGCCGTCAAGAAGGTGTCTACTGGTCCAAATGAGGTATGCTGTTCTCAGTGTGGAGACAGCCATGATACGAAGACTGCCCGATGGTTGCTGAGATGAGGCAGACTGAGGAGGCAAATGTAATTGGTCAGTACAACAGGCAGCCTTGGATGCAGAACCAGCATCCAAACCTGAGGTACGGTAATCCAAATAACGCCCTCAACTCACAGCAGATGCAGCCTCAGAGGGCAAGTCAGGGAGGACCACCCGGTTTTGTTAGGCCCCCATACAATCAGTTTAGGCCACAGCAGTCTCCAGCTCAGCCATCGTCACTGAGTCGAACAATGCTAATTTAAGGAGATGATGGATAAACTGATGGCCTCTCAAGAGCAACAAACAGTGATAAATCAGAATCTGGCAGCTGGCCAGCAAAGCTTGAGAACGCCATGGTGGAGATGCAAGGAACTGAGTCAGTTGACTCAGTTCCTCTACAGCAGAGACCGTCTGGCTCACTGCCTTCCCAAACAGACCCCAATCCTAAAGCTCAGTTGAAGGCAGTGACGGTCTCAGAAACCGTGGTAGTTGAGGACTGCTCAGATTCTGAAGAGGTGGCAGCAGTTACCTTAAGAAGTGGGAAGCAGTTAATAAATAGAAATCAAGTGGCTGAGGACCAAGCTGACGAGGAGACCGGTCGCCCTTCTTCTAGCACTGGTGCACCGTCAGGGCCCCAGCCCCTCCTGAGGTAGTTGTTGAGGAGACCCAGGCTCCTATTTCTTCCCCTTCTCATATTTTGAATGCTAAAAACTCCAAGGGTAAGGTGGTTCCTAAGGAACTTCCTTTCCCTAATAGATTAAAAGAGAAAGAACTTGATGATCAATTTGGGAAATTTTTGAGTGTATTTTCAAAGCTTACTATTAATATTCCCTTGATTGATGCTATCAAGCAGATGCCTAACTATGCTCGCTTTGTGAAGGATTTGATTTCTAACAAGCGAAGGTTCAAGAAAAGGAGATTGTTCAGCTGACAGAGACGTGCTCTGCAGCCATCCAGCAGAAGCTCCCTCCAAGTGTGGAGATCCAGGGCAGCCCATCATCCCTTGCACCATAGGAGACATGGACTGTGGGTACGGACTCTGCGACCTTGGAGCAAGCATAAATTTAATGCCGTATCATGTTTAGAAGCTTCATGCTGGTGAGCTTGTCCCAATCAACTTTAATTGCAATTGGCTGATCGTTCGTCAATCAAACCTCGTGGTATGGTTGAGAACGTTGTGGTAGGTGTTGGTAACTTCTTCTTCCCTGCTGATTTTGTTATTCTTGATATGGATGAGGATGTGAAGTGCCATTAATTTTGGGTAGACCATTCCTGCGAACTGCTAAAACTGTCATTGATGTTGACAAAGGAAAAATCACCCTGAAATTTAATAATGAGGAGCTTAGTTTTGATATCACCAAGATGATGAGAACAAATGCTTCTTCTCATGCTGTACTTTCTATTGATGTCGACTATACTGATGATTATGATGCATTGTCGCTGAAAGTACTGATGACTCTTCCTTCCTGTTTGAGAATTCTGATCTGTTAGAACAGGTGTTATGCCACTCGATTGAGGATGACAAGGAGAGCACTGAGGTAGCTACTGTTGTCCAGCAGCTTAACCAGGGACGAACCTATTTTCGCCCTCATGCTCCTCCTGTGGAGCCACTGGACAGGCCTACTCAGAGGCTCATTCCTTCAGTAGAGAAGCCCCCTACTCTTGAATTAAAAACTCTCCCTTCAAATCTTAAATATGCTTTCTTGGCAGAGGGTAGCGCCCTGCCGTTATTATTTCTTCTTCTTTGTCTGTTTCGCAGGAAAGCAGACTTCTGGAGGTATTAAGAAGGCACAAGGGAGCATTGGGGTGGTCAGTGGCAGATATAAAGGGATTAGTCCAGGGTTCTGCACTCACCGAATCTACATGGAAGACAGTATCAAACCAGTGAGGCAACCCCAAAGGATTAACCCAACTGAAGGAAGTAGTGAAAGCTGAGGTTTAAAGCTCTTGGATGCGGGCATCATCTACCCCATCTCTGACAGCCGCTGGGTTTCTCCTGTGCAAGTCGTTCCCAAGAAAGGAGGAATTGTGGCGGTGCCCAATGATAAGGGAGAGCTGGTGCCTCAAAGACAGACCACTGGCTGGAGGATGTGCATAGACTACAGACGTTTGAACGAGGCCACAAGAAAGGACCATTTCCCGCTGCCGTTCATCGATCAGATGTTGGAGCGACTGGCTGGGCAGGAGTACTACTGTTTCCTTGATGGATACAGCGGTTACTTCCAGATTCCCATCGCGCCAGAGGATCAGGAGAAGACCACCTTCACCTGCCCTTATGGCACGTTTGCCTATAGGAGGATGCCATTTGGTCTCTGCAACGCACCAGCCACCTTCCAGCGGTGCATGATGGCCATTTTCAACGAATTTATTGAGAAGAGTATAGAAGTCTTCATGGACGACTTCTCGGTGTATGGCCAGAATTTTGATGTGTGTCTGGATCAGCTGGATCAGATACTAAGCAGATGTGAGGAGACCCACCTGGTTTTAAATTGGGAGAAGTGCCATTTTATGGTACATGAGGGTATAGTGCTTGGGCACAGGGTCTCCAAAGATGGCATTCAGGTGGACAAGGCAAAAGTGGAAGTCATTGAGGGGTTACCTCCTCCCACTTCAGTCAGAGGAGTTAGATCTTTCCTGGGTCACGCGGGTTCTATCGAAGGTTCATCCAGGACTTTTCAAAAATCGCGAAGCCCTTGTCTGATCTCCTGCAGAAAGATGTAAAGTTTCATTTTTCAGAAGAATGCTTGAAGGCTTTTCAACCATCAAGAATAAACTCATCTCTGCCCCCATTGTGGTTCCCCCTGACTGGACCCTTCCTTTTGAGGTAATGACTGATGCTAGTGACTTCGCTGTTGGTGCTGCACTCTGTCAAAGGAAGGATAAGATTTTGAGGGTCATCACATATGCGAGTAAGACTCTGACGGAGCCTCAAAAGAACTACACCACCACTGAGAAGGAGCTACTTGCTGTGGTGTTCGCTCTTGACAAGTTCAGACCTTATTTGCTGGGGAGTAAGGTAATTGCTCACACACGACCACTCCGCCTTGAAGTACTTGTTCCAAAAGAATGATTCCAAGCCCAGACTATTAGATGGATCCTGCTTCTCCAAGAGTTCGACTTGGAAGTGTTGATAAGCAAGGGAAGCAGAATGGGGTAGCAGATCATTTATCGAGGCTTGAGACTCCAGATGACGGGGTCCCCATAAATGAATTCTTTCCCGACGAAACGGTCTTTGTAATTGGGAAAGTCAAAGAGCCATGGTACGCTGACTTGGCTAACTATCTTGCCTCTGGGTTGGTTCCCCATGATCTAAGCTACAACCAAAGGAAGAAGTTTCTGTCTGAGACCCGTCATTACGTTTGGGAGGACCCCTATCTCTTCAGAGTATGTGCTGATGGTTAATCAGAAGATGTCTCCCTGATGAAGAGGTAAACAGTGTAATAGAGTTCTGCCATTCCCGAGAGGCATGTGGTCACCACGGTCCTACTAGGACAGCTGCTAAAGTGTTAGAGTGTGGTTTTTACTGGCCCACTCTACACAAAGATGTCCACCGCTTTTGTGCTCACTGTGATAACTGCCAGAGGATGGGGAACACTTCAAGAAGGCATGAGATGCCGCAGAAGGGAATCCTTGAAGTGGAATTATTTGATGTCTGGGGTATTGACTTCACCGGCCCATTTCCTTCTTCTCACGGAAACCACTACATCCTTGTTGCTGTAGATTATGTTTCCAAATGGGTCGAAGCAATCCCCTGCCCTTCTGCTGATGCTAAACCGTGGTAAAATTCTTGAAGAAGAACATCTTTACCAGATTTGGTGTGCCAAGAGCTATCATCAGTGACGGAGGTTCTCATTTCTGCAACAAAGCTTTTGATACTCTGATGACTAAGTACGGGGTGACTCATAAGGTTGCTTTGCCTTATCACCCCCAAACTAATGGGCAAGCAGAAGTGAGTAACCGAGAGCTCAAATGGATTCTTCAGAAGACAGTCAACTCCTCCAGGAAGGATTGGTCTGTCAAGCTTGATGATGCTCTATGGGCCTATAGAACCGCATTTAAACTCCCATTGGGATGTCCCCCTTTAAGCTGGTATACGGGAAGGCTTGTCATCTCCCAGTTGAGCTAGAGCACAGAGCCTATTGGGCTTTAAAGGCTCTTAACTTTGATTTACATGACGCGCTGGAGAGAAGAGGCGATTTCAGCTTTCTGAGTTGGAGGAACTGAGGGACCAGGCGTACGAAAGCTCAAGAATCTATAAAGAGCGCACCAAAAAGATCCACGACCGGATGATACAAAGAGACTTCAAAGTGGGGGATCTAGTGCTACTCTTTAACTCTAGGCTACGTCTTCCTGGGAAGCTAAAATCACACTGGGCAGGCCCCTTCAGAGTTGTGGAGTTACATCTATGGAGCATACGAGCTGGAATAAGGCTGGTGAAACCTTTAAGGTAAATGGTGCTCGTTTAAAAGGTTATCTTGGTACTGATCATAACCTTTTTCCCTTGCAGGCATATTCTTTTTGGAGAGTGAATCCAATCCTACAGCGAAGATGAATTCTCAAGAGACGAGTTCGAATGTGAAAAAGAAATTCTCTTGGCGAATGCGAAAAGAATTGAGAAGGCTGAAGGAATTCACTGTGGCTGTTGTAGAGCTGCTCATCACACCTCTTCTGATTGATCAAGCAGAAATTGTCTAGCTAAAGACATTAAAGAAGAGCAGCTGACTGGGAGGCAACCCAGTGTTTTCGGTACTTTTATTCTGTGTTTTTATGTTGTTTATAGTTTTGTTTTAGGTAATGTTGTTGTTGCAGTGGTTGGAGCTCAAAAAGAAACAAGTGGTGCATTTTTGGTGATGTCCGAACTTCAGTCCGAAGATTGAAGTTCGGACCCAGTTCGAGAGTAAGAGCCTGCGCAAAACATATGTCCGAACTTCGGTCCGAAGATCGAAGTTCGGACTCAACAGAGTCTAGCGAGCAAAACGAGATGTCCGAACTTCGGTCCGGCATCGAAGTTCGGACACAACACGAAGCGCAGCCCAGGTATGTATGTCCGAACTTCTGTCCGAACATTGAAGTTCGGACAGCCCGAAAATTCTGAACTAAGAGAGGGCGCGACGAAAAAAAAATTTCCCTAACCCTTTCTTCAACCTCTCGACAGCCGCGGCGCCCTCCATTCTCTTCTTCTCAAATCTCACCCAACTCACTCAAATCTCCACCAAATTCCACACTCTTACCATCAATCTCTTCGTTTTTGAATTCCCTACCCTCCTAGCACAAGAAATCAACCAAAACAGCATTATAATCTGATCGATTTCGAGCAGAAACGTTCGAACCCTAACCTGCGCGATTTCAGATTTTGGGATTTTTCTGAATCGGTTTTGGTCGATTTGGCTGTTTTAGTTACTTCCAAACGTTATTCAGCCACAGCAAGGTATTCTCTTGACCTTACCTACTCCATTTTAGGTAGTTTTGACAAGTTCGAATTTATGGAAGTTGGTGGTCGAGAATCTGCAACTCAATTTACAGTTTACTGAGCTTAATTTGCTAAATTGATACTGATAATCTGCTTTGCTGCACACTATTGTTAGAAGTGATTAGAACTGCATCTTTGTGTTGGAAATGAGCAATTGAGTTTGGTTTTGAGATTGCGGTTGGATTTGTGCGTACATAACTGACTGAGACTTGGTTGGTATTGCTTTGTTGATACTGCCAGAACACCTTATTACAGGAAATTGTTTATATCGATTAAGTCTCTTTTGGTCATTGCCTGTTTTGCTAATTGTACTGAAATTAGAAGATGGATTGAACCGTGTTGTGGAGATTGATGAATTTTTAGGGGACACTGTCGGATTTTGGGAAATTATGTGCACACTTAGAACTATATCCTTGCTTTCCTTTATTTGACATTGCTTACCCTTGTATGAGCAGATTTACCGGCCGTGGTAAGCGGGCTGCGGGAGCTAGCTCCAGTTCAAGACGTCGAGGTCTGGAACAAGAATTTAGAAATGATGCAGCCAAAGAGTGGTTTGAGAAGGAGGTCGATATAATTGCTGAGCGCTGTGTGGTGCGGGAACTGGCAGCAGCTGGGACTGCGGCCTTTATTGGACCCATTGGGCTGGGGCAAGATTCTAGATATGGGAGGTCAGTACTCTGAACAAGCCGTGCGCATGTTCTATGCAAATGCCATCTTCCAGGACGGCCAGATCAAATCCAATAGACGGAGATAGAGTGGAAGTCTCCACAATGGAGATTGCTCAGTATTTGGACATTCCCTATCCTGCCCCCGACCGTCCTGAGCACCTCAACCCCAACGACTTCAAGACGGCAGCTATCCAACACTATACCCCCCTCATGGTTCAGGGACCACGACGACGCAGAGGGGATGACCCATCCAAGCAGGTCGTCCCTGCTGATTCGCTTCAGAGCCCTCAGGAGAGAGTCCTGCTCGCACTACTGGCTGCGAACGTTGTACCACGTCAGAGCTCGGACCTGAACCATACTGACTTCCTACTTCTTCAGACAATGCTGAATCCGGCGTTTGCTGAGGCTGCACAGATCACTTACTTGCCATGGGTGATCTTCTTGCACATGCAGTACATCATGGAGCACAAAGACAAACACAAGCTGGGCTTCCCGGTCATGATCTGCAGCATACTCAGGAGGCAGAGGGTTACCGTTCCTACTGTGGGGCTGCATGCTGCGCGGGCTCCTATTGATGCGGGCGCCTTGAAGAAGATGTGGTTTGAGTTCAGCGAGGGCGAGTGGAGGAAGAAGGCTGCTGCGCGACCACAGAAGCGCCAGCGAGAGGCGGGTGAGGGTCCATCAGAGCCCGCCCCTACTGCTACACCTGATGAGCATGAGGCATATCTTGCACTGCCAGCCCCTGGGAGCGAGTATGTCACTCGCTATGAGTTTGAAGAGCTGGATCGTCGCTATCAGGCGGAGATCGAGGCTCTTCAGCAGCAGGCGCGCCGCTCTCAGGAGGGCTATGAGGCTCTGCTCACGCAGTTTCAGCAGTGGCAGGCGTACTACCCGCCTCCACAGTGACTATGTTATTGTTTGGTGCTACTCTTGTTTAGAAGCCTATTCTGGACTTCTTTTTGGATTTACTTTCCGTTGTGTTAGACTTCTTTATTTTTAGTTTGATTGGGTTGTATTTTAATTTATTTCAATTTTAGTTTGTTTTAATCTTTAACTCTGACTCCTGTTGTTTCTAATGCGATGCTCTAGCATACTTTTTTTGTTTTGTTTGTTGAATGTGTGCAAGTATGCTGACCCCATGCCGGACACTAGCTTGGAAGCAAGTGTGAGGAAACACTCCCCCTCCCTGGACACTAAGTGTGAGGAAGAAACTCTTCCTCAAAGCTTCACAAAAGAAATCAGGGGAGTTTTCAGTTTCTTTTTCTTTTTGGTTAATGTTCGGCCCGTGCTTTAAACGAGAATAACTCTGTCACTGTTCCATTCACCCTTGTGAGTCTGCCACATTCAGTCCGATCTCCTTCTTGTGATAAATTTCTAAACAATGCGGACATTGCTCCTCATTAAGTGTGAGGAAGGGGGAGATCTTTCTGAATGTGTCAGTCAATCATTTATTCCCGCTCTAATTTTTGTTGGTTTTGGGCTGTGTGGGGGTAATTCCCTTAGAGTGCTTCTTAGTGTTGAATACTTGGGTGGATCTTTAGTTGTGGAGTTGAGTCGGTAATGACCTTTAGGGTTGGTTTGCTCAAAGCTGTATGCTCTCATATCATATTTTCAAATGACTGAATTTGTTAAATGTCTGTGAACAAGTTAGTTGTGAAGTTAGAACTGGTTTAACTTGGAACCTTGGGAATGATGAGAATGTCTGGAATGAAGGATAAAGGCAAGGTACTCCTCTGATCTAAGTTATTTTCTGAACCAAAAACAGGCCTCTTCCATCCGGTTATTAAGTCCTAGGGGTGCTTCATCACCCATTTACCTAAGGTCGTCTGATCTAGGATAAAAGACCCAATACTGTTACAAGGATGGAGAGAAAAGTCTGGGGGATGAATTATTTGTGCGAAAAATTGATATGTATGCAAAAGAAAAAAAAGAGGAAGTTCTTTAAAGTCTTATGTTTATGGCAATTCCTTAAATTAGATCATGAGTACGTGGTGTTGAAAGGTTCTGCGGAATATGGCAGAACTTCACACCCCTTGTCATCCACGGGTTTGAGAAGAGAAAAGGTTGGAAGGTTCTGAGTTAATCTACGTTTTGACTTCATGATTTGGCTTCTTCATATTCTTTTGTTTTAAAGGCGTGCTTTATTGTTTAAGAGACATGCAGTTAAGAGCAGATCGATTCCTGGTGATTATTGTGTCTTAAACTCCTTATTTTGTGCAATCCCAAGGTTTGGCCCTGAGGCATTCTGAGACATTTTACTCCTGCTTTGCTTGAGGACAAGCAAAGGTTAAGTGTGAGGAGGTTTGATGAGTGTGAAATATGAATGGTTTTAGTGATCTTTAATGCCTAATTTTTATACGTACATCGATAATATTCCACACTTATCTTCCGTTTTCCTTTGGTTTGTTGTTTGGTAAGGCTTGATACCTTTTTCTATGATTAAATGTAGAGAAAAGCCAAGGAAACAGTAGATTAACTCACAAGGGAGATGATGCAACAAACGGGGGTCGAATTGGAGTCCGAACGGTGAATTTAGAGGATTTTGAAGGAATGTCCGAGCTTGTGTCCGAACTTCCAAGTTCGGACGCAAGTCGAGAGTTCGTATGATGCGCCTGATGGAATGTCCGAACTTCAGTCCGAACATCGAAGTTCGGACATGGTTAAGAAAAGCCGGAGGTCTGATGTACGGAGCATGTCCGAACTTGTGTCCGAACATCCAAGTTCGGACACAAGTCGAGAATTTTGGGATTGAAGCGCTCAAAGCATTGTGTCCGAACATTGAAGGTCGGACCAATGTTCGGACGGCACGATAATTTCAGTATAAACTCGGCGTTTTGAAGGGAAAAAGAGAGAGGGAAGTCTATTTAAATGACCTAATCAGAGGGAGAGGGTATTCATTCATGATCGATCATTACAACACACACTCTCACGCTGATTAACGAGGTTCTCTCCACTCATCCACGCCAATTGCATCAGTTCACCTTCACTTACATTCATCAAGCTTATCATCATCGTTCTGGAGGAGCATCGTCAGAAGGGAGTGAGGCCATCATCTTCAACCTTACACCTGCATCCATCGATCTGGATAGTCGTTCAACAGAAGGGTTTTTCTTCCTTTAGATGATTTCTATGTTGATTGTATTTATCTGTTTCTTTGCAATGTCTGGCTAGTAGGGATTTAACTCTGGGGTAGGGTTTGTTCAAGATGGATTCAATGTAGTTAAAGATTCTGCAATTTGATTATGAGGCTGTAATGGATTGTTTTCAGGTTAATGATTATCAATTTTTCTCTCTATTAATTTCGCGAGTTATAGAGTTGTTCTGCGAAACCTATTAAGATCAGACAAGGTGATTAATAGGGAGTTCGAATTAACCTGGGAATTTGGGGAAGGATTAGTCGGATAGATAATCTTTCCTACAAACGCTAACAATTCTTTGTGCTTATTCCACCTATATGTGTTTTGCCAACTGCTAGATTAGAGTTGACACGTTCTGATAGGTGAGCTCTTCAATGAACTAGGATTTAGCATTGAAGAGATAGAAAGAATTGGCCTTTCCGTTTCTCATAATTAAATTGTAGGAGTTACTAGATTCAACCAGAAAAGAACAACCCAACCCGGAGTTCCACTCATATTATCAAACTCATCGTTCATTTCTACCGATTGCTTATTTCAACTCTGATTTGCATTTATTCGATTCAGTCTCAAAAACAATTCACAACCCCCTGAATTTCCAGTTTTCTTAGGATTTAGGATAGGACTTAGGCTTATTATTCAAGTCCCACAGTTCGATACTTGGTTGCTTAACTTTCTATACTGTAGTGACCGGGATTTTTGCAACCCGACAGACTTATTGATTTATTATTTTCTAGATTAATTCGTTTAGTTTTAGTAGATCAATTTATCTGTTTGCAAAATGGCGCCGTTGCCGGGGACTTGACTTTGTCAAGTCCTTTGCCTTGGTTGTCAATTGTTTTCATTTTTATTTGATTTGTTTTGTGTAACTGTGCAGGTGTTTGGTGAATGCACGGTACTCGATCTCGAGGCCCACCAAGATTCAACTTAGACCTAGAGATCAACCGTACAGCTCGTAGGGCGAGAAGAGCACTCACCTTCGCCATGGCTGCTAACGGACCAGCCAATGCCAATGCTGAGCAGGCCACATTGGGACGAATTAACCGCCCGCCAGCTGCTCCTAGAAGAGGACCTGTGACTCTACCGAACCTACACACAGAATGGCTAAAGTTGAAACCAAGCCATCAAACAAACGCTGTCAGGAATCATCCAGCAGGGACCTTCTCAGGCGCAGACCCGGCTGATGCACTCGACCATGTCCATCGGTTCTTAGTCCATTTGGATTCGCTGGGGATGTCTCAGGGGCTTGAGGAGTATGCTCGGATGTGCTTATTTCAGCACAGTCTATCAGGGGAAGCCTCGAAATGGTTCCACCGTCTACCACCAGGTATCATCACTACCTGGGAGCTATTGACGGAGCGGTTTCTATGAGAAGTATTCCCCATCTCCCGGACCAGACAGATGATTGCTGACCTGACCGCTTTCAGACAGTCCGGCGTGAGACAATCTGTGAAGCTTGGGATATATTCAAGGAGCTGCTCCGCCAGTGCCCGCATCACGGTCAGAACATGACCCCCTTGGCCCAGGGGTTCTTCCAAGGCTGAGAGATGAGCATAGAGCCGAGGTCAGAGCCGCACTGGGTGGAAATTTGCTGGCTAAAAGTGGAGAGGAATTTATGTCAGCCATGGAGTCCTACTACGAGGAGCTCCGCCAGTGGAGCACAGTGGTGGAAGGGTCTTTACAGTTGGGCAGACCTCCTCCCGGACTCCAGATCCTATGATGGAGCAGATTGCTGCTGAGCAGGCCCATTTAAGTACCACAGTGGGCAATATGGCGAAGATGCTCGAGCGGCTCACTATGGGACAGACATCTGTGCAAGCCGTCAAGAAGGTGTCTATGGTCCAAACGAGATATGTTGTTCTCAGTGTGGAGACAGCCATGATTAAGAAGACTGCCCGATGGTTGCTGAGATGAGGCAGACTGAGGAGGCAAATGTAATTGGTCAGTACAACAGGCAGCCATGGATGCAGAACCAGCATCCAAACCTGAGGTCGGTAATCCAAATAACGCCCTCAACTCACAGCAGATGCAGCCTCAGAGGGCAAGTCAGGGAGGACCACCCGGTTTTGTTAGGCCCCCATACAATCAGTTTAGGCCACAGCAGTCTCTAGCTCAGCCATCCACTGAGTTCGAACAATGCTAATCTGAAGGAGATGATGGATAAACTGATGGCCTCTCAAGAGCACACAAACAGTGATAAATCAGATCTGGCAGCTGGCCAGCAGAAGCTCGAGAACGCCATGGTGGAGATGCAGGGAACATGAGTCAGTTGACTCAGTTCCTTCTACAGCAGAGACCGTTTGGATCACTGCCTTCCCACAGACCCCAATCCTAAAGCTCAGTTGAAGGCAGTGACGGTCTCAGAAACCGTGGTAGTTGAGGACTGCTCAGATTCTGAAGAGGTGGCAGCAGTTACCTTAAGAAGTGGAAGCAGTTAATAAATAGAAATCAAGCGGCTGAGGACCAAGCTGACGAGGAGACCGGTCGCCCTTCTTCTAGCACTGGTGCACCGTCAGGGCCCTCAGCCCCTCCTGAGGTAGTTGTTGAGGAGACCCAGGCTCCTATTTCTTCCCCTTCTCATAGTTTGAATGCTAAAAACTCCAAGGGTAAGGTGGTTCCTAAGGAACTCCCTTTCCCTAATAGATTAAAAGAGAAAGAACTTGATGATCAATTTGGGAAATTTTTTGAGTGTATTTTCAATGGGGTTAAAGTATAATTAAACAAATTATGGGGTGCCAAACAAATAATAGGGCCGAGGAGGGCCTTGTTAGGCAAATGAAAAATGCTTAATATGATTTTTATAAAGTTTAAGTACTTTAATGTAAAACAAAAATAAAGATGGGGCCAATTTGTAATTTATATAATATATTGGGTCAAAGGAGTATTTTTATGGTCAACATTGACCAATGGGGAGGTTTGATCAAAATATAATAAAAGGGTAAATTAATTTGGTAATTTAATGAAGTATTAAGTTTAAAATGAAACTTATAAAACTATGTGGGGGGTTGTGTAATTACCGAGAATTTAGGGGTTGGAACATAAATGTTATGACCCTTGGGGTCTGTTAGAAGGTTTTGATGAAATAGGAGTTGGTTTTGTGATTTAATAAATTAAGGATTATAATATATAGTTTAAATATTAAATTGTAACATTTATAAAACTTATGGGGTTAATATGTAATCAACCGAAAATTCTGGGTGGGAAGATGTATGTATAAAACAGTTTTAGGGGTTTTTCAGTAATTTAGGAAATTATTTGGGTAGTTTTTGGAATTTAATAAGTTAATATGTATAATATAAAGTTTTGGTATTAAGTTTATAAAATAAAAGAGGGCCAAAGTGTAAATAATGGAGGTTGTGGGGAAAAGGTGTGAAAATCCGAACAGAGGGGTCTGTTTGGGTAAATTATATAAGTTGTTAAAACTTTGGGTTATATATTAAATAAGGTTAGAAATGTGACAAATGTAATGTTTAGGTTGGTTTTGTAAATAATCATAAGCTAATGAGGGAAATAAATGAATTTCCAAAAATTGGGCCAGTTTGGTAAATAATGGAGAGATTAAGGGAGTTATATTATAAAGTTTAAAATGATATAATGTGACATTATATTAACGTTTATGGGAATATGTTATAGAGGAATTAATATAGCATAAGTATAACCTTATGAACAAACACATAAAAAATGAGATTAAAATATAAATTTGGGGAAATATGTGATTATAACCTTATAATAAGGACATGATAATGTATAAATACATTGAGTATATTAAGATAAATCCTTAATAAGATAGTTGTGAATAAACAACACAAGAATAATTGTGTAATTCACATAAAAAATGAATTATTTGTTATGGAAAACCTTATAATTCGCATGATATGAATTTATAACATAAGGTGAAATGTATATATGGTTGATTAATCATATAGATTAATATGGAAGATTTACAAGGTGGAATTATAATTATAAGGGTTATAATGTAATGTAATAGAAGTTGGGAATGAATGAAGAATATAATTTAACTATGACTTGGAGCATTAACAGAGTCAACTAAATTGACCAAGTCAACACAAATTGACCAAATGGTCAAGTTGATCAATACATAAAATAATATGTAAGTTAAGTCGAAATAATACTTGATCAACAAAATATAGTAATAAACTATACTGTATATTTATATATACATCAAATATGTATGAATAAACGTTACGTGGGCAAGTAATCTTAATAATGACAGGAGTTATTAGGAATTAAGTTCCTAAGTAATGAATATTGTTATGATATTAAATATTATACTTTTATAAACCATAGAGTATAATCAAATCTAAAACCCGAGATTAACGAAACCCGAGTCAAACAAATAACCGTTAGGGTTAATAACTGGGTAGGGATTAGAACTTATTCTGGATGAATAATTGACTCGAAACAGGGACATTGATATTAGAGTTAACATTCCAGAGGTACGGACTAGAGGTTACTGACTACAGCTTCACATAGAGGATAAGCGTGATACCTAACGCTAATGTACGTTTTTGTATGGTCCGAATGTCCCTAAGGGCTTCCTCGGGTTCGGATACTTGTGTGAATGCATAATAAGATGGATATGTGTGATATATGTTATGCTTGCGAATTTAATTGCCTGTCATTACGCGATTTTAACTGTGCGAGACGACTCTCGATCTAAGGCAATTATATAAACTCGAATTGAGTTATGAATAATGAAAGGAAGATGTCTTTACATATGATTAGCAATACAATCATTATATACACTTGAGAATGGGTAACCTGACGACCCAGACTTCACTTGGGCAGCATTCATGGAGCTGCTCCGGCGAAGTACTACCCTGCTCATCTGAAGCAGGAAGCGCGAGGATTCGAGACTCTCACGCAGGGTATTATGACGGTGGACCAGTACTATGCTCGTTTCATCGTCTTTTGGATTTCATACCGGGTTGTCTATTCAAGACGATGAATATTGAGAAGTTCTGAACGGGACTACTCTTCCGTATCCATGTAGCTATAGGTGCCTGGGTGCACGCCACCGTCCAGGTGTGCGAAGACTTAACAACTAACTTACCTAAATTACCTTTACATACATGAAAACTCATCTATGAATACATGAGTGCTACAATGCAGCCTCGAGGACAGAGTTGATGCTTCGTACCCAAGATGAGTGAAATACCCCAAACCTTAGTATGTTGTTTAAACACCTAATATGGTATATTAAGACTAAAAAGAGTCTTAGAAACATTAGTAAACAATATAACAATAGAAACACAAAATGTGCTTTAAGGTCAATAAGGCCAAAATGTCTCTAAGCTTGGGATAAGCTTGGGTAAGACCTAATGACTTACCAAGACCTTATTTATAACTAATGAACATATTAAACCAATTACCAAAGAAAACCAAGCTTAAAAACAAGTTAAAACACAAAATGTTGCTTTAGAGAGTCTAAAGCACATTTTTGAAAATTGTCTTGTAAATGAGTTTTGAATGGCTAATGTCCATCATTACTCTTTAATTAACATGTGTACTATATAGTCTCACATTTGGAAGTCTATATCAATGGGAAATCAAAATTTCACTTCTATGTGCCTTGTTTTTATGAATAGTGACTTAATAAGCTAGTTTGTAACATATGTTGTTATAAGTATTAAATTGATCAAAAAAGACTAAAAACACCCCTAAGTAACTATTGGGGCCGGTTTTTTGTAAGTGTGGTGACTCACACTCTTGTTAACATGTTAAGTAAATAAAGAAGACTACTTAGTTACTATTTACTTTAAGATATAAATATCTTCTAAAAGCAAACTCATCTTCATTTCTCCCTTCCTTTCTTCATTTCACACGGTTGCAAGCTCTCTTCTACCTCTTCTTTCATTCTCCATTTACGTTTGCAATAGTACACACCAAGACTTCATCTTTGACCACTTGTATTTCCTAGCTTACTTAACCAAATCAAAAACAAACACCCCATTTTCTTCCTCTCATCAAGCTCTTCATTCCTATCTTCTCAAAACTTCAAGACCACCATTTCGGTGCCAGGAGTTCCACCATTGAAGGAGCTTGAGCTTATATTTCTACATATTATTGATCTCCTTTGCTTCTAGGTAGGAATCTCAAAGAAAAATGATGTTTCCTCCATGTTTTTATCTTGACCGAAATCATTCTTATGGAGTCATTATATTGCTTTGTTCTAGCTTCATTCCAACCTTTCAAGACTAGGTGGGTCCTCTCTTGATAGATATTCAACTCTCTTCAAGTTTCTAAGGTAAAACAATTATCTTAATGCTTTTGAAACAATGTACAATCTAGGGTTTACAATGAGATGAAGCTTAAGCTTGAATACTCATTATGTTTGTTTGTATAATGTTTATAATTTGACAAACAATCTAAAGCCTTGCCGATTTTAAACAAGAAACAGAAAGGAGTTTGTGAGGAAAGAGGTAATATGCTAACCTAATGTGGTTTAAAGTCTTAGGAAAATGAGCTTGTGTTGCTTTGAAAATGATCTAAGGAGCCATGGGAAGTGACTTAGAAGAATGCTCTTAAGGCTTAGTAAGGGCATATGTGTTGTTGAGTGTATTTGCAGTCAAGGCAAATATATGTTGGGAAATTCATGTCTAAGATTTGTGCATCTTAAGGGCCTAAGAGCCATGTTATTTAAGCGCCTAAGTGCCATGCAATGTAAATTATGCACTATATTGTGATGTAGTGCTAAATGTGTGAAGTTTGTGTATAAGAATGTGTTTGATGAATTCTAGTGTTCTTGGTTGTGTATGGTGAAAACATTGTGTTTTGGTTTAGTAATGTTCTCTAGAAACCTATGTCAAAATTTAGGTCAAACAAAAGTTCTAAGGGTTTAAGAAGAGTTTGATAAGTTAAGAAATGTTTAGAATGGTCAAGTGCTTTCCTATGAAGAAACATGCATCAAGGTGTTTAAAGATGTAAAAAGCTTAGGTGATGTTCTAAGGATTTAGAATGCAAAAGAATCTTTGGACATCTCAAGATTCTTGATGAGATTGTATTTAGGACTTGTGTATTTTGGTGAAAAAGGGATGAAGTGGATTGTTACATGAGAAGCTATAAACTTGTGAAGATGTTTAAGAAATTGTTTAGAAGAAAAGATTTTTGGGAGATGATGTAGTAGTGGTGAGGAAACATTATTGGTATAGTGTGGTCATAGGTATGAAACACCACTTATAGAACCAGGAGAAAATATCATAGTGTTAGGAATTTTGGTATGGGATGAATAAGTGTTAAGTAGATAGATATGAAATTTATGATGTTGCATGAGAGTTTGAGGGTACCAAATGATGTTAGGAAACATTAAGAGCTTTAGGAGAAATTTGGTGAAGATTTGACAAAGTTTGGGCAAGTTTTGATGGCGTCCGACCAGGGTCCGACCCAAGTTTGGGTCGGACAGCCTCTGTTAACGTCAGTAAATGGTTCTGGAACGGTCCGACCCAGAGGACTTGGGTCGGACATGGGTCGGACGTCATGTTTTGAAGGACGGAAAATGTTCTGGAATGGTCCGACCCAGTCGAGTGAGTCGGACATGGGTCGGACGTGTATGTTCAAAGTCGATAAAATCTCTGGAATGGTTCGACCCAGATGGTTGGGTCGGACATGGGTCGGACAGGTAAGTTTTTTCAAACCCGAAAATCACTGGAAGGGTCGACCCAGTTGTGGTCTGACGGTGGTCGACCACCAAAATTTATAAAAAAAAACATTAAATGTGGCAAATGTGATAACCCCCTAGGGTATAATGTAGGCAAACAAGTATAAGTTAGACATTAAAACATGTCATATAATTATGTTAAACATTTAGTAAATTTGAGGTTAAATAAATTAATTAACCGACGTTATTATCATGTATAGGAGTGACCTACGGTGGAAACAAATCGAAGCGGACCAAGGTATGGTTTTCTTGCAGTCTGTTGCCTACCGGTTTCACCGGCTTGTGCTGTTTGTTTTTCTGTGTTTATGACGTTATAAACTTAATCATGTAATGAGTTTACCGTTGTTCATATTATTGTGATGTTATGATGACTCATTTCCCTTGTGTGTGTCTAAGTGACTTACCACCTGTTGTGTATTGGTTGTTAAGTTCCACTGTGAACTTCTAACAAGTGCTAACTGGGAAGTGAGGAATTCGGTTGTCCGGTCATGCATGTAGTTAAGAGTAGATATCTGAATCAGATTCGACTCTTATGTTGTTAAGATTGTTCTCCTTAATTTGGCATTCGATCTCCTCCCGCTGCTTCCTCCAAAGCTTAACTATTCTGACTTATGATCGGTTTAGTGGGAACATGTGTTTGTGTGGTGTGTTCGGGTCACTATAATCCGAACCATCTGTGACTTAAGTTACTCGTTCGAATAACAAACGGTAATGATGTGTGTAACGAGCTAACATGAGGGTGAACCATTCTCTAGGCTCTTATGTATTTACTTCTTGGTTTTGTTATTGTGGAAAGATATCCACTGTGTATGTGATGTTGTGCTATGCAATAATAATGCTATGCCACATGTTTGTTATGTTATGTTATGTTATGTTTAAAAATGAATGCCATGTTATCATGACAATTAGTTACGCGTATCCCGGTAGCCGATGGGCTGTGCGTTAACCATACCAGCCAAGGGTTGCTGACCCCCTCGGGGGCTCCATATTTTTACTGCAGGATGAGGATCGAGGAAGCAGAGTGGCTGTAGGTTCTAGTCTGCAGTTGTACTTTTGGTTACTTTGAATGTTGAGCCCGGGATGCGCCTGTGCTCCCGTGGCATTATATTTTGATTCCGTTGAAACTACTGTGGCGGTATATTGACAGTTTACAGTGAAGGAATGTATTTAAATACTCGGTATTGTATATGATGTAATTATGGTTTTAGTTCTATGCTCGGGAGTCTGATCATCAGACCGGTACACTTGTATTTATTCTGCCTTGTCAACCACGTGGGTGGTTGACGGCGTTGTAGCAGCCGAAGCGTTTAGTTATTGTTTAGTTATTTATTTCCGCTGCGATTTCATTTAGTTGTGAAGTTCGATGTAGGGGTGTTACAATGAGGTTCTGGGGAAGAAGCGTAGGAACCCCGAGGGAGAGGATGGAGGAGCGACTAGGGCTTAGAGCAGCAAGCGGGAAAAGTAAGGAAACTTACTTGGCTAAATTAAAATGCTTTACTCTTATTGCCTAAATGACTACTAATCTTAAAAATCTGCAACAGGAAGCCCTTTGGGAAGAAGCACAACGAGCCAGATATGATCGTTGGTTAGAGGGCACTGTTGTTGGTGCATGGCTACGACCACATGGGATGCCTTCATAAAGGCAAAAAGGAAATCCAGGTCTCTACGGACCCCTGGTCGGAGGGCACTGCTGTTGGTGCACAAGAGTTACTGCTCCAGAAGAGGAAGTTTATATACGAGTTGTCCTAACATGACGCCCAGCTTAATTATATGAAAGTTAATTAAAGAATAAGAAAATACTTAAGAGATACTCTTAGTCATGGATAACGAATAAAATGGGCCTCAAAGGCCGTATGACGGAAACCGTACAGAAAGAACAACTCTCGCATTGTTATCACGTTCTCTTACGCATTGTTTGAATACATGCTTACTGCTTGTTGTGATCTTATATGGTTATTGATGGATTCATGGTTGTTTTTATTGTTGCTTTACTGTCATTATAATTGAAAATGTAATAGCATGAAATTGGTACAACATGTTAACAATTAGGCTAATTAACCTGAGTAGTCTTAAGGTTCATGAGGATTATATAGTAGCGTGCTCGGCAGTTGTGCTGAGCCTTTATGGCCACCAATTTTCAGGTATTTGATTGAGGACGTACTGGAGAGCGAGACTTTTGGGGTAATAGTTAGCGGTATACCTGTTTGTAATACCATAGGCTTTTGTTAAAAACTTCACCCGAATTTATGGTATTGACTTAGGTAGACAGCTCACTGTTCTTTTGGTATTATGGCGTTGTAAATTTCGGATTGTATTATGTCTCTATCATCACTGCGTGATCTGGATTGTATTTTTGGTAAGCGCTACATTACTCGCATGGGCGGGTAATGGCGGGTAACACTCGGGTTATTAAACGACCGGCTTTTATTTTCCGCTGCGACTTGATTAACTATTTCTGTTAGACGCGCTAGATTATCCGGATTTTAGAGTAGGGGTGTTACATAAGGAGAGGGTGATAGTTGCAACTTGGAAGAGAAGCAAGGATGAGGGAGTGAGAAGAACGACGGTGGAGAAAGAGAGTGGCCAAAAAAAAGTTGAGGTTAGGGTTAAAAGTGAGGAAACCAATTAGGATGGAAAGAAAACAACGTATAAGGATTTTTAAAAAACTGACTTTTATTATAATAAAGAATTAATAAACGATTTTTCGATTAACCGGATTCACTAAAACTAATAACCGGAACCAAAACCGGCTTATATAAGCGGTCAGTTAAATGAACCGGAAACACCGGTTCAATTAACTGAATTTGCGATGGGGTTTATGGTTTTGGTTATATGGTTCCGATTTTTTTAGAACCTCTGGCAAAGATATAGAGATAAGGGTCTCTTGTCAAAGGTAAGAGGTCAATGTTGTTATATTCAAGTATATTCGAGACATTCAACTTTCTTAAGTTAAAGGTGCATGTGTGTAAGGTGGCGTACCACCCAACTATTTTTTTCGCTATTAGGAATCTTATGGCCATGAACGTTCCTCTTCAAATGATGTTTTAAGGATTTATACCCTATTACAAGAAAAACATCATGGCTAGCCAAAGCTTAGGTCATTTCAATGACCAGGGAAGTAAAAAAAAGTATTTAGTACCATTTATTTAGGAGTTTCATGTTGTTGATGCTTCCTCAATACTAGCCCTATCAAGTTGGTCGAAGCTTGACAAAATGTAGATGAAAATCTGCACTTATTGGTGCCCTAGTGTTTGGTATTTTTGTGTTCAAACTTGCATTTTATTGGTCAAGAAGTTGACAAAGAAGAACTTCATGATCCCCTTTGTTCACTAGAGTTATTCTAGGAAGCATTTTTAAACTGTAATCTGTATTATAGGTTTAGATTATCTCTTTTATATGCTATGTATTATGGTAGTTAGCTACTGATTATGGGTAAACAAGAAGACATAAAGATTTACGTGGTTTGATGATCTAGTCCACGGAGGGTTGACAAAGATTTTAGTATGTATGGGAGAATACAAGTGAGGAGAGAGTATTAATGTATGTGTGTCCTCATAAATGAGACAATTATTGCTATTTATAGAGAAAGAGACATACAGGCCAACTTGCCATTTCGGCTCGTTGCTGATCTTCTAGCCGCGCTGATGACATAGGATACCTTTACGTAGAGTAGGGCCAACGTCATCCAGGGTAGCACTGTCAAGGATGAACCTTCCTTCCTTTGCATGGCTGGTCGCCTAACCCTAGAGAGGGGACACATTAATCTTAGGGTGTGCAAATGGTAATGACAGGTTCTCAGACAAGATTGATGGGACAAATGTTAGTGTCGAGCGTGGTAGATCATAAGTGCTCTATATATCAGAGCTAGGATCATGACAGGAGGGTGTATCCGGTGAGACTGGCTGGCTAACATTATACTTGGCTTTTGCCTTGGAGCCAGGGCGAGGAAACTCGGCTTCTTGGTCCCGGGGACTAAAGGCCAGCTCCCTTCCTTCTTGGTAGTCGGCAATATATAAACATGATCTGCTCTCTTAATGTCATGGTTAAGGTGGGGTTAATTACACCTTACCAACAACATTCCTTACAGATCTTCATTATTATGTCTACTTTCATTCAGATCCTCTAGAGTCTAAATGGACCAAACAAGTTGATTTATCTTAAGAGATGATTGTTCGAGATCTTGTTATCCTATGTTAGGTTGTGAATGATGTGTCTGTGTGCTTCTAAGTTGAACATAACAAGGTAGAAAAAGGCCCTAACAAATACTTTGAAAGGTTTCCCTGGTAGGGTTTACTGCTAGATGAAGAGATTATAGATGGTTTGTTTGGAGGATAGTTGAACAATTATTTTTTGGTCCACGTTGTCTTGCATATGGTTTCTTCTTTTCAAGTTAGAAGTTAGGATGATGTGCCACAAGTCACGCATCGCATACAGATAGAAAGAGATCTCGGGTAATTTAGTTAACTAAAGGACTAGTGGAGATCCCACAACAAGGAGCTCATTTGTAACTGGTACCCTCTTTCCTCCTTATGGTTGTTAACGTAATTTCATGATATATTCATATTTGATTGTCTTATTCAGGTTAGATAGGAGGACGTCAGTTGTAGATCTCAGACTAAAAAGAATGAACCGTGCTACATAAAAAGAACGAAAGACCACGGGAGGAGTAACTGATCTCATCCTGATACCGTAGAACACGAGAGGATAATGTTGGGCTAACAAATCTCGAGCCCCACTCAGACATCCCACCCCCACATGCACCTACATTCGACAAGGCACACAACTATGAGCCTAATCCAGTGCTTCAAATGCTTTCGCCATTGACACATACATTTAATGATGGTACGAGCTACCAACACATTCCAGAGTCGTTCAAGCCGCTCACACTAACTATATAAACACAGTCATTAAGGGTTGGATGGTATGATGAGTTGCTTAACAATGAGAATTTAGCTATTAAGGGTACAATCACCACATTGAGCATGTCGAACCCAAACATCTAGTGGTGTTAATTTTTTACCTGATGCTAATGCACATGACTCGCGTGGACATCGACAACGACAATAAATTAGTTTACACAGTCCCGCCACACAAACTTGCAAACACAATGTCTAGGAAATAGATCGCATAGAATAGATTCATGTGATAAGAAAATCTTTGCTCAATAAGAAATGTAATAGGGAAATCCAATTGACATTTCAAATAACTTGTACATGGAGCATTTTCAACATTGTTTATATAACTCTAGGAACTAGAGGATAATAGCCGAAGGTAAGGAGATATTAGAAATGTCAAACTAATCCTAGAAGAAAACTCATCAAACTAGCACATCATCCCTTGTTGCAAACAACTTCTAATTAGTTTCATTGTGGGACACCTCTACGATAAAGCTTGGATTTCCTCACTATGTTGGAGCATCCACATTAACTTTCATAAAGAGTTCTTCAGGATAAGGGATCTAGATTCAGATGAAACCAATATCTAAAATTTGAAGTTAGTGACCATATTTTCTATACCGTGAGCAGATCATCCATTATCATTCAATCACAACAAGTCAAAGAAAACACACATTTGGCTTAAGGAATATCATACTGGACCCTTCTTCCACTAACTCTTTTCTACCCACGCAAAGTCTATAATAGTTCAGTTCTGGAGTCGAAGATCATAGTTCTCAAACAAGCAATTGTAAAGATTCTTGAGCGTCATCAGGATTAGGTAGTGGTAGCTCCTTTAATCATATTAAAAAGTATTCCTTGACAAGATTGATACTCCTTCAAGTGTTCCAGTAGCAACCTTCAATCAAACTTTAGCGTACTTGGTCCAGTAGATACTCGTACAACATCTTCTATTCATAAATTGGCACACGACTTTCTATCGATAGATACAAAGAGCCCACCATGGTATTTGCCGATAAGATCCAGACAAAATATCTTTTTTTTCACCCTTCAAAATTCAAAACTAGTATGATCCAACCTCAAATTCATTGGAATGAAGCAGATGACAATCGGGCTGAGGAATTGATGTGTGCCCAGAGAGATCACTAAAAGGCCTAGTCTTGAGAGACTCCAGGGCGTAAGTAGATATTAAGAGATCCCTGAATAGATGAACTTTTGAAACTAAGAACTAGGATAATCAAGAATATTGAGTACTAGCCAAGCCGTTTTTCTTCCCCGAGAGTATAGCATGATGAGACCAAAAATATTTGCAAGTATACAACAAGGACTGAAACCACACTCGTAGGACAGCTACACTGCTATGCTTTGGCTAGTAAAAGAAAGAGAAGGTCGGGATTTCTCTCACTTTCGGCATAGCAGGTATCCCGCAAGGACCCGCACATGTTGAAGCATCATGAACAACTCCTTATCTGTTATTCCTCCACGAGGACTTGTTTATGGCAGAAGAGTGGGTGCGGTGAATGCCTTCTGAAAGTCAAGCATAAGCAGGAGAGAAACCTCTGGATTATGCTTCACCACATTCCGGGAATAGTAGACCACTTAGACACAATTAACACAAGGGAGTTTCATAATTGATGATTCCAGTTACCAACTAACTCCACAAAGTAATTCCGAACACCCCACCCTCCACTGATCTGCAATTTAGCAGCATCTCGAAAGGGCATTGTTTTAAAATCAAACGAACTTCAATTATGTCAAAAGAGCCAAGCGGACATGAAAGACAGCATATTTTGGTTGACAAGTACAACCGAGACTGAAACCTAATTGTTTATAATTTGTGCTAATCGAAATTATATTGACACCACTAGCAATTGGCAACTGAGTGAAAGTTTCAAACAAATCATATGCACATCTGAAAACTTACCAAAATCAACAATAAACATCATCATTTAGATAGGTCAAGACAGGAGTTAATCCCATCACCAAGACATTAATGATCAACTTAGCTTAATGTATTTCCTATTCTGATTTTAATCCATATAGCTTCAACCCATAATAATAGCCACAGCCTTAGATACAACACCCTTTCCCATGGTTTCAATTTCAGTAAAGATCAATGATGACACTAGAGTAAAGAATAGAAGAGAAAGCTGAGTACAGTTATCAGGAAAGGAGAACATGAAGTAGACAAAAGGGCAATGAATCAAAGAGAAAACCCCGGTGGATCCACGTGCTAGCTCAATTAAAGAAATTGATCACGTAGCACCAAATCATCTTTCACGTTCCAAACTCTTTGATCAGGGTGTGCTGAATGTACAATATGTGACAGAGTTTCAATCATACAAATAGAGAGCTCAGAATCATCTTTGATCAGGCAAGAATGAAGAACATGCGGGCCTCCAGGCTGCAAGCAAATCGTTGCCGTATGTTATTATGTTATAAGAGAACACAGAAGCAGCATCAGGCTAAGATTGAAAGTATATACATGCAATCATATACGCATAATAAACCCAACTTCACTGTCCTTATTCCATCTCCTCCCTTCATTCATTTACAGACCCTCAGATGCTTTGCCCCGCCCGACCACCTGAATCTCACAATCCCGGATACCGGAATTGCATTTTTGCAACATCACAGCCTCTCGTAATTGATCAAATCAAGGGGAACTTTAATCGAAAGTAAGGAAGAAGAAGGACGGCTGACATAAACGAGTAATTCAAACCCACAGTTTGTGTTACTCCTCTTTCTTTACTTTCCAAACCCTAACTTGCGTTCTGGGGTGCTCTAACAAAGAAACTTGGGCGCTTTGGTATGAATTTCCTGCAAATCTGCTGACTGCAGTGAAATTGATCGCGGGAGTGATGTAGAGGGCTCAAAGATGAAACGACCTAGGGGCTGCAAAGCAAATAATTGTCAGTTGTGAAAGATGATAAGAAATTAAAAAGACCAAATAGCGAAGAGGGACAAAATAATTCCACCTTCACTCTCCACCTTCTTGCTCCTTCCCTTCAGTCGTTCACAGACAGTGAGATGCCTTGACCCGCCCACTGACAGTCACTCAAATACTCGCATTCGCCTGAGTTCTCAATTCTGGATAACAGAACTGAATTTCGGGTATATTTTCTCAATTTTCTCTCAATAAAATATTATTAATTACTCATGAAGACCAAAGCAGAACAAAGGAGTATATACACTAGATCTCATCTGATACAGTTCACAAAACAAAGACGTAATTGAGATGACTTTCAGGACCAAACAGACTGAAGCATACTCGATACGCAGATACCCTGAGATACCCTGAGAAGCTACATAAGAGAAACCAACAGAGACTATACCAGAAGCTTCGACAGCTCCCCTAATCATTTCATAGGAACCACAAAACACTCTTCGGTTCAATAAAAAAGACGGTACGTTTCTTCCCTCCCCATGGAACCGCGTAAACATCCCACTCTCCCCACAGCACCGCGTCTGACGCACACAAACTAGACGGAAAACGTTTAAAACGATCATCATAGGTATAATTTAGTACAGTTACATGCACATGAACACGAGGAGTCTCGGTTCTAAGGTGGGGATGGGACGGGGAAGATTTAAAACTAGAGGGCTCAGAATCGCCTTTGATCAGGCAGGAACGGAGAACCGGCAGGCCATTGCGGGCTGCAAAGCAAACCGTTGTCATATGAACGGAGAAAGAAACCTTCACCGACTCATAGACCCTCAGATGCTTTACCCCGCCCTCTCAATAACCCGCCTTACTCGCATTCGCCTGGATCTTACAATTCCGGATGCCAGAATTGCATTTTGCGTCGTCACAGCCTCTTAAAATTCATCGATGTTGTGCGACTGTAAATGACAAAGCAGGGAGGGCGATAGACTCCCGTCATAAAGATGGATGCAAATGTACTTTCAAACCCACAGTTCCCTTTCCCAATCTCCCTACCCTAACTTGCGTTATTGGGTCCTCAAACAAAAAAGCTTGCGCTCTTTGGCTTGAGCAAGGAGAGGGAGTGGAAGTCGGAGGCGGTTTTTGTTGAGAATTTGTACTCATCGACTCGACACAATCAGCCACCGAGGTGACAGATTGTATACCGGAGAGGGGCAAAATCGCCGCCGTAAAACACCCACATCTCTCCCCGTCTCATACTTAAACTAATGATTTATCTCTTCAGAGGCACAAACAAAAGAAGAGAATGAAGAGAGGTGCGAGCATGTATGTTCCTTGTTCGCCAGTTAGGGTTGCAAAATTACCGTGAGTGAAGAGAACGAAGAAGACCGTGGAATTTTTTCCAGAATTTTTCAATTCCTTAATTGCCAAACAGCAGGACTACCTACTTCTTATAGTTATAATTATCTTTCTTCTGATGTTCGATAAACGGAGACTTGTTTATGGGCCAGACAGCAAATGATAAACCCACTTTTAAACTCAAAACAAAGCCCAAACCGGTTATACAGTTAGGGTTGGAAATTAGCGTGAGCGAAGAGCATGAAGAAACCCTGAATTTTGCAATTCCTTAATTGCCTTATTTCATTCTCTCATATTTTAATTAATCATGAGGTTATTAATGGTATTATTATCTGAATTTTACATCAGAACCAAATATATATTTTTTTTTTTAAGATAAGGACTAGCCTTATATATTATATTAATAACATTACATGCAAGTGGACACATGTACAAGAGATATGTCTAAAGACTAACAAGTGTTCTAAAAGTAGATAACTTGCATGAGAAGCTTCAGCAGCATAGTGAGCAACCACCATGGGCAGCCGTAGCACCACCACCACCATCATCGCCGTCTTCATCTGCGGCTTTTGATTTGTTGTTGATCCGCATCCTGTTAGCAACAGCAATCGGCTAGGAAAACCGAAAGGGATCCAACGGCTCGACCGAGCTCGGATAAATCTCTGTGGCACATGCATGAACATAATCGGTGGGAAATCCAGAACACAACCCAAACCCAAAACTCACTAGACACAAAAGCCCAAAAAAACAAGCTAGACCAACAAACGAAGAACTTCTCCTGCAAAAGTAGAAACTAAGAACTTTATTGAACAACAAAAGAAAGAACTAAGTAGAACAACAAAGAAAAGATATCTACAAGAGCATAGACCAGGAAGTGCTAACAAAAGAGATAGAGAAAATGGAAGAAAGGCACAAAAGAGAAAGAAAAGAGGAGGAGAGAGGAGAGAGCATTTTCTCTCTCCCCCAACTCCTATCATAATTGGTTTTTTCAGAACCAAATATATAGGTTTCATAGAAATCGTAAAAAAAAAAAAATAAATTATAAACTTATCCTAAATATCATTTGTGACACACAAGACACGTGCGAGTTTAAAAAATTAAAATTTGACATATGGCCAAAAATGCATTTTAACATCCTCCACGTAAGTTTAATCAAACCACGCAGATCTCCGATGTATTTTCGTCAAACATCATAGGTGAAGATGTAATTTACACACAATTAATTTAGTTTCTAGGAAAATTCACAATATGTCACGAAAATATTTCATAATTCACGATATACCCCGATTTTGAAACTTGTTCATCATATGTCATGAAAAAGTTTCAAAATTCACAATATACCCCTATTTTGTGAAATGATCTTACATAATAACTATTTTACCACTTATATTGCAGATCACGTTTCGGTTAAGTTCACAATATGCCACTATTTATTGGAGGAATTCTATGAAATTCTTTATAAACAAAAATTGAAAATACTACAAACATATAAATAATTAGGGTAATAAAATTATAAAAAAGATATTAAATTTAAAATTATTAATTCTCAAATATTAAACATGCACAAAACTTTAAACAAATTAATTTTTTTCTTTTTTTCTACCATCTGCTACAAGTTATCATTTTTCATCTTCATTAAAATATTTTCAATTATATTAGATAATGATTAAATATTAGAAATAAGATTAATCCAATATAAGATGAGATAGATGTATATATTTTTTGTGAATTTCATAAATTGAAAGAGGAACAACTAAAATTATATACAACTATCTCATCTTATGTTGGATTAATTTTGTTATACATTAAAATAATATTCTTATTTATAAAATTTAATAATTAATTAACCATAATTGTAAATATTTTAATGAAGATGAAAATGATTAGTTGAAGTCGTTAAAATAAAAATATTTTGTTTTATATTTTGTGTATGTTTAATATTTAAGAATTATTGATTTTATTTTTTTTTATTTTTGTTTTTAGTTTTTTTTTTTTTTTTTTCCCTTTTTATTTTTATGATTAAAATTTTTGTGGTATTTAAATTTTTTATGAAATTTTTCATAAAATGCACCTGAATAAAAAAAAGTGAAACATTGTGAACTTAAAACATGATCTGCAATGTCAAGGATAAAATAGGTATTATTCAAGGTCATTTCACGAAAAGTGGTATATTTTGAATTTTGAAAGTTTTTTGTGACATGTGGTGAACAAGTTTCAAAATCAAGGATATATCATGAGTTATGAAAAATTTTCATGGCATATTGTGAATATTTAAACATTTCTTAATAAGAGTTATATATATCATTACTATACTCCCTCCGTCCGCATTTGACTGTCCGATCGTTGATATGCACAGGTTTTAAAAAAAGTAAAATTTATACTGTGTCAGAGTTTGTCTCATTCGATGAAGAGAAAGGGGTCACATAGAGGGGAAGGGTATTGCCGGAAAATAGAGTTGTTTACTTTTTTAAATATGCAAACAAGACATCATTTCCGTAAAAAATTTTTGAGACGACCGGACAGTCAACGGCGGACGAAGGGAGTATTATATAAGAACCTAATAATTTTGAGTTTAAAGCGATTTCAGTTATGCTAAGTTTGTACAAAGGCTCATATGTACCATCAACCTTACAGCCGGATGGGCGTGAATGTGGTTCTTTAGTTAAGGTTTGGGGATTATAGAGTGGAGGGCTAAGATTCGCCTTTGATCAGACATGAATGTTGCGGAAGCGGGCCCCGAGGTTGCAAAGCAAACCGTTGCCATATGAATAATGAAAGAGATGCGAGTAGAATGACGAAGCAGCAAGAGAACCCAAAGAATCTCAACTGCTGCACTCTCCACATTCTACTACTTCTATTTTGAGGGGTATTGTACCATCTTTCTCTAAACCAATTAAAAGTTGCCATGTGACAGATCATATATATATTTTTTAAAAACTCTTTTATAAAACTTATTTAATTTGTTAATTAGACCTTAATTAACCTAACTAGAATGATTAAATTATAATTTTAAAAAATTATTAAATGTTTAAAAACATCTTGTTATTTAAGCTTCTTTCTTCCCACTCACTCCATACCTAATCTTCCGTAGATGCATTAAAACATGAAAGTGGTATTAACTATCTATTTCCACATACAACAAAATAAATAGGGACGTGAAAAAAATGTAGACATGGTAAATTAGTATTTAAGTTATAGTAAAATGTAAATATTTAATTTAGTTCAACAAATTTGAACGCCAAATTAAAATTTTTAATCATAACTAACTCCCACATATTGTGAAAATGTTCTTTAAATACTAGAGTTTAATACTAATACAATATTCATAATTTCAAACAAAATTATAATATCTTTCTGGTAAAATATGGATGTATAATTAGACCTGGCAATTTCAACCCAACCAAAAACCCAACCCGAACCCAATGCATACTTTTGCGGGTTAGGGTAATAATCTAATTATGTGGGTTGGGTTAGGATAAAGATCTAAACCCATGACCCAACCTAAAATCCAAAAATGTATTAGTTAATAATATAAAATAAAAAATTAATTCACATATATATAATTTTTAGATCAAACTATACCTTAGCCTTTAGCCCAAGTGCAGTTGGACCATCCAACCTTTAGTAATATCACACAATCTTAACTAAGCAGACGGCCCAACCAGCTACATATCAAATAAAGGCGCAACGAGAACTTAACATAATGTTGAAAACCCTAATGCGCTCGTCTTGCAGACTCACATCCATCTTTATTCACTACGCCGATGTTCATGTCTATGTCGCTCTTCATCTCTGCACAAGGTTTGTTTTTCCTATTCTCACTACCATTACGTTCTTGAGAACGTAAGTATGTTTAGATTATCTAGAAGGGTGAACAAAAGTAGGTGATATATATATATTTTTTATAAGTAGGATCTTGATTATAGACCTCTTAGTAAATTCTGAAGCCAGTAATGCGGATAGCGTGCTGCATAAAAGTTCCTCAACTGTAGGTAACGACTAAGTATAGTGATTGTGATTGTACTTTTCTCAGGCATGAGCACTCAGTTTAAACAGGTGTAATTATTTTAAAACTATGAGTCATAGTCTGAAGCTTTGAGCACTCAGTTTATAAATTACTTATAACTTTAGATTATTTGTCTTTAGTGTATTTCTCTAATGCATAATGAAGATTTTCATTTTTTTCCCTTTTTTTAAGGAATTAGGATCATGTGCATGTCTAGATAGGATTCCTCCCCAACCGAGGTAGAGCTCTAGGCTCAGAATAATAATAAAAAACTTATGAAAAAAGTAAGATTATTCTATTAATGGGAAATTAGTGCAGTACTTTAGATTCTTCGCATAACATGGAATTCGTTTAGAGCTGGGTCGATCAAGCAAGATTACTTCTATTCCTTTTGTTCCATCATAATTAGCGTGCCATCTATCATGGGATATTTTGAATTTTTTTTATTTCTTCCACCAATCCATCTAAATTATTGCATGCTTAAAAAATGGGTTGGGTGGGTTGGGTTAGGGTTGAATGATTTTGAGGGAGTTGGGTTAGGGTCATGATTTTTTGACCCATCAATTTTTAGGCTGGGTTAGGTTGAAGATATTTTGAATGGATTGGGTTAGGATTAATATCAACCCGACTCATCGACCCAAATTGTTAGGTCTAGATGTATTAGTGTGAGCCTCGATTTTTAAATCTATCCTTTGATTATTGAGTTGATTAGGGTCTGATCGGATTCTAGGCCCACTTATAACCTAAGCTCAATAATTATGTCATAAAAACATTAATTACTAAATCTTAAGTTAGCTCACTGGAACTTAATTAGAGTCACCGTCTAATTTAATATAGGAAATGAGAGTTTGGATTCAAAGAATTGGTATTCAACTTATTTAGGGTTCAAATTACTTTTATTACATGACAGTGGATATGGTATGAGTGCGATCTGGTTCAAATTGTTGTTCTATTTTGACTATTTTATTCATGACAATATATCATTATAAAAAAATATAACACATTTCAGTGGCATATTATAAATATGAACCAACTTAACATATTATAAATATGCCATCATATATACTATAAATATACCAATACAAACGCGATGGGGTTTAGTAGGCAGTAGCATATTTCAGTGACTAGTTATTGACCGTTACTTATTTTCTAAAAACGCTGTCCTGACTACTATTCCTGGTTGTCAATATGAACCAAGTTATAATTCCCGTTGCTTAACTTTTCTCTCATCTCTCAAAGCCACCTTCTCTTAGCACCATCAGGAATTAAATCATACACTTCAAATGTTGATTAAACATTTAGCATCAGCAACACAATTTTACTCCTGCAACAACACAGAATGAACTCTGAATTAAAAAAACTGCATATGCGTCTGACGCAGCGTATTGGCCTTGACCTTCAATTCCCAACGACTATAAAGTTTGATCATATAAGCTTCCTGTAGTTAGGCCTTATACAATCATTTCAGAATTAACACTAGTGGAAATTACAGAATACAAAACAACTTCTTGATCGGTTGGTGCCTTATATATAACCGCACTAAACATGGGAGAGGAATAAAGAGTGAGATTAGGGCCTGTTGCTATTTACATTGGTCCATTCACAGATGAACACATTTTCTACACTTCTTATAAAACTAGTAAAATTACAATTTATTGTAATGAGAATAATGCAACTAACTTGTGATTATTCCCTAAACATTATTGACTACTCATGAAAAGTAAAGCAGAAAACAGAATAGTGGTGATGCTCAGGATCAAAATAGACTGAAGCATACACAATGCGCAGATACATTGAGAAGGTACGGAGGAGAAATCAACAGAGACTATGCCAGAAGCTTCAACAGATCCCACTCACCGGTTCAATAAAAAGGACAGCACATTTCTTCCTCCTCATCAAACCGCATAAACATCTCCTTTCCACGATAATTCCCATCTGATGCACACAAACTAGATGGCAAACATTATAAACAAGCACAATAGGTGAAATTAGTACAGCTTCTTGTACATAAGCTGGAGGAGTCTGTGTTATGTGGGGGACAGGACGAGGAAGGTTTAACAGGAGGGCTCAGAATCGCCTTTGATCAGGCAGGAATGGAAAATTGGCTGGCCATTGGGGGCTGCAAAGCAAACAGTTGCCGTATGAACGGTGAAAGAAACTTTCACCCACTCACAGACCCTCAGATGCTTTACCCCGCCCTCTCAACAAACCGTCTTTCTCGCATTAGCCTGGATCTCACAATTCCGGATGCCGAAATTGCATTTTGCGTCATCACAGCCTCTTATAAGTCATTCACCAATGTGGTGCGAGGGTAAATGATAAAGCAAGGAGGGCGATACACTCCTGGTCAATGACATGATGCCATTGACTTTTTGCAAAAATATTGTGGCATTTCATGAATTAGCAAAAAATATAGTGGCATTTCATGAAATTTCCCTTTTTTCAAACCTTGGTCTGTGATATTCATATCCTTATTTCCCAACCCTAACTTGCCTTAGAGGGAGGAGGATCAGAGGCGGTTTTTGTTGAGAATTGTACTCATCGACTCGACAATCAGCCACCGACGTGATAGATTGTGTACCGGAGAAGGCCAAAATCTCAGCCATAAAACAACCACATATCTCCAGGTCTCATACATAAACAAATCTCCGTTTATCTACAACCATCAGAAGAAAGAATTATAACAATAGAAAATTTTGATTTCTTTTGTCACACCCTGCGAAGCAAACGATAAGCATGCTATTTCCAAAATCCAAAAGCCAGGCTGGAGAATAAGCTTCCGAGTAGATCTAAAGTACTGGTGTTCCCCGCAACCAATAATTGCCAGAGACCAAATAATCGTCGAGAGAAGAAGATAAGTTCGAGTACATTACCGGTTCCAGAATGTACTGTTTTCAGCACCGTTTTCAATCTGGTGTGCGAGAGATGCAGCAGTTTCACTTCCAGTGATTTATCTCTGCAGAGGCGCAGACACAAGAAGTGAATGAAGACAGGCGTAGAGCATGCATGTTCTTAAAGGGCTCAGAATCGCCTTTGATCAGGCAGAAACGGAGAACCGGCAGGTCGTTGGGGCTGCAAAGCAAACCGTTGCCATATGAACGGTGAAAGAAACCTTCACCCACTCATAGACCCTCAGATGCTTTACCCCCCCTCGCGCCAACCCGCCTTTCTCGCGTTCGTCTGGATCTCATTTTTGTGTCGTCACAGCCTCTTATAATCCATCAATGTGGCACGAGTGTAAACGAAGCAGGGAGGGCGATAGACTCCTGACATAAAAATGGGAGCAAATCAAACCCACGGTCTGAGTTATTTCTCTCCCTATCTCCCAACGCTTGCGCTCTTTGCCTTCAGCAGATAGAGAGGGAGGGATCGGAGGCGGTTTTGTTGAGAATCTGTACTCATCGACACAATCGGCCGCCGAGGTGATAGACTGTGTGCCGGAGAGGGGAAAAATCGCCGCCGTAAAACACCCACATATCTCCAGGTCTCATACTTAAACTAATGATTTATCTCTTCAGAGGCGCAAACAAAAGAAGAGAATGAAGAGAGGCGCTGCGAGCAAGTATGTTCCTTGTTCGCCAGTTAGGGTTGCAAAATTACCGTGAGTGAAGAGAACGAAGAAAACCGTGAAATTTTTTCCAGCAATTTTCAATTCATTGCCAAACAGCAGGACTACCTACCTCTTATAGTAATACTTATCTTTCTTCTGATGTTCATCGATAAACGGACTTGTTTATGGGCCAGATATCAAATAATAAGCCCACTTTTAAACTCAAAACCGTGGAGTGTGAAGTTTAATTTGTTATACAGTTAGGTTTGGAAAATTAGCGTGAGTGTTGAGAATGAAAGAAACCCTGAAATTTTTTACTAAATTTTGCAATTCCTTAATTGCCTTTATTTCATCTCTCGTATTTTAATTTATCATGAGGTTATTGATGGTATTATTATCTGAATTTTACATCAGAACCCAATATATAGGTTTTTTAGAAATCGTAACAAAAAAACTTACCCTAAATATACATACAAGTCGTTTTAAAAACTTGATATTAGATATATGTCTAAAATTAATATTTTAACATCCTCCATGAAAGTCATAAACTTTGGATACAAAATGGGGGAAACCACACAGATAGGAAACTTTATTAATCAAACCACGCAGATGTCCATGTATTTTCACCAAACATCATGGGAGAAGATGTAATTTATCCTTAATTAAAGGGAAAATGCATTGCCCAACCCAATTTTGCATATACACGCACACAAGTACACACACACAAAAAGAGATGAGGTCAAAGTCAAATTTTGTTCATTTCCTATGAATCTGCTACCGCGGCTGCTGAAAGAGAGTGAAAGAGAGCTTGGTTTTAAAAAGCTTGCATCAGGCGCGCCTGAGGCGTTTTGGGCGCAAGGCGCTGGAGCTGTCACCTCCGGTGTCACAAGGCATACTCAGGTGGTGAGGCAGGCTGATGCGTCCAAGGCGAATCGAGGTGTGCTGAGGCGACACCTGAGGCGATAGAGGAAGAAATACAGCGGCGAGGAAAATGAAGAATGAGGAAGATGAAGCGAACGATTGTTTTTCCTTTTCTTTTGTTGTTGTTGTTTTGTTTCCACTAATCAAAATGATATAGTTTTGATTAGTTGGAATGTTTTTTTGTAATATAAAAAATCTAACCCCTAAACTAATATTATTTTTACTTCCATCGATCGGTCCCCCACTCACATCTTTTCCTCAAAATTTTGCTCGTCTCCTCCTGTTCTCCCACTTTTCTTTTACTTTTCCCCAATTCCATCATTCCCACCCACCATTCAAATAGTCACGCACACCATCCCCACCGACAGCAACTACTGTCAGCGCAAGAGGTACGTATGTTCGATTTTTATTCTACAGTTGTCTACCCACACACACTAGCAGTAGCACCCACCGCCTCTTAAACGTTGTTTTTAAGCTTTTATGTTATATTGTGTTGTCTTGTATGTGGAAAATGTAAGTTTATAACAATCTATAGGTGATTATACAAAACCGATCGCCTTGACTACGTGATGTGCTCGCCTCGTTGCCTCATGCATCACGCCTCGCTCCTGACCCCTCATTGCCTCGGAGCACCTCACACACTGTAAAACTAAGAAAGAGAGATAACAATAGGAGGAGATTTTTGTTAGAGTATCTACTGATCAGCGCTATGCAATCTACTACAAAGGGAGGATCGCGCTTTAGAGAGAGGCGAAAATTGTCGTTGTTGAACACCCATTGAAATACCCCTACTTAATTAAATATTTATTAAACATATAATCGATTAAATTAAAGCTTAAACATGCCTTAAAAGTAAATTAAACACAACAAAGTTTAACAGAAAACAAGTATTACACCCGTTGACCTTTAAGGGTGATTAAATATTCAAACGAACTCCGTTTGACCTAAAATTTTAACCTGAGCCTTATAACACATAAACGAACACATTAAAACAGTTTCCAAAGGAAACCAAGCTCAGAAACGCACTAGAACATAAAATGTGCACTAAGCTTTCTTAAACCACATTTTTGTGAGATTGGCTCCAAGATGAGTTCTGTTTGATTTTAGGGTCTTGAATACCCTTAAATATACTAATGTGACATAATGTACCACATTAAAATGTCCAATTCAAAGTTTTACAAAAAATAATAATATGTGCATTAGTTTGTGAATAATAACCAAATGGTGCTAAATAACACTTAAATCTCTTAATCTAGTCTATGGTCAATATATTTCCTTTGACCTTGGCTATTATTCACGTCAGTTAAGGCTCATTACAGAGCACCAACCGATCCCATATGCTATTAAATGTAGCTTATTATTTTCACCTTACTAAAGTAAAGACAAGCACTTTACTTAATTAAATGAAACAAAGCCATTCACTTTTGACTACCTAGTGCCGTTTAATATGGGTTGTCCCCTTGACATACGGATGATTCTAACAACTATAATTGACTCATCAAATTGCTTTAATAAAGTAGAAGATCATTATCACTTTGGTGATAATTAATAAAATAACTTACCACCCCACCTTGCCTTATCATTACCGTCTCCTTAGTCATTCCTATCCACTTCCAAACTTTAAACACCTGCAAGAGTCATCATGTACTATATTAAAATATGAGCTTAATAACATTGTTACTACTTTACAAGCAAGCAAGTCAAACTTTTCCTATGACAATGACCATGAAATACCGTCTAATTAATGTCATCTCCCTAACAAATTGTCGGCCACATCTATATATATAGACACATGACTTAAAGCTACTTTTAATAGGATAAGATAAGTACAACTTTACAATATTAACAAGTTACTCTTTTTTTCCTTCCAGTTGGCACCTCTTACGACAGCCTTAATTGGCTTCCACAATGTTAAGAAGCCACCGAACATATATGGCTGTGACTCATCCCCTTCTACCTCTTTAATGACCGTATTATACATAATAAGTCAGGTGTGAATTCTCTCCCTCATTTCCACCCTCCACAGCCGTCTCCAACACAACCAAACCATCTCTTTTTCCCTTGCAAACCGAGAGCAGCAGCTCAGCTCCAATGGAGAAAATCTCTCAACTTAGCGTGAGTATATGCTCAAAGATGGGAGGATTCACGGTTACAAATTCAGAGAGGGAGGAATGAAAACCATAAGTAGAAACCATGGTAAGATCATGCATGAAACAAGCGATTCCTCCCACTCTTTATTACCGGTTTCTTCATCTAATTTTTCCAGTTTATTCTCTTCTCCTTAGCATGGTTTTATGTGGAGACAGAAACCTCCTCATGTGCTGCCTCCTATGGTGTTTGAAAGCTATTTAGAAGCCATGTACGCAAGGTAAAACAATAGCCCTTTTGCTCCCTGTTCATTGCCGGTTATGTACTGCTGGTATGGTTTTTTTTAACACCTTGTTATATTCAAAAAAATCCAGGCGTAAAACAGCCTCACCCAGCCCATCATTATCAAGGTAAAAATCAAATTAAACTAAGCTTGATTAAGTCCTTAAGTACCTCTAGTGTTAAGACTAATAATACTCTTTTGTTTCCTTGTATAAATGGTGGTACGATGCTGTTTGGATCTGGAAAAAAAATTCTATACAAGTTGCAGAAATCAAATCCTAGGGATAAACCTATGTAAAGTGAGTAAATCACCTCTTGATTGTGCCTTAATCAAGTCCTTATGGATTTAAGTTTAAAAACTAACTTAAACATATATTTGTATGCTAGCCGTAAGCTTTGGAGTATGTTTGGCTGGTTTAAAAGCTTATAAACCAAGTAAGTATATTAACTATGTATAATACAAAGTTTTTATGCCACTTTGTTACTCTAACATATGAGCCGAGAGTTTACATGGTTATATTTAAACAAACTACATATTAAAACGTTTTATAACATGTTGGAAAAATTAACCAATGTCTATGTGACATATAATGTCATGGAATAAAGTAAAATGATTGATATACAATTTATAAAATGTTGTTACAAGTACATGCCAAAACCGTAAGGTATGATGTATTTTATGACATTTATAAGTGATTTATATTATATAACAAGGTTTGTAACAAGCTAGGTATTTTAGACTAGTTAATTTTATGTTCTATTAAGTTTAAACCAAAGATTAGAATTTAATAATATCACCGAAATGAAGTTGGGGTCAGGTTGTAATTTAAATAAATTTAGGAGGCTAAATGAATAATATAGCCAAAAAAACCATATGTTAAAAGGGTATTAAATGAATTTTAATAAAGTTTTGAGGCAAAAATGAAATTTATGGAAATTATGGGGGTCAACCGTAATTATATAAACTCCTGGTCAAACTGAAAGTCAATGGGTCAATATAGACCATATTAAGAGGTTTGACCAAATTTAAATGTCATGAATAATTAATTTATGAACTTATATTAATTTATAAGGGAAATGTTGAATTTAAAAACTTATGGGTTATAGAATGTAAATACCGAAAAGTAGAGGTATAGATTGGTTAATATAGTGATTTATATCCTAAGTATAAATTTGGAGATTTTTAGAATTATATAAGAGTATTTGTTGAGATATATGTATAATATATAGTTTTAATGATATTATCAAACTATATGTTATAAATTGGGCCTAATGACAATAAAATGTATATTGAGGTCTATTCGGAATTTATGAAAAATAACCATAGGTTATACTCTTTTATAAGTTAGAAATGTTATATTGAATGATATATATAACATGGTAAAAAGAAAGGGGTGATTTGGTAAATAAAGGAAATTATGGTTTAAGGAGAAGTATAAGGTTTAATATATGCCTACGAGGCAATACACAATAGTTTTGTATAAAAACTATAGGTTATAAGTTAAAGGAAATAAAAATATCATAGCAAATGATATTAGTATTTTGGTATAACATTACATAATGTTATGTGGTCAAAAAAGGGAATTTAAATAAATTCAAGGGCTATACCGAATTAATAAGAATTGGAAAATGAATTTTAGACTATGGTCTACAATGTCATAAATGTTATGACAATTATATGATATTAAGGTGGTTTAATGGAATTAATATAAGGAAGGGTACTCACATAAAATAATGTGACAAACTATAAATAAATGGGATTTATAAACTAAGGCATTTATTGAATATACCTTAGAAGTTATAATTATACAACATAAAACGTTACTCATGTTAGGATAATAATCTTAATATAAGTTGTACAATATGATACAACTAATGGGAATGATCATCTAATAAAAGATGATAAAAAGTAACATGAAATATAAGAGTTTATTAAACTCATGGGAATTACCTACGTGGTAAATATATACATACACAAGAATAATGTATATAAGGTGGATATATATTTTGGTTGGAAACCATATGATTAAATGGTGGTGGTTATATTAAAAAAAAAATATATATAGTTATGAATTAAAAGTTATGAGTTTTGGATACAATACAAAAAAATAAATAATAATATAATACAATCATGCATGCATACATGCAACTATGGGTTACGTACCTAAACTAGACGGTGGATAAGATTAAAAAGGAAATAATGAATTTAACTTAACAGTTGAAATATTATGACGTACGCGTTATAAGTAACAAAACCGACTGTTTTAGAGAAACCCGTAACAACAACTGTAGAAAACAGAGGTGAACTGTCGGGGTTGCTTATTATTCGGAAATACCGGATGTAGTTAGTCATGGAGACTGACTTATAGTTTTATTACCGTTTAGAGTATACTTCTGACAAGGACGCTTGACGAGCTAACGGACTACACGGAGCGTAGGATCTTGCTGATTCATACTCCACCGTAATACAGTCAGGGTGAACGGTATGTAAAGGGGTTTGCCGAGTTGTCCTAAGGTTGCTCCTTGGGCTCGGATTTGGTTGATATAACTTGTATGTTGTTATGTGTCTCTGATTGTCTTTGAGGGCTTCCTCAGTTTAGACCTCTGTGTGATCTGTGATAAGATTGTTTGTCTGAATGTGTTAATTAATATGCATGAACTGTGTATTTATAGCTGCTTATTATTTACTGTTGTTGAGTTAACAGTATTGGTTCGTATATATGAACCTATATATATAAAACGAACTAGCGGCTATGGTGCTATCTTATATGAAATATAAGGAACGTAAGTAAAACGTTGTAGCACTATGATAATAACACATACATATTATCTGAGACTTTTGTACGGAGCATTGGCCTTTTCTATACGCCGCTCTCGTATCTAACACTGGATCCCGAGTTTACAAACTCCGGATTGGACTAATGACCTTAGTCTGCTGTGTTAGAAAATTTGGTAATGCGATGCGATGGTATAATTAATTAATTAATGGAATGGAAGTAAAGCCAAGAGGATGTGGCTCTTGGTGCGCGCTGTGATCACAAAAACGATACCAGGATGTCCGCGTACGGGTCCGTAAGTATCAAGAAAATTTCCCGTGAGCTAGAATGGCTCGTTGGTCGGAGACTCTACCGTTGGAGTGGCTACTGCCGTGGGTGACCCCCATAATATATGGGTAACTAGAGACTGTCGTTTTAACGAGACATTGTCACTAGGTATAACTAAACAAAAAACAATTGAGACTTATACAGTGGCGAACAATACCATGGACGAGACTTAATACTTGTTTATTATTCTCGTTGTTTCGCTTGTAGTTCATTGGTTATACTTGTGGTTATTGCATTGTGTGTTGATGGTTGGATGGAGCCTACAAGGCTAAGATAAATCAAATATGAAAACTGTACGCTACGGCGAATGTACATTGTACATTATATTGTTATTATTCGATACGTTCGATATATAAATGTTGTATGGAATATTAAATGGATGGTTGGATGTTTATGGATATTTGGATTGGAATACCCCAAACCTTGGTATGTTGTGTAAATGTTAAACCATGGTATTTAAAGGCTAAAAGTGCCTTAGAAACACAAATGAACCATTTAAACCATGGTAAGACACAATAAAACACTAAGACACTGTTGAGCAAAACATGCTCTAAGCTTGGAGTGAACTTGGCTAGGACCCAAAGAGCCTACCAAGACTGATGATGTTTAATTATGACTTTATAAGGCTAATTAAGTCCTTAGAAACTTTGGTAGAATGAAACCAAACACACAAATAAATACCTTAAGGTCAATATGGGCAAAAATGTGCTCTAAGCTTGGGATAAATGTGTATAGGACCTAATGGTCATACCTATGCCATATTTATATGTTAATGAACATATTAAATCAATTACCAAAGAAAACCAAGCTTGGAAACAAGTTAAAACACAAAATGTGCTTTAAGAAGTCTTAAAGCACGTTTTTGAAAAATTGTCTTGTAAATGAGTTTTGAATGGCTAAATGTCCATCATTACTCTTTAATTAATGTGTACTATATAGTATCACTTTGGGTGGCTATATCAATGGGAAATCAAAAATTTCACTTCTATGTGCCTTGTTTTTGGGTGAATAGTGATTTTTATAACTAGTTTGTAACATATGATGTTATAAGTGAGACAATTGACTAATAAAGTCTAAAATACCCCTTGCTACTATTTGGGGCCGGTTTCCTCATAAGGGAATGAGTCATCCCTTTGTTAAATTGATAAGATAGAAATTGATAAAGTAAAACACTATTTACTTTACTTAAATATCTAAAACTAACAAAAGCAAAACTCATTCCTCATCTCTCATTCCTTCTTCATTTTCCCACGGTGGCTACCTTCTTCCCCTCTATCCATCGGTTTCCAAACAGAACCATGTCATTCTTCACCCTTCTTCACTTGTAACTTATGACTCCATGCTCCGAATTTAATTCCGAGACTACCGTTCTCTAGGTTGGAGCAAGCTCTTCATTCCTATCTTTCAAATCATCAAAACCACCATTTCGGTGCCAAGGAGAACTCCATGGAAGGAGCTTGAGCTAATATTTTTATGCCTTGTTGATCACCTTTGCTTCAAGGTAAGGAAAAACCAAAGAAAACTCCATTTCCTTCACTTTTGGTGTTGTCCGAAAATGCACCTTGTAATGGTGTCTTCTCTTGTCTTGTTTTAGCTTCATTTAAATCTTCCAAGGGCTAGGAGGAGTCCTCTCTTGATACTCATTCAAGCTCTCTTCCATTCAAAGGTAAAACAATTACCTTGATGTGTTAAAACAATATATGTAACTAGGGTTTACAATGAGATGAAGCTTAAAGCTTGAATACTCATTATGTTGTTTGTATAATGTTTAGTAGTTGGCAAGGAACCAAATGCCTTACCGGTTTTGTAAGGAAACAAGAAAGAAATTTGGGAGGAAAGGAGGTAAATATGCTATCTTAATGTGGATTAATGCCTTAGGAGAAATAAGCTTATAATGCTTGTTAAAACTACCTAAAGAGCAAATGGTGAATGACCTAGTAAAGTGTTCTCAAGGAGACTAGTAAAAGAACATATGTATTGGTGTGTGTAATTGCAGGTCAAAGGCTTATGTATTGTGGAAATTCAGTGTTTAAGGATTATGCAATTTAAGGGCCTAAGAGCCATGTCATTTAAGGGCCTAAGTGCCAAGCAAGTTTAATTATGCACTATATTGTGATGTAGTGTAAAATTGGTGAAGTTTTGTGTGTATAAAAATGTGTTTGATGGATCTTAGGTGTTCTTGAATGAATTAAGGTAAAAACCTAAGTGTTTGGATGTGGGTATATACTAGAGAAGCTATGGCCAAATTTGGGAAGATGTGTGAGAAGTTCTAAGTGTTTTAAGGAAGTTTTGGTGAACTAGGGAGTGTTAAAGGTGAATGAATGTTTACTTGAGAAGAAAGCATGTATTAAGGTGATTTAGAGGGATGCAAGGATTTAGGCATTGTCTTGGAAGTTCTAGGAATTCAATATGTGTTTTGAGAATGTATTTAAGTCTTGGAGGAGTTTGTTTAAGGTTTAGATAATGTTGATATTCAAGGAATAAGTGATGTTTAGGTGGGATGTGAAAAAGGAGGTTTAGTTAGTAAGAAAAGAGGTTTGAGAGATGATGTTAAGGTGTAGAGGAAACACCTTGGCATAGTGGTCAATATTGGTGAAATACCACTTGAAAAAAATTAAGGAGGAAGTGTAAGCTTGGGAAAGGAATTGTAAGAATGACATAAGGAGTTTTGATATGTAAGAAAGGATGTTTGAATGATGATGTTGTGTGGAAGAAATGTCTTGGTATAATGGTTAGAATTGGCATGAATCATCACTAAGGGACTTAAGGAGTATAAACTATAAGTTTTGGAGGCTTTGGAGAAAGCTATCTAAGTGTTTAAAGGCTTGAGAACTGAGAATTATGCCTTGTCCGAACTTCCGTCCGGACATGGAAGTTCGGACAGGCTCTGTTGGGCAAGGAAAATTCCACTCTCGAACTGTGTCCGAACTTGGTAAGTCCGGACACAAGTTCGGACGTCACTATTTCAATCTAGGAATTTCTCTCGAACTGTGTCCGAACTTGGTAAGTCCGGACACAAGTTCGGACGTGTGTATGGGTTGCAGTCTAAGGCCACGGCTTGCGTCCGAACTTGGAGGTTCGGACACAAGTTCGGACAGGCCACTATATGGACCAAAAATGATGTTTTAAATTGGGAAATGATGCCTAAAAATGGTAATTACCTAGTAAAGATGGAATGAGGTTGATTAAGGCAAGTTAGGTGTGTTTTAATGGCAATTAAAAGGATGGAAGGTAATACCAAGTGTAAAAATAAAATAAGTTAAAATGCGGAGTTATGTCACTAAGTTAACGGGGAAAGGTTATAAGCATTAGACTTTAAACAACCATGTTACCCCGATGTTAATAAAAGTACATGCAATGTTATCAGTTGTTCGAGAATTGCTCGAGGAACATAAGTGGACGTGGTAAAGTGGACTCCGGTGACAGGTATGGTTTTCTTGCAACCTGTGTCCTACCGGATTACACCGGCTTGTATGCCAATATGTTTTCTTGAGTGTTTGCCACCTTGTAAGATTAAAACATGTAATGAGTTTATAGTAATTCATTTATGTGGCGAATTTGGCCTCCGATACCATTTAACCTCAAGTATGTGTTAAACCTTAGCTAACCAAAACTAGGAACACATGAGTGATCGGTATTCGGAGTTGACGGCCCAAACCTTGGGAACGTGCTAACCACGGCTATGTGTGAGTTAGTTGGACATTGTTGTTGTATGCAAGTGTGTGAACCTCCCTTGTGTGCTTAACTCGGTTATGATACCGTATGGTGTGTGGATGTGGTAGGCTCCATAATGGATCTCTAACTACTTATTTTAAGTGTATATGTACTAATGGGGGGTGAGGAGTCCGGTTGTTCCGGCCACGCGTGTGATGGACGGGAGTCGATATCATATCCGGTTTGGCTCTCTTGGTGTATGTATAGGTGGTATTCCAATTTGGTTTCTACCTTCCCTTAGCTTATCCAAAGCTAGTTACTGACTCACGTCGGGCCACAGGGGCATACGTATGTTATTTCGGTGTGCTTGGGATTACTATATCCGACACACCTTGGGTATAAGTTAACCGTTCTATATAACCGGACGGTAACGAGGTTGGTAACGAGCTTAACATGGGATTGGCAAAAATCCCTAGGCTCACATGGTATACTAACTATGGTGGAAGGTTCCTTGTGAGAACCGATTTTATGGTGTTATGTAATGTTATGGCGCTATGCAAATTCCCTTGCTATGCTATGGTATATATATATTGGATGTTTTAAATGAATGCGATGTCATCATGAGAACGTCGCAACAAGAAAGGTGTTGATATGTTTTGTTATGTGTGGAATAAGTTATGTTGTAGGATATGGGATGTGTGGATCATGGAAATGAATCCCAGTTTGTGACAAGAGGCGTTTAAGGATAACCCGATTAATGGGTACATGTTCGTTAAGGAAGTAGCTCCGTTTTAGAGGAGAGCCACTCTAGGGTTTAAGGAATCATTGGATGGTTGGTTAAGTGCGGATGTGTTGGTTGTAGGTTGAGCCATTGAGGCGAAATGTTATGTGTTGTATGACTATGGCTTGTATGCATGATTTAAATATAATCAACTGCATGCTAAGACGACAATTAGTTGTGCGTGGCCCGGTAGCATGTGGGCTGCGGGATTACCATACCAGCAAAGGTGCTGAGCCCCTTGGGGGCCACCCTTTTCTACCTTTTCTATTTCAGGTACAAGGAGCTGGAAGCCGTTCGAGAGTAGGACGGGGTAGCTGACTGTGCGTGGGTAGCCATTTAAATTGAGTATGCACTGTAGGCGTAGTAAGACCGAAACTGTTATCGGCATTAGTTTGTAAATACTCGGTACAGTGGGAATGTATGTAAATAATGAATGTTAGAAATGGAATAAGGGTTGTTTTGTGTAGTTGCTCGGGAATCTAGTCCATCAGACCGATACAAATGTATATGTATTAGCCTTGTTAGCCACGTGGGTGGTTAACGGCGTGTAACACCATTGAATTGAGTAATGTGATGAGTTAAGATTTCCGCTGCAGTTTGATGTTAAGTGTATGGTGGTGGTTGGGGTGTTACAAAAAGTGGTATCAGAGCGAAGTATCGCTCTGATGACTGAATTACCGAGCTTAGGAAGTACCGAGTTAGGATTTTAGTACTTTGGGTTAAGGGTTGAGTGATAGCGTGAGAGATACGCTAGTAAGGAACTACCAGTGAATACTGGAAACCTACAGTATCCTTCCCGCCCTCCACAATCCCTGTTTTATAACTTGGGAAAGGACGCCAGAGAGATGGAAGTCCTCTCTTACTCGGGAATACCCGATCTGGCCATGTTTAAGTACTACTGTGAGTACGGAGAACCTGTCATGCGGTAGATCCCAAAAACTGGGAATCCCGGAGACGGTATCCATCTGAACAGTGTTAACCGCATTTAACAGCGAAGAATGAAGAATTTGTGTATAAAAGAATAGAATTTCTGGCAACCTGGGTCGACATGCAGAGCAGTCGAGAATAACCAGCTTGCAACGCACCGACCGTGCAATAGGCAAGAAATGGATTAATAAAACCCGAGACGAGTGTCTACGGGATCACAGTTGTTAAATAATACACCAACGGTATATCAACCGACAAGGGAACTACAACGTAGTGCCCAAATACGTGGAACGGGCTACAAGGTGAATATAATACTAAGACAAAGGGGTCTCCCAGAATGGGAAACACCCTAGTTAATGATTATCATGTGAAAACAGTAAGAAGTTACCTAGAGGAGTATTTATCAAGGCAGTAAGATCAGTGAGGGCCAACAAGGCCACTGATGATAGTACGGGTAAAAACAATACCACAGCCGGTATGTGTTGAACCGATAGCCAGTTAACATGGCGCACTTGCCATAGCAAGTGCTGCTATAACAGGGCTATTCGAGGAATTTATAACCTCTACAAAATACTTGGAGAAGTGCAATAAAGTTAAATGAGATTGTCATAACAGTGGAAGGGCCGGTTAGCCTAACCTCTGTAATTGGAAGTACACCAGTCGGCAAGAAGCTAGACTTGGCTAAGGTAAGAAGATGTTGTGAAACCATGGAAATTTTTCTTTCAAACCTAATTTTATTCAAACCCTTTCTTTTCAAAACCAGATTTTCTTTCAAACCAACACTTCTTTCCGACCTTCCTTTAAACCAAACCAGTGAAACCAGGGGCAATTGACAAGGATACAACAGTGGATAAACCTTCCCTCGATTAAGTTCGGGAAGCAAAGAATGAATATTGTCACGGGACAATATAAGGGAGTTGACAACAGAATACTTCACCTAGGCGCGTGACGGACACTACGAGTGTACCAACTGTGTTGTGGGACGACCGCACTCCGATAGGAGCATGTGGGCCTGACAGACCTACTTATAGGTTAGTTGGGTAAGTAGTAATGTATCAGTATGATACCCCATATATGTATACGAGTAGAGTCCGAAACACGGGAAGTAGTCGACTCCGTCTACGGTCAGCAGTATAAATCAAACAGGAGCTAGAAAATATAAGGAATGCTTGAAGTCAAGGAACTCAGTTAAGTTAACGAGACTAAAGGAATTAGTGAATTCCTTTCAAGGAAATGTTTAAGAGTCAGGAGGTGCGAAGTGCACTAACTGTAATATAAAGACATCTTATACGTCTTAAGGATCCTCAAGGATAAACATGATAGCTGGAAAGCAGGGCAAGGCAGATGCCTAATGTGGACACAGTAAAGTGCAATGGACGGGATGAAATTCCCAGAATGAGTACCTACATTATTAGGAAATGATGACCTTCACAGAAGAAAATGATAACCAGTGAAGAACGCAAAAGAGCGTGGCTAAACGAATGTACCAATAACTGTGAACCAGATGTAAAGGCATAACTTAACAACACCCAGGAGAAATCCTTGAAGGGTGTGCGCATCAACAATTGTTGAACGAAATACATGACAGAAATGCAAGGGTTGAAATTAACACCCAGTTTAGACATAAGTTGTCAGGAGACGGACTGACAAACCTAAGGGGCATCCCATGAAAGGAAACGGAATGCAACGACCTTGTCATGGAGCCCACTACAACCTCTAAACATGTAATGTTGTACAAAGAAGTACATATGTGTGGACAGCCTACAACGAGCCCAGCTCAAGGCAAATAAGGCTTATAAACCATAAGCAAGATATGTTACATAAATTCGATTGATTGTAGAAGTTTATATTGTATAAGTGGTTAAAGTGGTAAGAGAACCACTACACTAAGAGTGGGGATACCTCTCGATATTGTGAGACCGCAGAAGCGGTAGTTATGTGAATCAAGTACAAGAAATATGTGGAGTATGGACCACGTAGTTATTACCCCAGGATGATTGGAATAAAATGATACGAAAGGAAGTACTTGTACCAGTTGAGTACACAGGAGGAATGATAAGTCTGATAGCAATCACCATAGGTGTGTGAAGCTAAATGTGTAGCGAACAACGCACAAGAAACATAAAGGTTCAAAAAAAATATAGTAGTATATTCAAAAATCAGCCAAATAAGTGGCCAGATAAACCCAACGTAATAGCGGAAGCTAATATAATAGCGGATGCAGTGTAAGTTGATGTTGAATAATAAGTAAGGATACGGTGCGCAATAAGCGACCGTTGTATGAGTATTGTTAGATGATAAATGGGAGTAAGCAGAGTTGTGAGTTAACCCCAGTGGAGATACAACAGTAAGTGATAGCAAATGAACCGAGCAGTAAGCCGGTGGCAAGTGTTAGATGATAAGGATTTCAGTGAAAATTCCTATCGCAATCGCATGAGAGAGTTGCTGTCAAGGGTTTACGCCTCTGCACTCTGTATGACTGAGTGTTTTGGTATTGCACTTGCAGTAATGATCAAGTGGGATAGCTAGGGATCAGAAGCATGGTAATTATGGAGGAATAATGTTATAATAGCCGATGCATAGGAAATGCAAGGCCGCACCAATAAAAGAGTGCTTGTACAAAACCAAAAGTGGAGACATGATTAACAGTAAGTGACTGCGGTAGCACTAACTGCCAAATATCGGTATGGAATATACCCCAAATGTTGTAATTAGCTGAGAGAGCACTACACACTAAGTAGTAGCTCAGTCTCAACCGACAGTAAGTCGGTAGAAGCAAGTCAATCATTGTGAATTACATAGTAGTTTACGCTGTAAGCTATTGGAGAAGTGGATGGAAAGTTTTGACACTCACCGAATTCGCTCAGGGTAAGAGATACCATGCGTCGGTTGAGAAACCATCCTTCCCAAGATAAGGGTAATACATTGGAGATGTACAATACAGTAACAGTAACGAATGGGGCAAACTAGCCCTATAATTAACAGAATGGCGCAGCAGAGGCCAGTGAGCCCATGCATCAAATGCCGAATATACATTGTGAATATGAATGGATGGTTAGTCATCAATGCCTAGAAGCCTTACAGGCCAGGACCGAAACCGGTTATGAGTTACAACTCCAATGCGAATTCTTGGTTTAGGAACTAAACCGCTAATATGGTTAAGATCCTCTAATCAGAATCCATTGTGTAATAGACCGCGTGGAAGTTAAAACACTCCACGACGGCAAAACATTTTAAGCCAAGGTTTAGTGATTGATTACGTGGGCGTAATCCCTTTTAAGGGGGGTAGAGCGCAAAACCACTTAGTGTGTTTTACCGTACAAGTGTACGTGAACTGGGTTGTGCATAGCACAAAATGATTTGTTATGATGGTTGGCGCGTGTGTTATATAAACATACGCATTTATTTGTGGTTAAATTGTGGTAATTGCGCAGCAGATGCGCATACCATTGTGGGAAGTGTGTTTATTTTGTTAATAGTGGTGTGTGAGAGTACAAGTGGAAGGGAGTAAAGAAACTCCCGGGGAACTAAAACCCCGACGGTGCATAAATGTAAACCATGTATTGTATTTTTTTTAAAAAAATATATGTATATATATATACAATGTTGTGATTTATGAAGGAGTTTGAGACCGACATAGAACCTAGTGAGAATTAAATTTCCTAGGTAACTTGAATTAAGTTGGATTTGGGTGATGATTGATAGACGGAGTTCTATCCCTTGGAGATGTAATGATTATGACTAGAAGGATTCAAAGATAGAAAATGGTACATGCTTGAATTAGTTGTTGGTTGAAAAAGAGGTGGGAGGTGAAACTTGATTATCATGAGATCAAGGGAAGCCGAACACAAATTGGGGTGGAAAGATAGTTCAACACTGATGCTGATCACATCAGGGTTGGATGACTCTTGAAGCTCCCTGTAAGTGGTCACAAACAACCACGTTAAGAAAGATGCAAAGAGCATAAACTGGACTTGGAGTTGTGTTGTGTTTTCAAAAAGGATTTTCAGTGAGTATTTCCAAGACAATCGATTAATATTTTGAATAAAAGATCTTCTTATACTTAACCTAGTAAAGAATATTTTTGTAGTACTTGCTCACGAGCTGAGGACGTATGAGCCTTTGTCTTCGGACCGGTGACATGAGAAGTATATATGTTAAAAATTAAGTGAATGTTTTGATCTCCCAAAGGAACGGGGACCAGAAGGTGTCCATCGCGACCGGGTTCTGCGGGATCACTGTGTATATGTACTCAACGTGGGATTCGAACCCATGGAGAGATGGAAAAGGTATTTCTGTTTGATATACATGCTATGACATGTTGTTTGGTATGTGTGATAAAGGTATTTGACTTTGGTCTCCTAAAGTGTATGCTATCAAGACCTATGAGTCTAAATGTGTTGTGTACATAGCCTACGAGTCCAAATGTGGTTATGTCACCCAGACCTAAGAGTCTGAGGGATATTGTTAGTGCAAGTGTGGTGAAGGTACCCGGACCATTAAGTCCGAGGTTACCATGTGAGTATGATATTTTATGTATGTGGATATGTTGCCCGGACCATTAAGTCCGAGGTTGGATGTAAAGGGTGGTTGGTAATGGAAGTTTTATGGCTATAAGTAATTCCCGTATTCTAATCCAATGATGCGAGGAAATGTGAACTTCGAGGACGAAGTTCTTTTAAGGGGGGTAGATTGAAATACCCCAAACCTTAGTATGTTGTGTAAATGTTAAACATGGTATTTAAAGGAAAAGTGTTAAAAAGCCTTAGAAACACAAATGAATCATTTAAACCATGGTAAACACAATAAAACACTAAGACACGGTTTGAGCAAAAACATGCTCTAAGCTTGGAGTGAACTTGGTTAGGACCCAAAGAGCCTACCAAGACTTGATAATGTTTAATTATGACTTTATAAGGCTAATTAAGTCCTTAGGAAACTTTGGTAGACAATGAAACCAAACAAAACACAAATAAATACCTTAAGGTCAATATGGGCCAAAATGTGCTCTAAGCTTGGGATAAAGGTGTATAAGACCTAATGGTCATACCTATGCCATTTATATGTTAATGAACATATAAATCAATTACAAAGAAAACCAAGCTTGAAAACAAGTTAAAACACAAAATGTGCTTTAAGAGTCTTAAAGCACGTTTTTGAAAAATTGTCTTGTAAATGAGTTTTGAATGGCTAAATGTCCATCATTACTCTTTAATTAACATGTGTACTATATAGTATCACAATTGGGTGGCTATATCAATGGGAAATCAAAAATTTCACTTCTATGTGCCTTGTTTTTGGTGAATAGTGATTTTTATAACTAGTTGTAACATATGATGTTATAAGTGAGACAATTGACTAATAAAGTCTAAAATACCCCCTTGCTACTATTTGGGGCCGGTTTCCTCATAAGGGAATGAGTCATCCCTTTGTTAAATTGATAAGATAGAAATTGATAAAGTAAAACACTATTTACTTTACTTAAATATCTAAAACTAACAAAAGCAAACTCATTTCCTCATTCTCTCATTCCTTCTTCATTTCCCACGGTGGCTACCTTCTTCCTCCTCTCTCCATCGGTTTCCAAACAGAACCATGTCATTCTTCACCCTTCTTCACTTGTAACTTATGACTCCATGCTCCGAATTTAATTCCGAGACTACCGTTCTCTTAGTTGGAGCAAGCTCTTCATTCCTATCTTTTCAAATCATCAAAACCACCATTTCGGTGCCAAGGAGAACTTCCATGGAAGGAGCTTGAGCTAATATTTTTATGCCTTGTTGATCACCTTTGCTTCAAGGTAAGGAAAAACCAAAGAAAACTCCATTTCCTTCACTTTTGGTGTTGTCCGAAAATGCACCTTGTAATGGTGTCTTCTCTTGTCTTGTTTTAGCTTCATTTAAATCTTCCAAGGGCTAGGAGGAGTCCTCTCTTGATACTCATTCAAGCTCTCTTCCATTCAAAGGTAAAACAATTACCTTGATGTGTTAAAACAATATATGTAACTAGGGTTTACAATGAGATGAAGCTTAAAGCTTGAATACTCATTATGTTGTTTGTATAATGTTTAGTAGTTGGCAAGGAACCAAATGCCTTACCGGTTTTGTAAGGAAACAAGAAAGAAATTTGGGAGGAAAGGAGGTAAATATGCTATCTTAATGTGGATTAATGCCTTAGGAGAAATAAGCTTATAATGCTTGTTAAAACTACCTAAAGAGCAAATGGTGAATGACCTAGTAAAGTGTTCTCAAGGAGACTAGTAAAAGAACATATGTATTGGTGTGTGTAATTGCAGGTCAAAGGCTTATGTATTGTGGAAATTCAGTGTTTAAGGATTATGCAATTTAAGGGCCTAAGAGCCATGTCATTTAAGGGCCTAAGTGCCAAGCAAGTTTAATTATGCACTATATTGTGATGTAGTGTAAAATTGGTGAAGTTTTGTGTGTATAAAAATGTGTTTGATGGATCTTAGGTGTTCTTGAATGAATTAAGGTAAAAACCTAAGTGTTTGGATGTGGGTATATACTAGAGAAGCTATGGCCAAATTTGGGAAGATGTGTGAGAAGTTCTAAGTGTTTTAAGGAAGTTTTGGTGAACTAGGGAGTGTTAAAGGTGAATGAATGTTTACTTGAGAAGAAAGCATGTATTAAGGTGATTTAGAGGGATGCAAGGATTTAGGCATTGTCTTGGAAGTTCTAGGAATTCAATATGTGTTTTGAGAATGTATTTAAGTCTTGGAGGAGTTTGTTTAAGGTTTAGATAATGTTGATATTCAAGGAATAAGTGATGTTTAGGTGGGATGTGAAAAAGGAGGTTTAGTTAGTAGAAAAGAGGTTTGAGAGATGATGTTAAGGTGTAGAGGAAACACCTTGGCATAGTGGTCAATATTGGTGAAATACCACTTGAAAAAATTAAGGAGGAAGTGTAAGCTTGGGAAAGGAATTGTAAGAATGACATAAGGAGTTTTGATATGTAAGAAAGGATGTTTGAATGATGATGTTGTGTGGAAGAAATGTCTTGGTATAATGGTTAGAATTGGCATGAATCATCACTAAGGGACTTAAGGAGTATAAACTATAAGTTTTGGAGGCTTTGGAGAAAGCTATCTAAGTGTTTAAAGGCTTGAGAACTGAGAATTATGCCTTGTCCGAACTTCCGTCCGGACATGGAAGTTCGGACAGGCTCTGTTGGGCAAGGAAAATTCCACTCTCGAACTGTGTCCGAACTTGGTAAGTCCGGACACAAGTTCGGACGTCACTATTTCAATCTAGGAATTTCTCTCGAACTGTGTCCGAACTTGGTAAGTCCGGACACAAGTTCGGACGTGTGTATGGGTTGCAGTCTAAGGCCACGGCTTGCGTCCGAACTTGGAGGTTCGGACACAAGTTCGGACAGGCCACTATATGGACCAAAAATGATGTTTTAAATTGGGAAATGATGCCTAAAAATGGTAATTACCTAGTAAAGATGGAATGAGGTTGATTAAGGCAAGTTAGGTGTGTTTTAATGGCAATTAAAAGGATGGAAGGTAATACCAAGTGTAAAAATAAAATAAGTTAAAATGCGGAGTTATGTCACTAAGTTAACGGGGAAAGGTTATAAGCATTAGACTTTAAACAACCATGTTACCCCGATGTTAATAAAAGTACATGCAATGTTATCAGTTGTTCGAGAATTGCTCGAGGAACATAAGTGGACGTGGTAAAGTGGACTCCGGTGACAGGTATGGTTTTCTTGCAACCTGTGTCCTACCGGATTACACCGGCTTGTATGCCAATATGTTTTCTTGAGTGTTTGCCACCTTGTAAGATTAAAACATGTAATGAGTTTATAGTAATTCATTTATGTGGCGAATTTGGCCTCCGATACCATTTAACCTCAAGTATGTGTTATGTGTTAAACCTTAGCTAACCAAAACTAGGAACACATGAGTGATCGGTATTCGGAGTTGACGGCCCAAACCTTGGGAACGTGCTAACCACGGCTATGTGTGAGTTAGTTGGACATTGTTGTTGTATGCAAGTGTGTGAACCTCCCTTGTGTGCTTAACTCGGTTATGATACCGTATGGTGTGTGGATGTGGTAGGCTCCATAATGGATCTCTAACTACTTATTTATAAGTGTATATGTACTAATGGGGGGTGAGGAGTCCGGTTGTTCCGGCCACGCGTGTGATGGACGGGAGTCGATATCATATCCGGTTTGGCTCTCTTGGTGTATGTATAGGTGGTATTCCAATTTGGTTTCTACCTTCCCTTAGCTTATCCAAAGCTAGTTACTGACTCACGTCGGGCCACAGGGGCATACGTATGTTATTTCGGTGTGCTTGGGATTACTATATCCGACACACCTTGGGTATAAGTTAACCGTTCTATATAACCGGACGGTAACGAGGTTGGTAACGAGCTTAACATGGGATTGGCAAAAATCCCTAGGCTCACATGGTATACTAACTATGGTGGAAGGTTCCTTGTGAGAACCGATTTTATGGTGTTATGTAATGTTATGGCGCTATGCAAATTCCCTTGCTATGCTATGGTATATATATATATTGGATGTTTTAAATGAATGCGATGTCATCATGAGAACGTCGCAACAAGAAAGGTGTTGATATGTTTTGTTATGTGTGGAATAAGTTATGTTGTAGGATATGGGATGTGTGGATCATGGAAATGAATCCCAGTTCGTGACAAGAGGCGTTTAAGGATAACCCGATTAATGGGTACATGTTCGTTAAGGAAGTAGCTCCGTTTTAGAGGAGAGCCACTCTAGGGTTTAAGGAATCATTGGATGGTTGGTTAAGTGCGGATGTGTTGGTTGTAGGTTGAGCCATTGAGGCGAAATGTTATGTGTTGTATGACTATGGCTTGTATGCATGATTTAAATATAATCAACTGCATGCTAAGACGACAATTAGTTGTGCGTGGCCCGGTAGCATGTGGGCTGCGGGATTACCATACCAGCAAAGGTGCTGAGCCCCTTGGGGGCCACCCTTTTCTACCTTTTCTATTTCAGGTACAAGGAGCTGGAAGCCGTTCGAGAGTAGGACGGGGTAGCTGACTGTGCGTGGGTAGCCATTTAAATTGAGTATGCACTGTAGGCGTAGTAAGACCGAAACTGTTATCGGCATTAGTTTGTAAATACTCGGTACAGTGGGAATGTATGTAAATAATGAATGTTAGAAATGGAATAAGGGTTGTTTTGTGTAGTTGCTCGGGAATCTAGTCCCTCAGACCGATACAAATGTATATGTATTAGCCTTGTTAGCCACGTGGGTGGTTAACGGCGTGTAACACCATTGAATTGAGTAATGTGATGAGTTAAGATTTCCGCTGCAGTTTGATGTTAAGTGTATGGTGGTGGTTGGGGTGTTACAAAAAGATGGATGGTTAAATTTATTATGCATGTTTATTACAGTATTGTTTATAACTGTAAAATGGAAAGGCACAAAACCAATCTAATAATAAGATGATTAAAATGACAAGTGACCATTAGGGTCCAGGCCCGGCATACTCAGCGTCTATCGCTGATACTACACCATTTCAGGTTGTTGATCATTGTCGGAGCTGAAGAGCAGGAACAGGGTAATTGGAGATGTTGGATAGAAATGAAGATGGTGCATGGTATTATGGTAAGGTTGTGTATTTTCAGGATTGGGTAGATGCTCACTTGTCGATGTTTATGATTTATGGACTTAGTATGATGTATAGGAGTTTCTCGTTATCACTGCGGTTAGCAGTTTGTTTATTTTGGAAGTTGGATGTAGTTGGCTACGTTGCTCGCATGGGCGAGTAATGGCCGGTGACACCCGAGTGAGTTTTGTAATTGTTATTTATTTTCCGCTGTGAGACGTTTTTATTTATTGCTACGTGAGGGATTATATTGTGATTATGGAGAAGGGTGTTACAAAAGTGGTATCAGAGCGGAGTACCGCTCTAATAACGAGATACTAGGTTAAGACAGTGAGCTTAGGACTTGGGTATACGGGAAACGTTGTGAGGTACGAAACGTCTTTGCTTTAATGGAATTATGTGTTAGTAAAGCCTTTGGCTTGCAAAGTGTTAGCCTCGAGGCGCTCAAAGGAGTTGACTGTAATAAGAGGAGTTATCGAGTAACGAAAAGACGAACGGTAATACCGATGTCTAGTGGTGGTGTGGGCCAAGAAGCTGGCCAAGGGCATAAAGGCCCGGGAACATTACCCCTGTTATGATCCAGCTGAGAGCTCAGTCAGGAGGAGACATACCTATGTCGTGAGTACATTGGCGACAGTCCACTTTTATGTGGAAGCCGAGCATGGACTATCGCCGACAGTACCCCTCCCGCCACAACCCAATGTGTATCATGCTACTGAAAAACATAAATCCCCGAGTAGCGGGAAGAGTCTACCAAGCCTGAGAGTCCGCCTAAGCGACTTCATACTGAAAGTATAAAATTTTATCCTTATAACGTTAACAAATTCAGTACCTTACCTCACTTACAAATAACCAAGCATTGGCAAAGGCACCATCGGGGGCGAGCGCCATCGCTACGGTAACGTCGTAGAAAGGATCTTCCAAAGCATTGGGGCAAGCGGATCGGGAACATCTTGAACTCCGCCAGACCGTCGCCCGTAATGGGGACCTTTAACTACAATGGAACTATATAGAAATACCAAATTGTAAACTGAGACTATATTGTGAGTGTGGAAAAACTTGGTAAGTACACCATCTTGTCATAAACAAATTCCAGTCCCAATCTTGTGTACACACAATACTGTAACACTAGGACCTTGTTATGACGACACCTATAAAAAAAAACGAACAAACAAATTCCGAGCGTTATACTACCATAAGTCTAATGTGGGGTAGAACTCAAAAATTCTAATAACAATGTGGACAGGGAAATTTTCCAATCTAAATACCGTCTTTTTATGAACAGTCGTTCTAACGGTACATGAGCAACCAACACGGTAGTAAGACGAACGAGTCTGAAACTGACAACTCTACTTGCATGGCGCGCTTGCCACTGCAAGCGCTAAGCTAAACAATGTACCAATAATTTCGTCTACCCCGCGCACTTGCTACTGCAAGTGCTGCAAACAACTACGACTATAGTTACCATTGCTATTACCGTTACAAACGAAGTCTGTAAACTGCGTAGACCAATGGTACAACGCCATGGCTACCGATAACCACCAAACAATTGTACAATTCGAATATGAACTACAGGAATACAATTGTTGTCACACGAATCTTAAACCGCTTAGGTACGAGGCTTATAACCTCGGAAGGACTCGATGAGTCCGACTAATCATAAGAAAAGGGGCATACATCAGCCCATAACAAACTACCCTCATTATACAGTGATGAATCAATAACAACGGCTTACGAGCCAAGTACGATGACAGATTTGTAAACTACTTAATGGCTTGTTATGGACGTGGGAGGTGGAACTTGATCCGGTACAGGTCAAGGGAAGCTGAACACAAATTGGGGTGGAAGGATAGTTCGACGCTGGTGCTGATCACATCAGGGTTGGACGACTCCTGAGACTCTTCACAAGTTGCCACAATTAATTATAGTGAGAATAAATACAAACTGCAGTACTCTAACAACAAACAGCTAATAATAATAATCCAACCATAAGGTATTAAATAAGAATGCCCGTGACTAACAGCTCACATTGGTATATATTAAATCGTACAGAGAATTATAGAGGAAATACGATCGTATAACGATCAATACCAACTGGTGATATGCTAGAAAAAAAAACTTTTTTTTTTGTAAAACATAACAGTCCACAGTTGGACCAAAATTAAAAAGAACAATTTTTCCGTAACACGGTTATTACCAATAGCATTCGCAACATTGAACGCAAATTAACACTGAACGCACGAATAATTACCACCCCTGGGCACTACCTTTACCAAGGAGTGCCATATATGATTATGTACGATTAAGTATGAACAATGTCGAGATTAAATTTTGTGTATAATATCATGATCATACTGATCATTGGACAAGTTCCAAGTAAAAGGTGGCTACCGCCATTGGCGTTCCATCATGTGAAAAGTGATAATTATGGGTGTATGCAAAAAGGCAATGCCTGCTATTAGTACGACTGTCAGTATGATGAATATGTGGATTAAGCAACGGCAAATCACCTAAACAGTAATACAAATGCCCAAGTGTAACCAATGATACAAAATACCCAAACTAGATGCTAAATAACGTAAGTCAAAGTAAGTACATAATGCACTAGTAAAGGGTGTGAGCCCGGGAGGATGGGGACACCACCTCCGATTACTTTTCAATGTGAGTTACTACGTATGACAATGTCTAAATTAATATAACAAATAAACCCAAGTTTAACTAACGAAATGAAGGAAACACAACTTTGAATATAAAAATAATGACCAAACCGTAACTCCGCAAAGGAGTGAATAAAATAAAGTAACCCTAAACAAAAAAAAAACCTCCCGACAATGGAGGGAATTGATAGTTGAGTACATGACAAGCAAGAAAACCCAGCAAATGGGCGAATGAGAGAATAATAATCAAAAAGGCTCAATAGCCGTTAAAACTGACAATATACGGTACCCAAAAGCAATGATTCAATGATTAAAATCATTACCCGTAAACGGGGTAAAGAGAGAATTACTCTCCAAATATAAATGTATACAACGATACCAAATGGTATAATAATTACGTATGTCCAAATTAAGGACAGTGGTACGTTCTTAACCAAAAAAAGGGGTTGAACACAAGTACATTATTGTCTGAATATACAGTGAGGGCGAAACTAGTACACCAGCGGATGCCCTAAATTGAAAGAGAATACCGCAAAAATATACAACCGTCTAATAGACTGAAATATGGTGCACGCGGAAGCGACCATTACAAACTACTATATGAATAAATACTTTTCCAAATATAGACGAGCAAAGCTCGCACAGGAAACAGTGATAAAAAAAAATGCAAGGAAAGCTATACAACAACCTGCACAGTTAAAAGACGTGCTCCAAAATAACTACCGAGTTCAAACAATAACTTAAATTTGAACTCACAAATATATAATGATACTCCCTTGTGAAAAACGTGTGAATACAAAGATGTAAAATATACTGAGAATACCTCAACTGCCAGAGCATACCCGCACGGGATATCAAACAGTGCAGGACACAAACGTGACTATGACAATGGATTTCCCTAATAAACGGGATAAATCATACTATGAATATTACGAACCGGCACAAGGTAAGCACTATACATATACCAACAGAAAATACATAACAAATATTCTAATTAAATACTTTAACACCGAAACAAATAACCGGAGACCTGGATCACAGAATCATCCTGTGCATTGACAATGATATTTTTTTAAGAAATTATTTAAGACTAGTGCAAGCGGCACTAAAAACAAACAATAATTGATATCATACTTTGTCCAACATTTTACCAATGAGCGAAGAAATAACGTTGCAAATTTATTTCACGTTATTAATCTAGAACTTCGATATACGATTTAGATCCAGTCGTGTGCACACACCATAACGTTATCGCACCGACTGAGATACCTCTGTGGTCCAAGTAACAAGACTGTGATCGACATCTGTCATAGCGGAACGAAGTCAACAATAAATTGCTGCCAGTAAACCGTCTAAGATAACAATAGAACAAAGGGCTTATTAGCCCATATTCTTGGGTCAACCACCTCAATATGGAGCGAGTGGGCCCAATAGAACGTGGTTGAGACAGCGCACCAAGTACTTCTTGCCTTTGACTGGAAATGTACGCGCCTCACCTTTCTCATAACTTCTTTTAAGAACCAAATACTAAGATTGACCCATCTCAATATGAGAATGCCATGAAACCCAGTATCCACGCTCTTCAGTTAGCGGTTGTTGTATACTTGTGGGGTACGGGGGCGTAACCTCTTTAAGGGGGGTAGAGCCTCTTGGCTGTGCACAAGTGTGCACTAGTTTTGGTGTTTTTGTATGCGGGATACGCGGTTTTTGTCGGTTGTTTGTATGCCATTGCGCACCTGTGTAGGTTTGTGTATGTATATGTAAGTACCCTATGAGATACCCAGTGGTGTCTGTATGTATGAACTTGTTGATGAAATCTATATGTATATTCTATTATGAATTTAGTTTATGTTTATCGTTTAGATACCGAACATATAGATACTGATTGAATCATAGGGATGGAACGTGGAATGATGTTTATGGTATGGACACCTCGGGGAGGTTGTCTGGGTTGGTAGAACTGATAAGAAATGATGGTGCTAATGGATCGCCTACATCCATATGTTTGAATAACGCCACGGATGATGGCTATGTGCTGTGATGAGCACAACACGATGTGTGTAAATGATATATCACATAGATATACATTATGGGATTATATGGGTAGTTATTAATACACCTATTTAAATAAAGCGACTTCGGGACGAAGTCTTTTTAAGGGGGTAGATTGAAACCCCTACTTAATTAAATATTTATTAAACATATAATCGATTAAATTAAGCTTAAACATGCCTTAAAAGTAAATTAAACACAACAAAGTTTAACAGAAAACAAGTATTACACCCGTTGACCTTTAAGGGTGATTAAATATTCAAATGAACTCCGTTTGACCTAAAATTTTAACCTGAGCCTTATAACACATAAACGAACACATTAAAACAGTTTCCAAAGGAAACCAAGCTCAGAAACGCACTAGAACATAAAATGTGCACTAAGCTTTCTTAAACCACATTTTGTGAGATTGGCTCCAAGATGAGTTCTGTTTGATTTTAGGGTCTTGAATACCCTTAAATATACTAATGTGACATAATGTACCACATTAAAATGTCCAATTCAAAGTTTTACAAAAATATAATATGTGCATTAGTTTGTGAATAATAACCAAATGGTGCTAAATAACACTTAAATCTCTTAATCTAGTCTATGGTCAATATATTCCTTTGACCTTGGCTATTATTCACGTCAGTTAAGGCTCATTACAGAGCACCAACCGATCCCATATGCTATTAAATGTAGCTTATTATTTTCACCTTACTAAAGTAAAGACAAGCACTTTACTTAATTAAATGAAACAAAGCCATTCACTTTTGACTACCTAGTGCCGTTTAATATGGGTTGTCCCCTTGACATACGGATGATTCTAACAACTATAATGACTCATCAAATTGCTTTTAAAGTAGAAGATCATTATCACTTTGGTGATAATTAATAAATAACTTACCACCCCACCTTGCCTTATCATTACCGTCTCCTTAGTCATTCCTATCCACTTCCAAAACTTTAAACACCTGCAAGAGTCATCATGTACTATATTAAAATATGAGCTTAATAACATTGTTACTACTTTACAAGCAAGCAAGTCAAACTTTTCCTATGACAATGACCATGAAATACCGTCTAATTAATGTCATCTCCCTAACAAATTGTTGGCCACATCTATATATATAGACACATGACTTAAAGCTACTTTTAATAGGATAAGATAAGTACAACTTTACAATATTAACAAGTTACTCTTTTTTTCCTTCCAGTTGGCACCTCTTACGACAGCCTTAATTGGCTTCCACAATGTTAAGAGAAGAACCACCGAACATATATGGCTGTGAGTCATCCCCTTCTACCTCTTTAATGACCGTATTATACATAATAAGTCAGTGTGAATTCTCTCCCTCATTTCCACCCTCCACAGCCGTCTCCAACACAACCAAACCATCTCTTTTTCCCTTGCAAACCGAGAGTAGCAGCTCAGCTCCAATGGAGAAATCTCTCAACTTAGCGTGAGTATATGCTCAAAGATGGGAGGATTCACGGTTACAAATTCAGAGAGGGAGGAATGAAAACCATAAGTAGAAACCATGGTAAGATCATGCATGAAACAAGCGATTCCTCCACTCTTTATTACCGGTTTCTTCATCTAATTTTTCCAGTTTATTCTCTTCTCCTTAGCATGGTTTTATGTGGAGACAGAAACCTCCTCATGTGCTGCCTCCTATGGTGTTTGAAAGCTATTTAGAAGCCATGTACGCAAGGTAAAACAATAGCCCTTTTGCTCCCTGTTCATTGCCGGTTATGTACTGCTGGTATGGTGTTTTTTTAACACCTTGTTATATTCAAAAAAATCCAGGCGTAAAACAGCCTCACCCAGCCATCATTATCAAGGTAAAAATCAAATTAAACTAAGCTTGATTAGTCCTTAAGTACCTCTAGTGTTAAGACTAATAATACTCTTTTGTTTCCTTGTATAAATGGTGGTACGATGCTGTTTGGATCTGGAAAAAAAATTCTATAACAAGTTGCAGAAATCAAATCCTAGGGATAAACCTAGTGTAAAGTGAGTAAATCACCTCTTGATTGTGCCTTAATCAAGTCCTTATGGATTTAAGTTTAAAAACTAACTTAAACATATATTTGTATGCTAGCCGTAAGCTTTGGAGTATGTTTGGCTGGTTTAAAAGCTTATAAACCAAGTAAGTATATTAACTATGTATAATACAAAGTTTTTATGCCACTTTGTTACTCTAACATATGAGCCGAGAGTTTACATGGTTATATTTAAAACAACTACATATTAAAACGTTTTTAACATGTTGGAAAAATTAACCAATGTCTATGTGACATATAATGTCATGGAATAAAGTAAAATGATTGATATACAATTTATAAAATGTTGTTACAAGTACATGCCAAAACCGTAAGGTATGATGTATTTTATGACATTTATAGTGATTTATATTATATAACAAGGTTTGTAACAACTAGGTATTTTAGACTAGTTAATTTTATGTCTATTAAGTTTAAACCAAAGATTAGAATTAATAATATCACCGAAATGAAGTTGGGGTCAGGTTGTAATTTAATAAATTTAGGAGGCTAAATGAATAATATAGCAAAAAAAAAACCATATGTTAAAAGGGTATTAATGAATTTTAATAAAGTTTTGAGGCAAAAATGAAATTTATGGAAATTATGGGGGTCAACCGTAATTATATAAACTCCTGGTCAAACTGAAAGTCAATGGGTCAATATAGACCATATTAAGAGGTTTGACCAATTTAAATGTCATGAATAATTAATTTATGAACTTATATTAATATTATAAGTGAAATGTTGAATTTATAAAACTTATGGGTTATAGAATGTAAATACCGAAAAGTAGAGGTATAGATTGGTTAATATAGTGATTTATATCCTAAGTATAAATTTGGAGATTTTTAGAATTATATAAGAGTATTTGTTGAGATATATGTATAATATATAGTTTTAATGATATTATCAAACTATATGTTATAAATTGGGCCTAATGACAATATAAAATGTATATGAGGTCTATTCGGAATTTATGAAAAATAACCATAGGTTATACTCTTTTATAAGTTAGAAATGTTATATTGAATGGTATATATATAACATGGTAAAAAGAAGGGGTGATTTGGTAAATAAAGGAATTATGGTTTAAGGAGAAGTATAAGGTTTAATATATGCCTACAGGCAATACACAATAGTTTTGTATAAAAAACTATAGGTTATAAGTTAAAGGAAATAAAAATATCATAGCAAATGATATTAGTATTTTGGTATAACATTACATAATGTTATGTGGTCAAAAAAGGGAATTTAAATAAATTCAAGGGCTATACCGAATTAATAAGAATTGGAAAATGAATTTTAGACTATGGTCTACAATGTCATAAATGTTATGACAATTATATGATATTAAGGTGGTTTAATAATTATAATATAAGGAAGGTACTCACATAAAATAATGTGACAAACTATAAATAAATGGGATTTATAAACTAAGGTATTTATTGAATAAACCTTAGAAGTTATAATTATACAACATAAAACGTTACTCATGTTAGGATAATAATCTTAATATAAGTTGTACAATATGATACAACTAATGGGAATGATCATCTAATAAAAGATGATAAAAAGTAACATGAAATATAAGAGTTTATTAAACTCATGGGAATTACCTACGTGTAAATATATACATACACAAGAATAATGTATATAAGGTGGATATATATTTTGGTTGGAAACCATATGATTAAATGGTGGTGGTTATATTAAAAAAAATATATATAGTTATGAATTAAAAGTTATGAGTTTTGGATACAATACAAAAAAATAATAATAATATAATACAATCATGCATGCATACATGCAACTATGGGTTACGTACCTAAACTAGACGGTGGATAAGATTAAAAAGGAAATAATGAATTTAACTTAACAGTTGAAATATTATGACGTACGCGTTATAAGTAACAAAACCGACTGTTTTAGAGAAACCCGTAACAACAACTGTAGAAAACAGAGGTGAACTGTCGGGGTTGCTTATTATTCGGAAATACCGGATGTAGTTAGTCATGGAGACTGACTTATAGTTTTATTACCGTTTAGAGTATACTTTGACAAGGACGCTTGACGAGCTAACGGACTACACGGAGCGTAGGATCTTGCTGATTCATACTCCACCGTAATACAGTCAGGGTGAACGGTATGTAAAGGGTTTGCCGAGTTGTCCTAAGGTTGCTCCTTGGGCTCGGATTTGGTTGATATAACTTGTATGTTGTTATGTGTCTCTGATTGTCTTTGAGGGCTTCCTCAGTTTAGACCTCTGTGTGATCTGTGATAAGATTGTTTTGTCTGAATGTGTTAATTAATATGCATGAACTGTGTATTTATAGCTGCTTATTATTTACTGTTGTTGAGTTAACAGTATTGGTTCGTATATATGAACCTATATATAAAACGAACTAGCGGCTATGGTGCTATCTTATATGAAATATAAGGAACGTAAGTAAAATTGTAGCACTATGATAATAACACATACATATTATCTGAGACTTTTGTACGGAGCATTGGCCTTTTCTATACGCCGCTCTCGTATCTAACACTGGATCCCGAGTTTACAACTCCGGATTGGACTAATGACCTTAGTCTGCTGTGTTAGAAAATTTGGTAATGCGATGCGATGGTATAATTAATTAATTAATGGAATGGAAGTAAAGCCAAGAGGATGTGGCTCTTGGTGCGCGCTGTGATCACAAAAACGATACCAGGATGTCCGCGTACGGGTCCGTAAGTATCAAGAAATTTCCCGTGAGCTAGAATGGCTCGTTGGTCGGAGACTCTACCGTTGGAGTGGCTACTGCCGTGGGTGACCCCCATAATATATGGGTAACTAGAGACATGTCGTTTTAACGAGACATTGTCACTAGGTATAACTAAACAACTAAAACAATTGAGACTTATACAGTGGCGAACAATACCATTGACGAGACTTAATACTTTTTTATTATTCTCGTTGTTTCGCTTGTAGTTCATTGGTTATACTTGTGGTTATTGCATTGTGTGTTGATGGTTGGATGGAGCCTACAAGGCTAAGATAAATCAAATATGAAAACTGTACGCTACGGCGAATGTACATTGTACATTATATTGTTATTATTCGTCGTACGTTCGATATATAAATGTTGTATGGAATATTAAATGGATGGTTGGATGTTTATGGATATTTGGATGGATGGTTAAATTTATTATGCATGTTTATTCAGTATTGTTTATAACTGTAAAATGGAAAGGCACAAAACCAATCTAATAATAAGATGATTAAAATGACAAGTGACCATTGGGTCCAGGCCCGGCATACTCAGTGTCTATCGCTGATACTACACCATTTCAGGTTGTTGATCATTGTCGGAGCTGAAGAGCAGGAACAGGGTAATTGGAGATGTTGGATAGAAATGAAGATGGGTGCATGGTATTATGGTAAGGTTGTGTATTTTCAGGATTGGGTAGATGCTCACTTGTCGATGTTTATGATTTGTGGACTTAGTATGATGTATAGGAGTTTCTCGTTATCACTGCGCGGTTAGCATTTGTTTATTTTGGAAGTTGGATGTAGTTGGCTACGTTGCTCGCATGGGCGAGTAATGGCCGGTGACACCCGAGTGAGTTTTGTAATTGTTATTTATTTTCCGCTGTGAGACGTTTTTATTTATTGCTACGTGAGGGATTATATTGTGATTATGAGAAGGTGTTACACCCATGAAATACCCCAAATATAATTAATATTATTAAACCATTATTTAATGAAAATAATCCTATTATAAATCATTTCACGTACGCATGCAAACCCATGCATGAGAACGTTACGTAAAAACAGTCGTTTCTCCATAAACGCTAAAACGCCTTAGAAGCATATGGTCAAACATGACCTTGTATGACCCTCTAATATTCAAACCAAATGGTCATACAATTATTATATGAATATATAATATATTCCCTAAGCTATATTCAGTCAAAAAACGCAAAACGCTCGGGAGTGCTCACGCACGCCCCTTAAAGCACGAAAAGTCCGGAGGAGTGCCGAGGTGGCACGAACTCCTATAAAATTAATTCCTAGAGTTCCTAACATCATTATTAATCATTCTAAAGAGAACCCACGAAGTGGTTTCACAAAATTCAGCAAAAACCAGGAGGATTTCTTAGCGCTCCTTTTGGCCCGGGAGTGTCCCGATGGCCCGTAAATTATGTCACGGTTGATATAACCCCATATAACTCAATGTAACATCTTAGTATATGTTTATTTACCATAATAAGTGTTTACAAACACTTGGAACTCATAAAAACATTGGTTTCCCAAAAAGTTCCTTAGAGCACAAAAACACACCTTCGGGTGTCACGAAAATGCGTTTTACGCAATTGTCTTGTAGTTTTTGACATGCCACGAATTGGTAATATTAAAAAGGGTTAAAATGACCTTCTAAATCAGTTGGTGTGACTAGTCAAAAAGGTGCTCTATAGGGGCCGATTTTAAGAGCAAAAACTAGTATAAAATTTGCTTTAAAAGTTTATAAAAGGCTTAAAACATGATGACTCATCATCCCATGTGTTATATTACTTAATTCCAAAGTATTTAGGTCTCATTTGACCAGAGATCTGTCGAAATTAGGTCATGGAATAAGGCCATGTGAGCTAGATACAAAACAAATACTAAAAGCAAAAAGTAGATTTCTTTTCTTTTTGCCTTTTGATTTCTTAAGCATGTGACCTTCCTTAGCTCTTCCTTGGCTCTTCATGACCGGTGGAGACCTCCCAATTGAGCTTGAATTCGTCCAGCTACAAGAGGAGAAGAAGACAAGCAAAACTTAGAAAAATCAAAAGAAGATACCTTACCTTTTCTTACCTTGTCTTCTAGCCAACATTATTTTCTTTCCAACTCTTGCTTAGTCACACCACATGGCCGGTTTTATGCAGTAAAGAAGGGCTTTTATTGAGCCAATAATCTATTTAATAAACTAAGGAAAAGAATAGTCAAATGACATTAAAAATTGACAAAACAAAAATCAATTTCCAAAGGCATTCTTACCTTATACGTAAGTTTAGTCTCATTTCCCTCCTTGCACTCTTCATTCACGAATTGGTAAGGTTCTAAGCTCTCTCTTCTTGCTTCATCTTCTTCCTTTGAAGCTTTTAAGTCCATTAATGGAGTTTTAACTTCTATCTTCATCTTTAAGGTAATTTCCTAGCATTTCTTGTCAAACCTTGAAGCAAAACTCTTCCTAGCATAACACAAGAGTTCGACATCACTTAGTTCACCAAGGAGGTTGTTCAAACCAACATTAATCCAAGGAGCATCTCAAGGTTATCTTAAGGTAGTTTTAATGCTTGAAAATCCTTAAAGCACATTTTTATGTGTAACCAAGTTCTACTCCTTCTAAGGTTCTTTTCTTCTTCATTTTGATGAAGGAAAATTTGTTCTTCATCCACCTTAGGAGTGCCGAATTCATAAGGAGAAAAGTCTAAGGTAAATCCTTGTAAAACTACTTACAAATCTACTTAAGATCTTTATTCAAGATCTAACTCCTAAAACTCCTACACCACTTGCATATAACCGAAGTGGAGCATCAAAATTTCCTTGGAGAAAGCTTGGAGATTCAAGAGGAGTTCAAGCACTTAACCACCTTTGTTAAGAAGTAAGTTTACTAAGTAAATCTTTATGTTATAAGCTTTGTTAAGCTTCTAAAAATTATACAAAAATTATGTACATCTCCTAGGTTTATTAAGACCGAAACTATATGGTATTATATGCCAAAAATACAATCTATAACTTATATAGAAAATATTTACCTTAAGACACATTTTGTGTCACAAAATTTAGTTATGTCACATATTAATTCAAGCCGAATTATCAAGGGCAAAAATGCTTATTTTTGAGCTAAGAATTTATATAAGACATTACAATAATTTTTACATGAGTTATATAACTCCTATGAATTTATGTATAATTATTATGACATATAAGTCCACTTTATATACTATATGGTCACCAAATAAATATGGCCGAATGTACTAATTGATAATAGGTATTAATAATGACATACTTAGGTATATAAACTTATATCACAAAGTTTGGTGAGCTAAAATATTTCATTAGTGCTTAAATGGCTAATTAATTAAGTTAAGTGGCTTAAATGTAATTTTTACAAAATTAGTGTATATATTGTGAAAGCCGAGAGCTAAAGGGTATTTGGTGAAATTATAATATAATATAAGGTTAGGAATTAAGTTTATGAATTTTAGATAATTTAAACAAGTGTAAAATAACATTTTATTAAGTTTTGGGCTATTATGTAATTTATAAAAGTTGTTATGAAAGTTTAGAACATAAAAGGGGCGAATTCATAATTAAGAGATTTATTAGGCTCACCTTTGAAATTTTGAGGAATTATATATTTAGACTTTAGTTTATAAGTCATTAAGAAGTTATTATAAAGTTTTGGGGTGAAAATGTAATTAAGGAGAATAAATGACAAAGCCGAATTACTTTGGGGTTAGTTTGGTAATTTAAGAATTTATATATATACATTCGGCATTTATGGAGAATTAAAATTAAAACTATAGTTTATAAGGCATTATGCAAAGTTTATAAGGTTTTGTGGTTAAATTGTAATTATGGGAAATAAAATATTATTGCCGAGAATTTAAGGGGCTAAGTTGTTATTTTTGAAAGTTATAGTACTTAAAAGCTATATACCAAAATATTAGTGTGACTATGTAATTTAGCTAAATAAGAAGTTAAAACTCTATAATATAATGAGATTAGAATTTAAATATAAAGTTTATGAATTAATGTGGTTGATTTATAAATAACCGAAATATAAGGGTAATAATTTAGATTTAATAAATATAGGTCCTATATGGATATTTTGAGGAATTAGAAGAAAGAATTTTAATTAAAGGAATTATGGAATTAGAACTATGGCTTATGTAGTTATAAGGAAGTTAAAAAGAAACAATAAGTATTGTTTATGACTAAAAGGAGAATAATGAGATTATAAGAATATTATGTCATTGTAAGACATTTAAATATAGTTAAGAAAATTATAAGTTGTTATGTCACTTAGACAATTAAAATAAACAACAATATAGTACATGAATATATGAATACATATATGTACATTAAAGGATTTATAAATAAATCAAAAAGGAATAACAAATAAGTTATACATTAAATCATGAGGTAATTAAAAGAAATAAACCTCACATGAAATAACAAATAAGAGATTTGTTGAAAGATCCAATAGGATCATTATATAAGGGTAACATAAATTAACCCTCTCAGTTAATCCTATTCTAGGACTTTGTTTGACCAGACGTTGACCGGGAATTAAACAAGTACAGTCTACGGTGAACGGTATGGGATTCTTGCAACCTGTTTTCTACCGGATTACACCGGCTTGTGTGCTATCTGTTGTTTGAAATAACGACCAAGATAATTAATGTAAACTGTTGTTTTACTCTTGCACACTGTGGTATTATTTTATGTGCGTAAATGTTGCTGACTACAACGTGTATGTCCCACGCATACAAACACTACTATACCAGTGGATTAAATACCTGCGTTTCAGTATACCGAGGGCTTGTACTCAAGTCTCTCACTAACTTCAGTTATAACAAACGTCATTATCCTAAACATGATAATTGACAATACACATTGTGTTCTTGTTTAACGTCTTTATATGACACTTAACAATTCTATATTACGAGAACGAGGAGCCCAGTTGGATCTGGCCATGCATGCTACAGGAGTTGTACCTGTCTCAGGTCGTCTCCTATCTACGTCGCGACGGAACTTTCAGTTGGGAGGAAGACTCTATTCTTCTGGGTTTCTAATGCCCTTCAGTTTGAGGAAGACTTCATTCCTCTAGTGGGATTCTATTCCCACACTCTCAGTTCAGGGTTTAACTACGTTATCTCCTGGGGTTTTTATACCCAACCTTTCAATCTTAACGAGGTCACTATACCTCCACTATTTAAGATATTCAGTTATACCTGTCGGTCCCATTGTGTGGACCTGACTATCACTAAGAGATTTCAGTTCAGCTAACTTGACCTTCTGCAGTCTTGTTCTATGTAACATTATTGTCCTTGTATGGATACTTGTTATTATCAGACTATGCTTGTTTACAGCTTTATAAAAATGAACTGCATGTGTTCGACAAAGTAGTTGGTGTGGCCCGGTAGACGATGGGCTGCACGTTTTCCATACCAGCATTGTTTGCTGAGCCCCTTTGGGGGCACCCCCATTTTTTCAGGTACCTGAAGTTAAGAAGATTACCACACCGAGTGTAGGTGGGGTAGATTCAAGCTATGGGAGTCCTTTCCTAGACATTTGTTTTTATTTAAGTATTTTACATTTCAGCTGATTCCTAGTATCTCGGATTGTATTCGTATTCAGACCGTGACTTTTGGAGATTGTATTTGGACTTAGCCTTGTTGGTCACAAGGGTGGCCAACGGCATTGTAATACCGCCCGGTTGTTGTATTTATTTCCGCTGCAGTTGTATTTTATTTGGAGTGATCGCCATTCAGTTTATTGGATTTCGGGTTGGGGTGTTACAAAAAGTGGTATCAGAGCGTAGTTACGCTCTGGATACAAGGATACACCGAGATTAGGATATCTAAGACTTTAGGTTACGGGTTGAGTGATAGTACTGAAAGGAGTTTAAGTTAGTTTTACTTAGACTACTATCCAAGACCGAGATTGTGACCACAGTATCTAATATACCTCAACATCCTGCAGATGTCAGGAAGAGGAGGACGCCGTGGACAGGCTGATGAGGAGGCCTTAATATGATTTGGGTTGTTGTTGATCGACTGACTAAGGTTGCTAGGTTTATTCCGATGAAAGACACTTGGAAAGTGCCAAAGTTAGCAGAATTATTTGAGCAGGAGATTATCAGACATCATGGAGTACCTAAGACTATTGTTTCAGATCGTGACACTAGATTTCTCTCACGATACTGGCGAGCTACTCGCGAGGCACTTGGCACTGAATTGAAGCTTAGCACAGCATTTCATCCTCAGACAGATGGTCAGTCAGAGAGGACTATTCAGACCTTAGAGGACATGCTACGAGCATGTGCCTTGGATTTCCAGGGCAGCTGGATAGATAGACTACATCTCATCGAGTTTGCATACAATAACAGCTATCACGCCTCTATACAGATGTCACCTTTCCAAGCCTTATATGGCAGACCATGTCGCACACCATTGTGCTGGGACGAGTCTAGTGAGACCGTCATCATTGGGCCTGAGTACTTAGAGCAAGTCCAGGCAGAAGTACAACAAATCAGAAGTAACATGAAAGCAGCACAAGACAGACAGAAATCATATGCTGATGAGAGGCGACGAGACCTTGAGTTCGCAGTTGGCGACCAGGTATTTCTACGAGTATCACCCATGAAGGGTTATTCAGATTTGGGCAAAAGGGCAAGCTAAGCCCGAAATTTGTAGGACCCTACGCTATCATAGAGCGGGTGGCCTTGTGGCATATCGACTTGATTTGCCAGCTGAGTTGGGCAAAGTACATAATGTTTTTCATGTATCTCAGCTTAAGAAATACATGCCTCATCCTTCGCATGTTCTGCAACCAGAGACACTCTCATTAGAACCAACAATGCGGTATGTGGAAACACCACAACGAATCTTAGACAGAAAGACACGAGATACACGAAACAAATCTGTGAGCCTAGTAAAGGTTCTTTGGTCGAACCACGATGTGGAAGAGGCCACATGGGAATTAGAAGCAGATATGCGAGCGAAATTTCCCTCTTTATTCACCGACTAGACACTTTAGTCTAGGGTACGGGGGCGTACCCCTCTTTTTTTGGGGGGTAGAGCCTTTTTCATTTGTGAACTTAGTATGCATTTTGTTGCACTTTTGTGCATTTCAGTTGTTGCACTTTTGTGCATTTCAGTGACACTTTGTCTTACCCGTGTTCTTGTGTAACACTGTATTGAATGTACTTTGTACTTCTACTTGATTGTGTGTACTTTATTACACTACAATGAAAGTTTATGTGCACTACGCTGCACTATTTGACATGAAAAGTGACTGTGTTATTACATTACACTATATTGTTCCAAAGTATTCCTATTGTGTTTGATGTACACTGTGAACTTAGGAATATAGAGACTTGGGACTTGATCCCTAAAAACTAGATCGATTGTGGATACTTAGTGGAACTTGATTCCCCACAACCCTATAATTTAGATATGAGACTTCGGGCGAAGTCCTTTTTTAAGGGGGGTAGATTGAAATACCCCAATCTAATTAATATTATTAAACCATTATTTAATGGAAAATAATCCTATTATAAATCATTTCACGTACGCATGCAAACCCATGCATGAGAACGTTACGTAAAACAGTCGTTTCTCATAAACGCTAAAACGCCTTAGAAGCATATGGTCAAACATGACCTTGTATGACCCTCTAATATTCAAACCAAATGGTCATACAATTATTATATGAATATATAAATATATTCCCTAATCTATATTCAGTCAAACGCAAAACGCTCGGGAGTGCTCACGCACGCCCCTTAAAGCACGAAAAGTCCGGAGGAGTGCCGAGGTGGCACGAACTCCTATAAAATTAATTCCTAGAGTTCCTAACATCATTATTAATCATTATAAAGAGAACCCACGAAGTGGTTTCACAAAATTCAGCAAAAACCACAGGAGGATTTCTTAGCGCTCCTTTTTGGCCCGGGAGTGTCCCGATGGCCCGTAAATTATGTCACGGGTTGATATAACCCCATATAACTCAATGTAACATCTTAGTATATGTTTATTTACCATAATAAGTGTTTACAAACACTTGGAACTCATAAAAACAATTGGTTTCCCAAAAAGTTCCTTAGAGCACAAAAACACACCTTCGGGTGTCACGAAAATGCGTTTTACGCAATTGTCTTGTAGTTTTTGACATGCCACGAATTGGTAATCTTAAAAAGGTTAAAATGACCTTCTAAATCAGTTGGTGTGACTAGTCAAAAGGTGCTCTATAGGGGCCGATTTTAAGAGCAAAAACTAGTATAAAATTTGCTTTAAAAGTTTATAAAAGGCTTAAAACATGATGACTCATCATCCCATGTGTTATATTACTTAATGCCAAAGTATGTAGGTCTCATTTGACCAGAGATCTATCGAAATTAGGTCATGGAATAAGGCCATGTGAGCTAGATACAAAACAAATACTAAAAGCAAAAAGTAGATTCCTTTTCTTTTTGCCTTTTGATTTCTTAAGCATGTGACCTTCCTTAGCTCTTCCTTGGCTCTTCATGACCGGTGGAGACCTCCCAATTGAGCTTGAATTCGTCCAGCTACAAGAGGAGAAGAAGACAAGCAAAACTTAGAAAAATCAAAAGAAGATACCTTACCTTTTCTTACCTTGTCTTCTAGCCAACATTATTTTCTTTCCAACTCTTGCTTAGTCACACCACATGGCCGGTTTTATGCAGTAAAGAAGGGCTTTTATTGAGCCAATAATCTATTTAATAAACTAAGGAAAAGAATAGTCAAATGACATTAAAAATTGACAAAACAAAAATCAATTTCCAAAGGCATTCTTACCTTATACGTAAGTTTAGTCTCATTTCCCTCCTTGCACTCTTCATTCACGAATTGGTAAGGTTCTAAGCTCTCTCTTCTTGCTTCATCTTCTTCCTTTGAAGCTTTTAAGTCCATTAATGGAGTTTTAACTTCTATCTTCATCTTTAAGGTAATTTCCTAGCATTTCTTGTCAAACCTTGAAGCAAAACTCTTCCTAGCATAACAACAGAGTTCGACATCACTTAGTTCACCAAGGAGGTTGTTCAAACCAACATTAATCCAAGGAGCATCTCAAGGTTATCTTAAGGTAGTTTTAATGCTTGAAAATCCTTAAAGCACATTTTTATGTGTAACCAAGTTCTACTCCTTCTAAGGTTCTTTTCTTCTTCATTTTGATGAAGGAAAATTTGTTCTTCATCCACCTTAGGAGTGCCGAATTCATAAGGAGAAAAGTCTAAGGTAAATCCTTGTAAAACTACTTACAAATCTACTTAAGATCTTTATTCAAGATCTAACTCCTAAAACTCCTACACCACTTGCATATAACCGAAGTGGAGCATCAAAATTTCCTTGGAGAAAGCTTGGAGATTCAAGAGGAGTTCAAGCACTTAACCACCTTTGTTAAGAAGTAAGTTTACTAAGTAAATCTTTATGTTATAAGCTTTGTTAAGCTTCTAAAATTATACAAAAATTATGTACATCTCCTAGGTTTTATTAAGACCGAAACTATATGGTATTATATGCCAAAAATACAATCTATAACTTATATAGAAAATATTTACCTTAAGACACATTTTTGTGTCACAAAATTTAGTTATGTCACATATTAATTCAAGCCGAATTATCAAGGGCAAAAATGCTTATTTTTGAGCTAAGAATTTATATAAGACATTACAATAATTTTTACATGAGTTATATAACTCCTATGAATTTATGTATAATTATTATGACATATAAGTATACTTTTATATACTATATGGTCACCAAATAAATATGGCCGAATGTACTAATTGATAAATAGGTATTAATGACATACTTAGGTATATAAACTTATATCACAAAGTTTGGTGAGCTAAAAATATTTCATTAGTGCTTAAATGGCTAATTAATTAAGTTAAGTGGCTTAAATGTAATTTTACAAAATTTAGTGTATATATTGTGAAAGCCGAGAGCTAAAGGGGTATTTGGTGAAATTATAATATAATATAAGGTTAGGAATTAAGTTTATGAATTTTAGATAATTTAAACAAGTGTTTAAAAACATTTTATTAAGTTTTGGGCTATTATGTAATTTATAAAAGTTGTTATGAAAGTTTAGAACATAAAAAGGGGCGAATTCATAATTAAGAGATTTATTAGGCTCACCTTTGAAATTTTGAGGAATTATATATTTAGACTTTAGTTTATAAGTCATTAAGAAGTTATTATAAAGTTTTGGGGTGAAAATGTAATTAAGGAAGAATAAATGACAAAGCCGAATTACTTTGGGGTTAGTTTGGTAATTTAAGAATTATATATATACATTCGGCATTTATGGAGAATTAAAATTAAAACTATAGTTTATAAGGCATTATGCAAAGTTTATAAGGTTTTGTGGTTAAATTGTAATTATGGGAAATAAATATTATTGCCGAGAATTTAAGGGGCTAAGTTGTTATTTTTGAAAGTTATAGTACTTAAAAGCTATATACCAAAATATTAGTGTGACTATGTAATTTAGCTAAATAAGAAGTTAAAACTCTATAATATAATGAGATTAGAATTTAAATATAAAGTTTATGAATTAATGTGGTTGATTTATAAATACCGAAATATAAGGGTAATAATTTAGATTTAAATAAATATAGGTCCTATATGGATATTTTGAGGAATTAGAAGAAAGAATTTTAATTAAAGGAATTATGGAATTAGAACTATGGCTTATGTAGTTATAAGGAAGTTAAAAAGAACAATAAGTATTGTTTATGACTAAAAGGAGAATAATGAGATTATAAGAATATTATGTCATTGTAAGACATTAAATATAGTTAAGAAAATTATAAGTTGTTATGTCACTTAGACAATTAAAATAAACAACAAATATAGTACATGAATATATGAATACATATATGTACATTAAAGGATTTATAAATAAATCAAAAAGGAATAACAAATAAGTTATACATTAAATCATGAGGTAATTAAAAGAAATAAACCTCACATGAAATAACAAATAAGAGATTTGTTGAAAGATCCAATAGGATCATTATATAAGGGTAACATAAATTAACCCTCTCAGTTAATCCTATTCTAGGACTTTGTTTGACCAGACGTTGACCGGGAATTAAACAAGTACAGTCTACGGTGAACGGTATGGGATTCTTGCAACCTGTTTTCTACCGGATTACACCGGCTTGTGTGCTATCTGTTGTTTGAAATAACGACCAAGATAATTAATGTAAACTGTTGTTTTACTCTTGCACACTGTGGTATTATTTTATGTGCGTAAATGTTTGCTGACTACAACGTATGTCCCACGCATACAAACACTACTATACCAGTGGATTAAATACCTGCGTTTCAGTATACCGAGGGCTTGTACTCAAGTCTCTCACTAACTTCAGTTTATAACAAACGTCATTATCCTAAACATGATAATTGACAATACACATTGTGTTCTTGTTTAACGTCTTTATATGACACTTAACAATTCTATATTACGAGAACGAGGAGCCCAGTTGGATCTGGCCATGCATGCTACAGGAGTTGTACCTGTCTCAGGTCGTCTCCTATCTACGTCGCGACGGAACTTTCAGTTGGGAGGAAGACTCTATTCCTTCTGGGTTTCTAATGCCCTTCAGTTTGAGGAAGACTTCATTCCTCTAGTGGGATTCTATTCCCCACGCCTCTCAGTTCAGGGTTTAACTACGTTATCTCCTGGGGTTTTTATATCCAACCTTTCAATCTTAACGAGGTCACTATACCTCCACTATTTAAGATATTCAGTTATACCTGTCGGTCCCATTGTGTGGACCCGACTATCACTAAGAGATTTCAGTTCAGCTAACTTGACCTTCTGCAGTCTTGTTCTATGTAACATTATTGTCCTTGTATGGATACTTGTTATTATCAGACTATGCTTGTTTACAGCTTTATAAAAATGAACTGCATGTGTTCGACAAAGTAGTTGGTGTGGCCCGGTAGACGATGGGCTGCACGTTTTCCATACCAGCATTGTTTGCTGAGCCCCTTTGGGGGCACCCCCATTTTTTCAGGTACCTGAAGTTAAGAAGATTACCACACCGAGTGTAGGTGGGGTAGATTCAAGCTATGGGAGTCCTTTCCTAGACATTTGTTTTTATTTAAGTATTTTACATTTCAGCTGATTCCTAGTATCTCGGATTGTATTCGTATTCAGACCGTGACTTTTGAGATTGTATTTGGACTTAGCCTTGTTGGTCACAAGGGTGGCCAACGGCATTGTAATACCGCCCGGTTGTTGTATTTATTTCCGCTGCAGTTGTATTTTATTTGGGAGTGATCGCCATTCAGTTTATTGGATTTCGGGTTGGGGTGTTACAAGCCACATCCCTCCATTCAAGCCTCATACTTAACTCAGTGGAAAAGGTTAAACAGAGTAATTTGCGGAGATAGTCAGGTTCATATATAGTTGATTTGGCTTTCAGAGTTTCACTGCTCCTGCGCCACTGCTGAAAAGACTCAGACTTTCTTGTAGGTTTAGTGAGGTCATCATTTGTTTCCATAAAAGAGCCCATAAGTGTCGATCCAGTTTTAACTCAGATTCTTCTAAAATTCAAATTATGCAGATGTTGAGTTAGACAGAGGAAAATCGCACGTTTGAAAAGCAATATATATATATATCCCTTTATGTTGGTATTTTAGTTTTTGAAACCGAGTATGGATTAGTGATCAAATCACCCATTTATCTATCAAAAGTTAGATAGTCGAATTGGTGACCTATCCTTCACTTATGACAATAGGTCGTAGGTTCGACGCCCCATTCCCATTATAATCAACATATTTTGTTTAACCGGGTACACTTTTCCAAGACACATACTTTTAAAATGGGTCTCGAGTAAAGAAAATGATGCATGTTTTGTAAAAAGACATGGACGACCTTTAAAATATAGTAATATAATGAACTTTATGGAAGTTATCAAATATAATAAAAACATGAGTAATTACTCTAAGCCCCCTGAGGCGTGGGGATATTACAAGTTAGCATCTTTAGGTTATCATTATATCTTTCAACCCCCTCGAGATATGAGGGCTCTTGACGGTGGGCCCCAAATACCATATATGTGTTTGCTTAGAAATTAATTCCCTCCGACCTGCTACATATCTTGTAACATGTATAAACTTTTACTCACTGTGTCATATTTTCGCACTAAGAAACATACTTAAATAAAACCCCATACACAAAACCACCGAAAAAAAATGCTCGCTAAAATCAATAACTAACCACATCTATCTCAGCGGTTTAAGCTTACAACCGTCGAGATAGACCCTGGTTGGCCCCTTGGTCGGTCAATGCCAGAATGTTTTCTAGGACCGACCGACCATAGACCATGGGTCGGTCCCTGGGTCAGTCGGTTCTAGAATACATTCTGGCATTAACCGACCAAGGGACCAACCCAGGGACCGACCTAGGGTCTATCTCGGCGTTTGTAAGCTAAAACCTCCGAGATAGGCCCTATTTTTGTATCTATTTCGGCGGTTCTTAGCTTAAAACTGACGAAATAGCCTTTTTTTTGTTTTTCCATTCTAGCTTATATGAGAACATATATACATATGTATATAGTTGGTAAGTTTAATTAAGAGGAAAACGTATACGAGAGGAACGTAATACGAGAAATCGTTGTAACAAGTGTACTAAATAATTGGCACTCTCCGTTAATCCAATTATAGGATCGGAATAGTCGGGACGGTAATCGAGATGGCAACTGGGAGTTAGACGAGCTTCTCCTCCGGTGTACGGTATTCATGTGCCCTGCGTGCTACCGAGTGACATCGACTTGTGTGTTATCTGTTGTGTGAAATGACCAATGAGATAATTGCATGGAATATGACTTATTTATGTTTTACGTGTTATTACACTTATTTAACCTTGACCTTCTATGTTGTGTGCTACAAACTACACGTTTGAGTGAATATAAAACACACATACGGTACATATGATAACGGTTAGAGAACTTAGAGGTTCAAGTATAAGAACCACCTAACGAAATACTATATGAGAATTTCCTAACTAACTTCCCTTCAATATATAGTCGACATCCGAAATAGTGATGATTCGAACTACTACTCTAGAAGTAGGACGATTGTTCCAATGAGACTTCTAACGAGTTTGGGTTACGGGGGGAATAGTGAGAAGTCCAGGAAGTTCAGGTCGTGCACGCTCTGTTAGTAGGATGGCACCTGCATCGGATCGACTTCCAGATTAAATATAAGTTATTCCTGATGATGGTTGTGGGGGAAGTTTTTATACTCGCCCACCGGGTTTAAAGGTACCCGACTTAATATACGTCATTCTTGACAGTGGTTAAGGGAGTTTTATACTCACCAGTGGGTTTAAAGGTACCCAGTTAGTTATGGATACGAGTATCTTAATCTCATTTAACAGGGTTCATACATACCCGACTCACTATACGACACTACGGCGGTGATTTATTAGGGAGTTCATACTCTTCCAACAAGGTTTAAATATACCTTAATTAAGTTAAAATATTAACTAAAGTAAGAGGTGATCCCATTGTGTGAATTATCTAAAGATAAGTAAGTTAGGATCTATTCCGAGATTCCAAATAATCTCAAGGCGTAGGAATTAACGGATTATTGACTCACTATGTTGATGTCTTGTTTCTGTTGTGATGAAAATTTATGATTGATTGAATGATTGAGATACATGCTTGGGAATTGTGTGTTATAGCATTTATACTTTTATTGTTGTAGAATTAATCGCATGCTCACTCGACAATTAGTCGTGTGTAGCCTGTTAGCCAGCGGGTTACATGTTATCAAACTTAGCAAGTTGTGCTGAGCCTATTGTGACCTAACCACTTTCAGGTACACAGTGAGATGCCATTGGAGTGCGGGATTTGGGTAGTTAGTTATGAAACTAGCTAGCGCTCCTGATGCGTCCCCGACCGGTCGTGGACGTATCTATGACTCAATGAAAATTCGATAGTTCAAGGGAAGACACGAGATAAACTTAAACTGGAAACTCCATTTCGATTGAGAATTTACACACATAAAATTCACCCAACCTCCCTCACCCCACACACGGACTCCGGGACAGTTTTGACTTTAACTCTAAATTCGTCAACCCTTACCTGAATATCGGCCTACGGTTCACCGACCGTTCCCTGACCTGTCGGTCTATCTAATACACAACATATTGACACTCTAACTCAGTCCTCTCTAACTCACCAACTCTCTAGAACTTACACACACTCTAGTCTGACTCACACTTGCTCAGTTTGTATCTCTTCTTTTTCTCTCTCGCAAGCTTATCTTACAAAGGACATTAATGCACGTATATATACAAGTTAGTTAAGATGTAAACTAACAGCCTATGAGTGTAGACTGTAAGAGTAGAGTACTTCTTCTTCTACGAATATAATAGCCACACCCTACTGCAAATTTTCTTCCAACTTGATCTGGAGCCAACAACACACGTGTTGCCTTGTGAATGGGCAAGTTGGTGGCGCGCCTCCCAATTGGTCGGTCACCACTAGCATCCTCAACTTGTCTGACCTTGTCTGGTCCATTAATGCTCATAAATGCTCTCTTCTGAATTTATTATGGCTATGTAATGAAGTTCATTAATAGCCTTTGCTTATCTTGTTATCTTGCACATTAATGAGCTTCATCTTTTGTCGTGAGCTAGTTGATGGAATGAGTGTGACATATCTGAGTGAGTTTGTCGACTTTGCTAACACATTTTTGTCCTTGTACAATGTCTGATGTAAGAGATACATGATGGTGTGGTTCTTGACTGCTTGTGTGTACTAGAAGTTCTCCGGAGCTCTTGCAGACAGGTGCCCGACTGGTAGGGCACATGTCGTGTGCTGAGCATGCTTGCAACCTTGCGTGCTAAGCCACTCACAACTTAAGTGCGCTTGCAACATTGCGTGCTAAGCCACTTATATACCTGTTATCTGAATTATAAGCTTGACAAACATGTTAGATAAACACCACAGGTTTGCTATCATCAAAACCAAAGGATCTTGACTTAACAAGTTATATACTACCCTTTTGGGTTCTTTATTTAGGTTTTTAATCCCGTTGTATTATTTTGATTAAATTAGAATGCTCACATGTATATTGTATAAGGGTTGTAAGTTATGGAGTTACTATCTCTCGGTTATCACAGCGGTTGTGTATGTATGTATTTGAAAGGCCTAGTTACTTTGGGCGTTGTTAATTACCGTTGATTGTGGATTACAAGTTGGGGTGTTACAGCTCTCATGGAGGACTCAAAATCATATGTCAAGATAAACCCCACTATTGTGTTCCAAGAGAGTGGAGAAGACCACAATATCACTCATTGTCCTGATATCACGGCTAAGGCTGATTCACCCAGTTTGGACGAGCTCATGTTAGATCTTATCTCTTCTTGCAAGCCTAAGCCAACTGCCGAAGACACTTTTAACATGAATAAAGACACCTTCAACATGAATCAGCAAAAAAGAAGTGCTAGAATTATAGCTAGGCTAGAGCATATAAAGCAACAACTGAACGAAGCAGTTCATGAGGTGGAGCAACATGTTGAGGACATAAATTTTTCTCCCACTCCTCCCCTGTTTGAATCAAAGAGTCCATTGCCACTCAACCACCAGCTTGATCTTATAGATGAGTAATTGTAGGAGAGTTTCAACTTCGACCATATAAAGTTTCCTCCCTCTGAAATCAACTACCATTATGTCTCCCCCCTTCTTTCTCTACAAAGAAGATGAGGATACTTACTTCCTCAACCTTGAGAAGAGTCAGCACCACCTCCCTCTGAGTCATCAAAGGAGATTGTCATCGACTTCAAGGAGCCACCTCCCTCTGAAGTTGTGTCCTTCAAGGCTCTTCCTACGAGCCTCTCCAAGAAGATGAGGATGTATACATCCTCAAATCTGAGGAGGATGAGCAATCAAACTTTGATCTTAATCTAGAGGATCAAGGCCCTCCCCACATGTGCTTAAACTATGTAAGTGGAGGCTCAATGTTCACCGGCTAAGTGTGGAGGCCACCTTCCCATTTGTTCCGAGACCAAAGATGTAGCACCCTACCGCTAATCTCCTCATTAACTACTAATTGCCTTGATAAACATTACATTTGCAGCGGATAATCTATTCCCAGCGGTGGGTGAAGCAATGTCGTTAGCCACCCACGTGGCTAACAAGGCCTAACATATTACAGCATCATCGTCTGATGGACCGGAATAACCGAGTACTCTATACATTACAATTCAAACACCTTTAATTTCTAAACCGAATCTCATACATTACAAGCTATACCGAGTTCCTATTACAATCCAAATGCCGATAAAACTTCGGTCTTACATGATTACAACAATTACAATGTAATTAAATCTACTACTACCCATGCCGTAGCATTTCCGGTCCTACTCTCGAACGGTAGTCATCTTCGGTGTACCTGAAATGTAATGGGTGGCCCCAAAGGGGCTCAGTACCTTTGCTGGTATGGAAGTTGTGCAACCCGCTACTACCAGGCCACACTCAACTAATTCTCATCTTAGCATGCGATTGATTTTATTTAAATCATGACATGTAGTGCAATAAACATACAACATGCTCGCATTCATACAAGTATTCAAACTAAGAATACAATCTCAAAACTAACACCTTAAGTTAGTTAGTTTACGTTTTCTTACTCTTTAGGCTTTGAGGGTTTCTACCTCACTAACGCCACTTCTCATTGATCAATATCCTATCCATTCACTTTGGATACTATTACTTGTTCTCTTAATTCAATAGACATTGCAAGTCTCGACTTACTTCCTCATTTACTCTTCTCTTAAATAATACTTAGCCAAACACATGGCCTCCGGGCAGAGTCATACACAAGACACACCACCAGGCTTTCAAGCCTAGTCTTACTTCTTCGGTTTTGACCCTACTCTGGGTCTAGCATGGTGGGAAGGCTCAACTAGTAACCGGAACTCTCTCTTAGTTCCTACTTCTTTCACATAGGTCCGAATCTCTCTCGGACTTCTCACATTCCCAAATACTCCTCTTTTGGAGTTACAATATAATTATATTATTAGTATAGAAGCATCACTCTCGATGTCTTCTAATGACTTAGGGAATTATCATGTATTCATGTATTCTCAAATTTAAGGGTTGCCCCAACATTTCGTATACTTATACGTTCGGTTTGTTTTCTCATACCGGGTCGAATCCTCATATAGGAGATCGACCATCTCTTAAGGGAGTTTGATGGTCCCTTATATCTCTTTTACTTTTCTCATGAGTTCATATCTTTGAACTATCTTTGTTCTCTTATTAAAGGTTCTTTATATCTTTCCACTATTACTTATTTCGTGGATTGTTTCATTTGGTTCTCTATCCGTTAACGGGAGTTTACTAATCCCGTGTATATCTCTCACGTTCTAGTGAGTTCATTTAGTTTGAACTTTCGTTGTTCTCTAGTTGGTAGTTCTTATGTGTTTCCCGTGTTTAAGTTATTTTGTGGGATGACTCTTTTCTATGAGTCACTTACCATACGGTAATTGTTTATGTTTCGGTCTGCGACACTATGTTAGACCATACAATCACGCAAGGAAGGTTAGCACATGCAACAAGCATCAAGATATACATAACGATGCAATAAACCTTTTTCATGCAGTTATCTTGTTAGGCCGGCACACAAGCAAACAACACATAAGCCAATCGAACTCTGTAGGACACAAGTTGCAAGAAATCCATACCTTTCACAAGGAATAACTTTAGCGCGTCGTCTCACGCTCCTTAGTTAATTCTCGTACAACTGATATCATTTCAAATGTTTTTATTAACATCGTGATCATACGGTATGTAAACTACTATTACTCTCTCCCGTACTTACCCTGTTGTCCCGTTACCCTTATCTTTACATTTGTGAACTTAGGTTCTTACTTCCACAATCAATCTAGCACTTGTTTATGCTTCTAAGGACCTTTACATGTCACCAAACAAGGCCTAAACATCATCTAAAACCATTACCATTCAATCCTCCATCTTTAGAAGCCTTTAAAACACTCACGGTGCATTTCTGGGGGTGGTCCGGGACTTGGTCCGGACCCAAAGTCTCGGACCAATGCATTTTCTCATTTTAGGCTAATTTCTTACCTGGTCTGGGTCCTGGTCCTGGACTAGGGTCCCAGACCAATACACTAGCTCACTTTCGGGGCATTTTTAAGGGCGGTCCGGGACTTGGTCCGGCCCCTAAGTCCCGTCCCCGCTAAAAAGCTGCTAAAATTACATTTTTCAACCCCAAATCCAACCTTAAACCTCACCCAATCTTTTCCTAATCTTTCCACATGTTTCCAAACATGTTAAACACCTTAAACACTTCTTAAACCTTCTTAAATCATTGCTCAACTCTTTTACTCATATCTTGGTCAATCACCCAATTTTCATTCTCACATTTTGCACTTTGCACACTAATGCACCAAAACACATTTCCATGACCGCTTTTACCTCATTCTCAACCCATTTGACCATTCCAAATCCTTCTCAAGCACTTGCAATTCCATTACTCAAGTCCATCCTCCATTTCCAAGGTTGTGCACACTAAGCCTTTTTTAAGAAATTCAATGCACTACAACAACTCATTTGCTACAAATTTTGTTCACTACTTAACTCACCTCCAATATAGCTCCTAGATGGTTAAATGAACCAAATTGGTCTCTCCAAACACCTAGTTCACCCTAGGTAGCATCAATCCATCAAGTCCCCTGAATCTCTTAGGATTTCTACTGAAATTTCGCCATAACTCCGTTACTATTCTAACTTATCCAAATTTCATTGTCTTCATTACCTAATCCAAAACATTCATAATTCAACTCACCAAACCCTTATTGGGTTCTAACAGCACTCAATCTCATTCAAACTTATTAATCAATAACATAATGCAATAATCACAATTGCATGACTCTTAGGCCCTTAAATCACACAACAACCTATAAATGCTTTAACATGAATCACAATTCTCTCTCACATAAATTCTATACTTCTTTAGCACAATCTTGGGTTCATTACTTTAATTCCCAGCCCATAAACTCTAGAGCATTAAGGATGTACACTAAGGTAGGTTGTTTACCTTAAATTCATGGATTCCTCTTCTCGCTTCTCTTCCTCTTTTTCTTGATTGCCACCGGTCATGGGCATTACCATTTCCACATCTCTAGACCAATGTCCAAGGGAAAGCAATAAGTACTAATTAAACTCTTAAACCCCTTGGAGTAACTCTAGAATTCAATGGAAGTGCTTAAAGCATAAAGGTTAGAGATTTACCTTAGAGCCCTAAAATGGGTTTCTTTGGCCATGAATCAAAAGGGAGATCCAACCACCATTTAGAGCTTGGAACAATGGGTCAAACAAGGAAAGAAAAACAAGGCATTGAGAGTCAAAACCCCGGCCACACCAAGGAATGGAGAAAAAGTGAGTTTTTCTTGGATTTTCTTACCTTGAATCAAAAGGGAGGTGGCCTAGCTCAAGAACATGTATTTTTCTTCCCAAATGGGCTATACCCATGGAGGTCAACTTCCTCCATTTGAGATTTTGAAAAGAGAGAATGGAAGCCCTTGACGAGGGGAGCACAAATATGCATTTTGTTTTTGATTTGGTGCTTTAGTGTAGCTTGGGTGAGCAAGAGAAGAGAGGGTAGCCATTGTTGAGCTTCAAATAAACGTTCAAGAAGGAGGGAGGAAGGATATGGAGTAGTGGTCTGCATAAGGATAAAAAGTAAAACGAGAGGGGGAGGGGAAATAAGAGGAGAGAGAGAGAGAGCAAAAGGGGTAGTTGTACTTTTGCTTTTTACTTTATTTCTTTCTCTTTTTTCTTTTCTAGCTAATAGGGCTAGTTTATTAATTGATAGGAGAGTGATGTTTTATCACTATAAAATCTGGCCCCCTCTACATATTAAGCTGGGGCGTTTTTCGTCTTTTTACAAGAAACACTCCTAAACTCCCAGTTTTGGCACTATTCACTAATCGGGCCCGTTTTCCGGATTTTTCTTGTTTCTTTAATTTTAATGGTTCTTAAGCTTCCATTAATGTTTAATTATAGTTATATAGTCAACTATAATTTTTACGGGTCTGTTTGACCACTTAAAGTCATGTTTTCGGGTTTTCTCGAAAATGTGCTTTAAGGCTTGTTTGCATTTTTAACCCACTATATGGATCCGTTTTCTTTGGGGATTGTTCTCACATATTATTTAGAGGCATAATTAAGCCCTAGGAATCCATCTAGGACCCTAACCGAGGTCTTATACCTCCTATGGTTGTGTAACACCCATTTTTACGTTTTACGCTTTTTAAGCGTTTTCTCTTTTCTTTTGGCTTTACTCTCTTCCCCAATATTCTTTAGACATCATTAGGCCTCTAAAATTCATATTAGAATAATTTAATCACCATTTTTAAGTTCGGGTATTTCAATCTACCCCCTTAAAGAACTTTGCCCTCAAAGTTGGTGAATCTAATATTGTTAGTCTCATAGGCATACCATGCCAAGGTTATAATCTTTATAACCTTACTGACTCCACAAGTCAGTCTCTATATATGCTACACACACCACACAACATGTCTTAGCATGCATAGCAATCAAAAATACTCTTTTGTATTCTCTCCATGGGGTCGGTTCGAAGACCAGAAGGCACTAAAGTCCTCGAATCCCATATTGAGTAATACATTGCCGATCCCTCAGGTACCGGTCACGTTGAAAACTTACGATTTCTGGTTCACGGCCGTTTCATGACAAATAGGCACTTACTCTCTCTGGCCCACGGTCCCTTTGGTTCTGATCAAAACATTTGCATCTCTAGATATCCTCAGGCACTCTAGGTCATCGAGACACAGGACTTCTCTACGTCCCGCTGCCCTTGGAAAAATACATACACTGCCACCGTCCTACCGGTCAACTTAGGACCGTTGCTTGTCCGGTGCAATGGTTTCAAAACTAATCCTCACTCCCACCGTCCTACCGGTCAACTTAGGACCGTTGCTCGTCCGGTGTAGTGGTTTCAAAACTGGTTTTCATTCTCAAGTTTGAAGGAAAATCCTTTTGCAAAAATCAGTTCGAAATTCTTTTTGAAACTCAATACAACTCCAAGTCCAATTCATATTATTAGCATCTCTTCTTAGCGTGATTACTTGTGACCACTTATAAGGAGCTTCAAGAGTCATTCAACCCCAATGTGATCAGCATCGGTGTTGAACTATCCTTCTACCCCAATTTGTGTTTGGTTTCCCTTGATCGCTAGAAAATCAAGTTCTACCTCGCGCCAGTTTCAAACAATCAAATAGTCAATCATTGTTCATTTTCTATCTTTTACTCTTTCTAGTCATAATCACAAAACAATTCATTTCAATTTATCTCTAAATCATAGAACCTAGGTCAACCATCATTCTCAATTTACTTCCAATCAATTTACCTAGGCACTCAATACTTATGGCTCATTTCATCAATTTTCCTCAATCATAACATACATCACGCAACTCCAAAGGATGGAACTCACTCCATCAATCGTTCTCAAATCAAATCACCTAGGGAGCTCAATTCCTACTAGGTTCCATATCGGTTTCATACTGATCTCATACTCATCATATCTCATGTCTAATCTGAATAGACAAATATCGTAGGGATTTTAATCCCCCCGGAGTTTCTCTACTCCCTTCCACTTGTATACTTGCACCAGAGTTACAAGATATTCGAATTCATATCAATGGTATTTGCATCTCCAGTGCGTAATAACCGTAATTACACTATGAATGAATACATATGTTTATGTAACATAAGTACCAATCATCAAAACAATTTCTTTGTGCTATGCACGCCGTAGTTTACGCACCTAATACGTAAAACGTACGCTAAGCGGTTTTTTGCTCTACACCCCTTAAAAGGGATTACGCCCACATAATCAACCATATGTCATCATTGAACATTGGTTCGCTAAATTCAAGCGTCATGAAGTGTTTTAGCTTCCATATGGTCTATTATATAATGTATTCTGGTCAAAGGGTCTTAACCATATTGACGGTTTAGTCCCTGCACCAAGAATTCTCATTGTAGTCTGTTTAACTCATAACCAGTTTCGATTCTAGCCTCTCAGGCTTCAAGGCATTGATAATTAGCCATTTACTCATACTTACTAGGTATATTCAACCTTAAATTACGGCCCACTAGCTTCTGCTGCGCGACCTGATAACTTAGAGCTTGGTTCGCCCTTTTGTTATTCTCAATGTATTATACATCTCCCTTTTATCCCTTTTGTCTTGGGACTAAAGGTCTCTCAATTGACACATGGTATTTCTTACCATATGTGAATTCGATGAGTTATAGATTCTCTATCCAGTTCTCTAGAAATCTATTTCGTATACCGCTGTATACCTTTGTGATTATTCACTTGGTTCCTCCGACTTATTGTCGGTCGAGGTTGAGCTACTACCTAATGTATGTAGTGCTTCCTCTCATTGTTAGTGGCTTCTAAATTATGTTCACTTTACTGACTCTGTACAAGAATTCTTCTTATTTATACGACCTTGCATTTCTTATGCATCGGTCCTTACGACATTAACAAGTTTCTCCCACTTATATTCTGTGGAATTCATTTCTTGTTCGTTGCAGTTGTTGGTATATCCAATGTTCTTCGTGCTTCTTTGGCCAACGACCGCACGGTTTTGTTTCTAGCTCTTTGCTTGCTGGCATGCGCCATGTTCATTGGTATGTTTACAAGTCTTCCTATTTAGTACGGGTCGGTTATATAACCATCGGGTACTCTTGTCCCAAAGCTTATTGCTTCTGTTATCAAGTTGGTCCTCTAGGGACATACTTCCAGTTCCTTATGCAATTGCAATAGGAACAAACAATGCCTTCTCTGTGAGTTCTTTGGTCACATGGTACATGCTACGGGCTTAATTGCCCAGTCTTTCTATCATTTCCTAGTTTTTCATCTCCACTGAGTCTAACTCGTAATTCTGCTTGTTCTCTATATCATTGTCTGTCTATATTCCCATGTTGGTCGCTTGCTGCGCACCATGTTCTCGCTGCTTCTACAACATTGATTTACACGGCGTCCGCCACTAGTTTAGCTTCGGCTCTTGTACTTCCATCATTTATACTATGGTTCGCCATTTACTTGGCTATTTACAAAATATACTGTTCTTTTAGTCTCTGCTCCTTGAGTGTTGTTTACTCTACAATCCACATTGTACACATGTTGTGCTTGCTCTAACCGATTACTCTTTCAGTTTTTGACAATTGCTATACAAGCTTCTTTCTTTATACTTATTCTTGGAATTCTCTATTTCTTCTTAACATTGTTCCTTGGCAATAACACATGCCCAAACTTCAATATACTACTAGGTGGAATCCTCTTTCTGAAGGGTCCACATATTCCCCGCTCCAGCGGTCTCACAATAATGAGAGGTATCCCCACTCCTAGATTGAGTGGTTCGTTCTCCGCTCTATTCATTTGTTATCAAGCAATATCTCTTTGCTTGCTGATGCCATTCACGGAAATGCTTCTTTATTATTCAATACATAAGTTTCACAACCGTTTGGTCTACATATCATAGTCGGTTCACGGCTTATAAGCCACGTTGCCTTGAGCTATGCTCTTTGTAGGCTATTTATACCAGTTCCTACTTCTCTGTATACCATCAGATGGTTTGGAGGTAATACTGGGCTCCTTGATACGGTTGTTACATCATGCTTCCATCCATGGGAGGCCCTTTAGGTATCTTGACATTAATGTGTGCCCTTTGGCAATTTAGGGTATTCCTTGTTAAGCGGAATCCCTTCGGTGTTCTGGCCGAGCGTTTGTTTTAGCTCTCGTGCATCTATCACGATATTTCGTTCAACTGTTGTTGACTCTGGAACCCTTCAAGGATTGCTCCCGGGTGTTGCTAAGTCATGCCATTATATCTGGCTACTGTTTATGATATGTTGTGTTAACTACACCTCCTTGCGGTACCATATTCCGAACTTCCATGTTTAGAATTGTAATGTCTCCCATTCTTGGTAGACCATTAATGCTTTCTCCTTTGTGTTCTTGGCTAGGACTAATATCTTCTTAAATAAGGTATGATATTTCCCCTTAGTCTGTTCTGGGATATTCTATCCCGTTTGTTGGACTTTAGCGTGTCCATGCTAGGCATTTTCCTTACTATACTTAGGCTGGGTATCCATTCCTGCTTCCATGCATTCCTTCGAGATCCTCGAGACATATCCAATGTCCATATTAGATAATTTGTGCTCCTTGCACTTCTTGACTTCCATTCATTTCCCTTAGATGAATCCTCTGATTCCTTTATAAGTAGCTTCACTGAGTTCCTTCTCTTCAATCGTCCGTGGTGTACAACTGTTCTGGTTTGAACTTACTTCGCGGTCCGTAGTACGGAGTTTACTACTTTCCGTGTTTCGTACACTACTTGTATACATACGTGGGGTACCTTATTGATACATTACTACTTACCTAACTAACTCATAAATAGGTCTGTCAGGCCCGCATACTTCTTCGGAGTGCGGTCGTCCCACATCACATTTTTGTACACTCGTAGTGCTCGTCACACGCCTAGGTGAAGTATTCTGTTGTCAACTCCTCTTATATCGTCCTATGATATCTTACTATGTTTCTTCTGGTTCTGGTTTTAAAAATCTCGGGTTCAAAAGAAATATTTGAGTTTAAAAGAAAAATTTTGAGTTTGAAAGAAAAATTCTCATGGCATTTCAATGCCGGGTGATTCTGACCAAGTCTAGCTTCTCGCTGACTGGTATGTTCTTTAATATAATGGTCAGGCTGTTAGGCCCTTCCAAGGTTTCGTTTTAAAAATTTTAGGATTGATGATCCTATATTTGCTCCATTCCGATCACGGTACTTCACTAAGTACTTGTTGCTTGTTAAAAGTTTCTCTGAATAGTCCTGTTATTACTGCACTTGCCGTGGCAAGTGCGCGATACAGGTGGTTTTTGGGTTAACCTATACCGGTTACGGTATTGTTTCATCTGTATTCAGTAGCCTTGTTGGCTCTTCCTTTGCTCTTTAGTCTTGATAATCAATCTTCTGAGCTGCTTCTCATTCGTCTTGACATGACTGTCATCGATTCGGGTGCTTCTCCACTCTCGGAGACCCCAATTGACTTAGTTTGGTGTTTTCCTTGTTGCCCGTTCCCACCCATTTACAGTGGTTACCGAGACTTAACTGGTTTAGGCACTACTTTTGTAGTCCTATCGGGGTGTATCCCGTAAAGGTTCTCGTAGTTGTCAGAGCTATATCGGCCAGGTATTGTAACCTCTTTGGCGTAGTAGGTTGGAGTTATTCACTCTTGACTATTTCATTAGTCGGTTAGCATACCGTTGGTGGTATTTTCTAACAATTGCAGTCCCATAGACTCGTATCTCGGGCTTGGGTACTGCTCCTTTCCGATTTGTTGCACAATCAGTGCTTTCCTTCTTGCTGGCTAAGCAGGGTTCTTGCGACTGCTAAGCATGTCGCCCCATGCTGTCGCAAATTTCAGTCTCCTATGGACAGGATTTCTCAATCTCCCACAACTTGGTGTGCTTATTATCGTTCAAACGGGAACCGTCTCCGGGATTCCAGTTCTTGGAATTTACCGTATGACAGGTTCTATGCTCCTATAGGAATATTGTCTAACTCCCAGATCGGGTTTTTCGGAGTAAGAGAGGTCTTTCCATCTCTCTGGCATTCTTTCCCGAGTTACAAACTAGGGGATGTGGAGGGGGGGTTTGGTATTGTAGGTATCCAGTTTATACTGGAAGTTCCTATCTAGCGTATCTCTCACGCTATAACTTAACCACCCTTAGCCCTGATTCTCTAATTCCTAACCCGGGATTTCCTAAACTCGGTATTTCCCCATCATCAGAGCGATACTTCGCTCGGATACACTTTTTGTAACACCCATACCGCTAATCTCCTCATTACCGACTAATTTCCGATTGCCTCGATAAACATACATTTGCAGCGGATAATCTATTCCAGCGTGGGTGAAGCAATGTCGTTAGCCACCCACGTGGCTAACAAGGCCTAACACATTACAACAACGATCTAATTAATTACAAGCTCTATACCGAGTTCCTATTACAATTCAAACTCCTTTCATTTCTAAACCAAATCTCATACATTACAAGCTATACCGAGTTCCTATTACAATCCAAATGCCGATACAACTTCGGTCTTACATGATTACAACAATTACAATGTAATTAAATCTACTACTACCCATCCATAGCATTTCCCATCCTACTCTAGAACGGTAGTCATCTTCAGTGTGCCTGAAATGTAATGGGTGGCCCCAAAGGGGCTCAGCACCTTTGCTGGTATGGAAGTCGTGCAACCCGCTACTACCGGGCCACACTCAACTAATCTTCTCATCTTAGCATGCGATTGATTTTATTAAATCATGACATGTAGTGCAATAAACATACAACATGCTCGCATTCATACAAGTTTCAAACTAAGAATACAATCTCAAAACTAACACCTTAAGTTAGTTAGTTTACGTTTTCTTACTCTTAGGCTTTGAGGGTTTCTACCTCACTAACATCACTTCTCATTGATCAATATCCTATCCATTCGCTTTGGATACTATTACTTATTCTCTTAATTCAATAGACATTGCAAGTCTCGACTTACTTCCTCGTTTACTCTTCTCTTAAATAATACTTAGCCAAACACATGGCCTCCGGGCAGTCATACACAAGACTCACCACCGGGCTTTCAAGCCTAGTCTTACTTCCCCGGTTTCGATCCTACTCTGGGTCTAGCATGGTGGGAAGGCTCAACTAGTAACCGGAACTCTCTCTTAGTTCCTACTTCTTTCACATAGGTCCGAATCTCTCTCGACTTCTCACATTCCCAAATACTCCTCTTTCGGAGTTATATAATAATTATGTATATTAGTCTAGAAGCATCACTCTCGATGTCATCTAATGACTTAGGGAATTATCTTGTATTCATGTATTCTCAAATTTAAGGGTTGCCCCAACATTTCGTATACTTGTACGTTCGGTTCATTTTCTCATACCGGGTCGAATCCTCATCATAGGAGGTCGACCATCTCTTAAGGTAGTTTGATGGTCCCTTATATCTATTTTACTTTTCTCATGAGTTCATATCTTTGAACTATCTTTGTTCTGTTATTAGAGGTTCTTTATATCTTTCAACTATTTCTTATTTCGTGGATTGTTTCATTCGGCTCTCTATACGTTAACAGGAGTTTACTAATCCCGTGCATATCTCTCATGTTCTAGTGAGTTCATTTAGTTTGAACTTTCATTGTTCTCTAGTTGGTAGTTCTTATGTGTTTCCCGTGTTTAAGTTATTTCGTGGGACGACTCTTTTCTATGAGTCACTAACTATACGGTAATTGTTTATGTTTCGGTCTGCGACACTATGTTAGACCACACAATCACGCAAGGAAGGTTAGCACATGCAACAAGCATCTAGATATACAAAACGATGCAATAAACCTTTTTCATGCATTTATCTTGTTAGGCCGGCACACAAGCAAACAACACACAAGCCGAGCGAACTCGGTAGGACAAAAGTTGCAAGAAATCCATACCTTTCACCGAGGAATTACTTTAGCACGTCGTCTCACGCTCCTTAGTTAATACTCGAACAACTGATATCATTTCAAATGTTTTTATTAACATCATGATCATACGTATGTAAACTACTATTACTCCCGTACTTACCCCGCTGTCCCGTTACCCTTATCTTTACTCTTGTGAACTTAGGTTCTTAATTCCACAACCAATCTAGCACTTGTTTATACTTCTAAGGACCTTTACATGTCACCAAACAAGGCCTAAACATCATCTAAAACCATTACCATTCAATCCCCCATATTTAGATGCCTTTAAAACACTCACGTGCATTTCTGGGGGTAGTCCGGGACTTGGTCCAGACCCAAAGTCCCGGACCAATGCATTTTCTCACTTTCGGCTAATTTTCTTACCTGGTCCGGGTTCTGGTCCTGGACTAGGGTCCCGGACCAATACACTAGCTCACTTTCGGGGCATTTTTAAGGGCGGTCCGGGACTTGGTCTGGCCCCTAAGTCCCGGACCTGCTAAAAAGCTGCTCAAATTACATTTTTCAACCTCAAATCCAACCTTAAACCTCACCCAATCTTTTCCTAATCTTTCCACATGTTTCCAAACATGTTAAAACACCTTAAACACTCCTTAAACCTTCTTAAATCATTGTTCAACTCTTTTACTCATTTCTTGATGAATCACCCAAAGTTTCATTCTCACATTTTGCACTTTGCACACAAATGCACCAAAACACATTTCCATGACAGCTTTTACTTCATTCTCAACCCATTTGACCATTCCAAATCCTCCTTCTCAAGCATTTGCAATTCCATTACTCAAGTCCATCCTCCATTTCCAAGGTTGTGCACACTAAGCCTTTTTTAAGAAATTCAATGCACTACAACAACTCATTTGCTACAGATTTTGCTCACTACTTAACTCACCTCCATATAACTCATAGATGGTTAACTAACCAAATTGGTATCTCCAAACACCTAGTTCACCCTAGGTAGCATCAATCCATCAAGTCCCCTAAATCTCTTAAGATTTCTACTGAAATTTCGCCATAACTCCGTTACTATTCTAGCTTATCCAATTTCATTGTCTTCATTACCTAATCCAAAACATTCACAATTTAACAAACCAAACCCTTAGTGGGTTCTAACAGCACTCAATATCATTCAAACTTATTAATCAATAACATAATGCAATAATCACAATTGCATGGCTCTTAGCCCTTAAATCACACAACAACCTATAAGCTTTAACATGAATCATAATTCTCTCTCACATAAATTCAATACTTAATTAGCACAATCTTGGGTTCATTACTTTAATTCCCAGCCCATAAACTCTAGAGCATTAAGGATGTACACTAAGGTAGGTTGTTTACCTTAAATTCATGGATTCCTCTTCTCGCTTCTCTTTCTCTTTTCTTGATTGCCACCGGTCATGGGCATTACCATTGCCACATCTCTAGACCAATGTCCAAGGGAATGCAATAAGTACCAATTGAACTCTTAAACACCTTGGAGTAACTCTAGAATTCAATGGAAGTGCTTAAAGCACAAAGGTTAAAGATTTACCTTAGAGCCCTAAAATGGGTTTCTTTGGCCATGAATAAAAAGGGAGCTCCAACCACCATTTAGAGCTTGGAATAATGGCTCAAACAAGGAAAGAAAAACAAGGCATTGAGGGTAAAAACCGGCCACACCAAGGAATGGAGAAAAAGTGAGTTTTTCTTGGATTTCTTACCTTGAATCGAAGGGGAGGTGGCCTAGCTCAAGAACATGTATTTTTCTTCCCAAATGGGCTATACCCATGGAGGTCAACTTCCTCCATTTGAGATTTTGGAAAGAGAGAATGGAAGCCCTTGATGAGGGGAGCACAAATATGCATTTTGTTTTTGATTTGGAGCTTTAGTGTAGCTTGAGTGAGCAAGAGAAGAGTGGGTAGCCATGTTTGAGCTTCAAAAAAACGTTCAAGAAGGATGGAGGAAGGATGGAGCAGTGGTCTGCAGAAGGATGGAAAATAAAATGAGAGGGGGAGGGGAAATGAGAGGAGAGAGAGAGAAAAGAGAGCAAAATGGGTAGTTTATTATTGGGCTAGTTTATTAATTGAGATGAGAGTGATGTTTTATCACTCTAAAAACCGGCCTCCTCTACATATTAAGCTGAGGCATTTTTCATCTTTTTACAAGAAACGCTCCTAAACTCCCGGTTTTGGCACTATTCACTAACCGGGCCCGTTTTCCGGATTTTTCTCGTTTCTTTAATTTTAATGGTTCTTAAGCTTACATTAATGTTTAATTATAGTTATATAGTCAACTATAACTTTTACGGGTCTGTTTGACCTCTTAAAGTCACATTTTCGGGTTTTCTCGAAAAATGTGCTTTAAGGCTCGTTTAGTTTTGTTTAACCCACTATACGGATCCGGTTTCTTCGGGGATTGTTCCCACATATTATTTAGGCTTAATTAAGCCCTAGAAATCCATCTAGGACCCTAACCGAGGTCTTATACCTCCTATGGTTCCGTAACACTCATTTTTACGTTTTACGCTTTTTAAGCATTTTCTCTTTTCTTTTGGCTTTACTCTCTTCGCCAATATTCTTTAGGCATCATTAGGCCTCTAAAATTCATATTATAATAATTTAATCACCATTTTTAAGTTTGGGGTATTTCAAAGGTTGAAGACAAATTCCACCCCAGAGTTCTCCCATACCACTTAATGAAGATAAAGGATGACTACATCCTTAAATTTGAAGAGGAGTCTCCACCACATTATGATTCTTGCACCAAGGATCATCAACAAAAAATCCGGGCCATTCTTCAAGAAAAAATGAAGCCCGCCCCCCAACCCACCCGTTGAAGTCCACTTCAACATTCATATTCAATCCTAGAGGACTTTAAGGTGGTTTTTTCTAGCCAGAGACCTTAAACATGGAAGCTTCCCGGGAGGCAACCCGGATGAAATTTCTTTCATTTACTTTTATTTTCTTTTTATTTTTATTTCTCCTTCGATTTTGTTTTTGCTATCTCTTAACCTAGTGTGTAGTTTGGTTACTTATAGTGTCTTATGCAAGTGCAATTTCATGTCTATACCTACCGCAACCAGCTACACTTCTGTGAGGCTAAAGCTCAAGTGTGGGGGAGTTCCTTCAAAGCAAGCAACTACAAAATCAGGGGAGTACTATCACAAGCTAGTTGAATACACTTGATAAAAAAGACCAACATGTATGTATCAGTATATTCTTTAATTCGAGGTAATATATTGTTTCATGTTAACCATTACAAGTATTTGTTTCGTTAACAAATAAAACCAAATAAACTGAAGTGTATTCATGTGCAGATACACTGAGAAAGTATAGAGAAGAAATAACAGAGACTGCACAAAAACTTGATAGCTCGCATTCATATCACAGGAACGACAGACTAGCTGGCAAACGTTCAAAATGATCAAAACGGAGGGGTTGGGACGGGGAGGATTTAATACTAGAGGGCTCATAATCGCTTTTGATTAGACATAAATGGAGAACCGGCAGGCCATTGCGGGCTGCAAAGCAAATCTTCTTCATATGAAGGGTGAAAGAAACCTTCATCGACTCATAGACCCTTAGATGCTTTACCCCGCCCTCTCAACAACCCTTCATTCTCGCATTCGCCTGGATCTCACAATTCCGGATGCCGGATTTGCATTTTGCGTTGTCATAGCTCTAATAATTCATCAATATTGTACAAGTGTACATAACAAAGCAAGAAGGGCGATGGACTTCTGTGATAAAGATATGTTCCGAGTATATTACCGATTCCATAATGAACTGTTTTCAGCCCCGTTTTCAATCTGATGTGCGAGATGCAGCAGTTCCAGTGATTAATCTCTTCAGAGGCGTATACACAAGAAGAGAATGAAGAGGCGCAGAGCATGTATGTTCCTAGAGGGCTCAAAATCATTTTTGATCAGGCAGAAACAGAGAACCGGCAGGCCGTTGGGGCTGCAAAGCACATCGTTGCCGTATGAACGATGAAAGAAAACTTCACCCACTCATAGACCGTCAGATACTTTACCCCCGCTCTCTCAACAACCCACCTTTTCTCACGTTCGCCTGCATCTCACAATTCCGGAACATCTTGCGCTCTTTGGCTTGAGCAGAGAGAGGGATCAGGGGCGGTTTTTGTTGAGCAATTGTACTCATCGACACGACACAATCAGCCACCAAGGTGATAGATTGTGTACCGGAGAGGGGAAAAATCCCGCCGGAAAACACCCACGTCTCTCCAGGCCTCATACTTGATCTAATGAGAAGGGAAAAACCCTATTGTTGTATGAGTGAGAGAATTAGGGACATTATACAACCAATTAAACTTCAAACATACCATACTCCACGTTTTGGGCTTTGTTTTGAGTTTAAAAGTGGACTCATCACTAGCCCATAAACAAGTATACAAGGTTTTGTGTTAAAAAAATAGGTTTTGTGTTTTAGAAAAAGTAACACAAGTTTCCACCGTGATGATACAGTTAACACTGTGACGGATAGTAGATTGCTGACATAAGATATTAAAGTAGCTTATTATTAAAGTTATAGTTTGAATTTTAGTTGATGGCTGATGGAGGATAATTGATAATTAACAACTCTTTTCTACATTCATTGTAGTAAAAAATAGCTATATTATATGTACATATAGTAGAAGAAAAGTATACATTATATCTGTAAAAACTGTACATTACTTATATTACAAATATTATACATAAAAATAGTACTTCTAGTAGAATTGTTTATTGTACATGTTTTGTTTATTCATTGTACATGTTTTTATTGTTGGTTGTACATTTAATGTAGCCAAAAATTTGGCATTGAAAATTGACATATGACAATTGTTATAAAATAGTTCATTATTAATGGCTGAAAATTTAAAAATATTTAGTAAATGAATTGAAATAGCTAATTGATTTTTGTATTTTCTTTATACTTTTCTAATAAATCACTAATACGCTAAAATAACTGTGGATGGCTTATGGATGCTTTTTGAAAATTTTCTTATATCCAAATAAAAATACATTTATGGTCAACCCTCTAACTATTGTCAATCTTCACTAGCAAGTGGAATCCACTAATACCAAATAAGACCAATTATTGAGAATTTGAAGAGTTTGGTGAATTAATGAAATAGCTAGTTGAATTTGTATTTTTGTTAATAAGCCACTAATATGCTATGGAAAAATGATGGATGACTTACAACTGCTTTTATACAACCAGTCTGAGCTACATCCGAATGTAGCCATCCTGTGTTGACCATGTATGCTGACCTGACAAATAAAAATAAAAAATATATTTAATTATTTTTAAAAAATAAAACTGACACTGCTAAGGGTTTTAGTGCACAGAACGTATAAAGAAAACTTGTACAGATGGTCATACAAACCTGTACAAATGTTCATTAAAACATGTACATCCTCACGTAAAAACATGTACATCTTCTTTTCCCTCTTTCTGGTCGTTTTTGGGCGCTGGGGCTTGATATCCCTGAAATACCCTGGACTTAAATATGGTGATTAAATTATTATAATATGATATTTGGAGGCCTAATGATGCCTAAAGAAAAACTGGTGAAGAAAGTAAAACCAAAAGAAAAGAGAAAACGCGTAAAAAGCACAAAACGTAAAAACGTGCGTTATGCAACCATAGGAGGCATATGACCTTGACTAGGATCCTAGATGGATTCGTAAGGCTTAATTATTCCTAAATAACATACGGGAACAATTTCCGAAGAAAAGGAATCCGAATAGTGGATTAAAAACGTAAACGAAGCTTTAAAGCACGTTGTTCGAGAAAACCCAGAAATGTGACTTTAAGTGGTCAAATGGACTCGTAAAAATTATAGTTGATCATATAACTATAATTAAATATTAATAAAGGTTTAATAACCATTAAAATTAAAGAAACGAGAAATCTGGAAAACGGGTCCGGTTAGTGAATAGTGCCAAACCGGGAAATTTGGGAGCATTTCTTACGAAAGACGAAACGCGCCCCTCCCTCACTAGTTATAGGGGGAAAGTTTTTGTAAGTAAATCAGCACCCTCTCTCAAGTAATTACTAGCTTGTAATAGAAGAGAAAGAAGACAAAAGCAAAAAAGTGAAAAAGGTAGAAAAGAACATTACCTCACCTCTCTCTCTCCTCTCATTTTCTCCCCTCCCATCAGATTTTTCCCCTCTCTCTCCTTCTTTTCTCCTCCCAGCCGTGAGCCCTCTTCTTCTCCCCTTGCTGGAACAATTTCAAGCCTTCTTCAATGGCTTCCCATCTTTCTCCTCTTGCCCAATCCAACTCAATGCTCCAAATGAAAACAAAATACATATTTGTGTTCCCCTCATCAAGAGCTTCATTTCCCTCTTTTCAAAATCTTCAAAGGATGAAGTTTACCTCCATGGGTATAGTCCCATTTGAAGAAGAAATCATATTTTCTGAGCTAGATGGTTCCCCCTTTTTGATTTAAGGTAAGAAAATCTAAGAAAACTCATCTTCTCTCCATTCTCTTGTTTAGCTGATTTTTGCCCTCTCAAATGACTTGTTTCTTTCTTTGTTTGAGCAATGGTCCAAGCATCAATGGTGGTTGGAAGCCCTCCTTTGGTTCATGATTGAAAGCCTATTCTAGGGCATCAAAGGTAATGCCCAATTTTAGTGTCTTAAGCCTTTCTTCTTGAATTCTAGATTAATTCATGAGCCTAGTGCTTTAATTAGTTCTCATTAGCCTTATATGGGTATTGGTCTAGAGTGTTGGCAATGGTATTGCCCATGACCGAAAATCAAGAGAAATGGAGAAAAGAAAGAAGAGGAGAATTGAAAAGGAAATACTTGGGAGCTTAAGGTAAGATAACCTACCCTGATGTATGTCCTTAATGCTTTTAGAAGTTTTGGGATGAGAATTTAAAAGAATGAACCAAATTTGAGATAAGAATGTTTTTGGTAGTTAGAGGAGAGAATTGTGAATGTTGTGTGATTTAAGGGCCTAAGACCCATGTAATTTATGATTATTGCGTTAGAATGTAATTGGTGAATTGTGGATTAAATTTGGATGAATTGTGTGCTAGTAGAATCCACTAGGGATATGGCTAGTTGGAATTGATTTAGGTGGATGAAATGATGTATTTGGGCATGCTAGAAAAGTATAGGAGTTATGGCAAAATTTCTGTAGAAATTAGGAGTTAGGTGACTTTATGAGCTTAAGGAACCTAAGGGTTAACTAGGAGTTGATAAGGATTAAATTGGGTTAGCTAATCACCCAAGATGTGGGTTGAAGAAGTATAAGGAAGTGTGCAAAAACTGTAGCAAAAATGTTGTAGGAAAGTCTTGGATTTGCTAGAGAAGAACTAGTGTGGATGACCTTGTGATTGGTGAATAAACTTGGGTACTGTAAGTGCAAATGTCTAGGAAGGATTTAGAATGGTCAAGGCATTGAGTTAGTGAGTTGGAGAGAAAATTAACAACTTAGAACCTAGAGCTGAAATTGCAAAGTGCAGAAAATTAGAGTGGGAATTGGTTGGAATGATTAAGTAAAAGGTTTAGCCAAGGATTTAAGAAGCTTAAGGTGTGATTAAGGTGTTAAAACATGTTTGGAAACATGTGGGAAGGGTTGGAAAAGAAATGGGTAAGAATTGAGCTTGGAATAGAATTCAAAACTGTCAAATTTGACAGATTTCTGCTATGGTTCGGGACTTAGGATAGGGACAAAGTCCCGGACCACACTAAAAATCATGCCGAGAGTAAACTAGGACATTGGTCCGGGACCTTAGCCCAGTACCAAGTCCCGGACCAGGCTAAATAGGTCCCGAGAGTTGTGCAGTGTGTTGGTCCGGGACTTAAGGGCCGGACCAAGTCCCGGACCACACTAGAAATTGAACCGAGAGTGTTTTAAAGGCTTTAAATGGTGGGGAATTGAATGGTAATGGTTTTAGGAGATGTTTAGGACTTGTTTGGTGATGAGTAAATGCCATTAGAAGTATAAACAAGTATGAGAATGTAAGTGAAAGTGAGAACTTAAGAGCACGAGAATAAAGTTAAGATTAACGGGACAACGGGGTTAACTACGGGGTATTAGTCGTTTACATACCGTATGGTCTTGATGTTAATATAAACATTTGAAATGATATCAGTTGTGCGAGAATTGTCTAAGGAGCGTGAGATGACACGTTAGAGTAAATCCTTGGTGACAGGTATGGTTTTCTTGCAACTTGTGTCCTACCGAGTTACACTCGACTTGTGTGCTATCTGTTTGTGTGCCGACTTAACAAGATAAAAGCACGAAAATGTTTATTGCATTTGATATATATGTATATTTTGATGCCTGTTGTATGTGCTAACCCTCCTTGCTTGAGTATGTGATCTAACTGAATATCGTAGATCAACTCACACTAGGACAACGTTTGGTTAGCGACTCATAGAAAGTGTCGATACACAAAGTAACTATAATGTGGAGAAACACGTAAGAAATCTCAACTAGAGAATAACTGTAGTTCAACATTATGAACTCACGAGAAAGTAAAAAGAGACGTACGGGATTAGTAAACTCCCTTTTTAATGTTTCGTCGAGAACAACGATAATACAATTTATGAACTCACTAGAATGTGAGAGAGATGCATGGGACTAGAGAACTACCTTTTAATGATAGTCGACCTCCTATATGAGGGTCCGACCCAGTATGAGAAAATGACCCAATGTATAAGTATTTGAAATGTTGGGGCAACCCTTAAATCTGAGAATACAAGAACTTGAGAAAATTCCCTAAGTTATTAGATGACATCGAGAGTGATGCTTCTAGACTAATATACAAAAATATGTTATGACTCTTAGAGGAGTGATTGGGAATGTGAGAAGTCTGAGAGAGATTCGGACGTATGTGAATGAAAGAGGAACTAAGAAAGTAGTTCCGGTTGCTAGTTGAACCTTCCCACTATGCTAGACCCGGTGTAGGGTCGAAACAGGGGAAATAAGACTAGAACTCGAAAGCCCGGTGGTGAGTCTTGTGAATCTCTCTGCCTGGAGGTCATGTGTATTGACTTAAGAATTATTCAAGAAAAGAGTAACTGAGGAAATAAGATTGAGACCTGTAGTGTCTATAGAACTAAGAGAACAAGTAAAGTATCCGAGGAGAGTAGATAAGATATTGAACAATGAGAACGAGGCGTTAGTGAGGTAGAAACCCTCAAGGCCTAAAGAGTAAAATGTGAAAACTAACAAATTAATGTGTTAGTTGTGATTGTATTCCTTATTTGAATACTTGTGAATGCGAGCATGTTGTATGTTTATTGCACTTCATGTTTTGATTTGAATAAAATCAATCGCATGTTAAGATGAGAATTAGTTGAGTGTGGCCCGGTAGTAACGGGTTGCACGACTACCATACCAGCAAAGGTGCTGAGCCCCTTTGGGGCCACCCATTACTTTTCAGGTACATTGGAGTTGATTAACATTCGAGAGTAGGACGGGGTTGCTGCTATTGCATGGGTAGTTCTATTTATTTACAAAGAAATTGTTAGTAGTGTAAGACCGAAACTGTATTTGGTAATGAATTGTAAAAGACTCTTTATATTTTGATTGTAAGTATTGTATTGATTGAGGATTGTATAAGACTCAATTTGGAAATAAAATAATGTTGTGTTTGTATAAGTACTCGGGTATTCCGGTCCATCAGACCGTTACTGTATTAGAGTTAGGCCTTGTTAGTCACGTGGGTGGCTAACGACATTGTTTCACCCACCGTTGTATTTGGAGTATCCGTTGTATTTGTAATGAAGAACGAGGTGATTAGTTGTTAATGACGAGATTAGCGTAGGGGTGTTACAATCCCCCTCTCTCTCTCCTTCTTTTTATGCTTTTAAAAAGACAGATCTTGGCAAAATGTGCGACCGACCGACCCACCCTAGGGTCGGTCGGTGGGTCAATCCAGTCCAGAAGCAATTTCGGCCCCCGAAACAAGTGTTTTTAGCCTGCGGAACTTCCAACCGACCCACTCGGGCTCAGTCCCTGGGTCGGTTCAGTGGGCAGGCTAATCTTCAACATGTTGTATCTTCTTCTTTTTAGCTCCAATTTTGGATCCGTTTTCCTCCATGCGTTCGTCGTCTCTTTGTCTACTTTATTTCTAGCTATGTTATTCCTCCTGTTTCAGAAATAGTTGTGTAAAACACCAAGAAACACAAAACTAGAGGAAAACAAGCTAGAGTGAAGAAATGAGCATGAAAAGTGTTGATAAAACATTGATAAAGCACATGAATATACCTCTAAAACATGCTCATTTATTCACTCATCAGTCGTCAAGTTATCAAGCTTCCGAGAAAGATCTGTAAGCTGATTCTTGATCTCTTTTTGTTCTTCTTTCACAATATCCATCGCTGAACACGAGTTACTATGCATAATCACCAATCAATGCCTATGTTGCCAGGAAAGAGGCCTTGATACCAATTGATAGGTTCATCCCTATCTTTGTTACGATATATTAAGTCCGTGTATGTGAGTTGCTGTAACATATGTTTAAGGGAATTATTTATGTTTTTCCTCCTGTGTTTTTTATGACCGTTAGTCAGTCTAGTATAGTAGTGGGTCTTCCATTTTGTAAAGTTGAACAAGTGTAACAGGCTGTAGTGTAAATTCAGAAGGCCTTTTTTTCTTCATCTCGTGGGTTTCCTTTCTTCCTTACTTCTGCTTGTGTTCTCCTGAATCTTATCATGGTATCAGAGCCATAGTGCTACTTCTTCTTCTTTCACGTGATAAGTTTCATTCCATTCTTCCTGATACTCGATTTTTTTTCTTTCCGTGAGTTATGGCGGATGAGGAACCGGCATTTGGAGGGTGATTTTTCGGTATAAGGGGGGTCTATCTGAATATGGCCTGGCTAAAAAGCCTAGATCCTAAAATGCCATTCTGTGGAGGGTGAAAACCCGTTATTCTAGCAGGCCTTGAATACCTACTAAATCGTCCGTCTTTCCCAGAAAGCATAAAGGGGAGTGCAAGTGTGCACTACGCCCGCTCTCGATGGGCTCCACGCGGACTTATGCCCTAAGGGCGAAAATTGACTCGAGTCGCCACCTAGTTTGACCTAAGGAACTAGGAAGGGAGGAGAAGGGTTCTAAGAACCGTTAATTGACTGTGATGATTTGTTGCCTATGGATAGGACTTATCTGATCATACTAGAGATTCTATGTGGGTTCGCACTGGGTTACACCCCTTAGAAGTGGCAATGACCATGACTTCGGATTGGTGCCCGAGGAAACCTTGGTCTCCAATTGTCGGGATTGCCTTCTTTCAAAACCTTATTAGAGAGATTCAATTAAAGCCAAAGGATAGGATTTTGAGTGGGGAGTAAGGAGAGGATGATTTCAAAGAGTTGAAGAATAGGCTGGTCTTGATGTTGGTTTGGTTGAAGTGTTGTGAGGTTTTGATTGTTTTGAGAGGTTTGAGGTTGTTTTGACTTTTGTAGTGCAAAGAGGATGTTGGAAGTTTTAAGGAGCAAAAGGGAATTTTGGTCATTTTTGTGTAGTTAAGGGTGATTGGATCATTTGTTGGAGGTAAAGAGCTTCCCGGGTTTGAGGGGTTCAAATTTCGAAGTGATTAGCTTTTTGAGGCGTTTTGTGAAGCCAAAGGTGTTAAAGAAGAGTTCAGGTGTTCGAGATGATTGAGTGCGGAAAAGGATATCCAGTTTGTAGGTGCTCGGATTTTGAAGGTGTTTCAGGTTTCAGATGACTAAGGTTGTTCGGGAGTATTCGGGAATTGGAGGTCCTATGTGACTTGGAGTTGGTTCAGGGAAGGATTAAGAAATGTTTATGTGTCCTGAAGCCCTAATGGAAGGGTTGGATTGGTTTATTCAGAATTGTCTCTCTTAAATTTTAAAACCAAAAAGTCATTTTTGTTGTAAAAGGGTGGATAATCCCGAGGGATTACCCTATGTACCACCCCCTCGAACACGAAACTTAATTAATGGTAAGTGCCGAGGCTCTAAAGATGGGGCAATGAATTTATGTCGAAAAACAGGATTCAGAGAGAAACACCAAGAATGAGATGTTCTCGGTCGAACCCTAATAACGTCTAACTCCCGGGTTTTAAAATGTTAAAAAGCAAAAACATTGAAATCGAGCGGAAGGGAGTTAGAAGATTCTAAAATCTCAGCTGCGACTAGGAAGGTCGTTACTTCCCCAGTACCCCGCCTTGTAAAAAACTAGGCTGCAATTAGAGGAGGTTTGTCGGCCTAATGCCCCGCCTAAAGAGATCCAGACTGCGACAAGGGAGGTTATGACCCCGGTGCCCCGCCTCGGATTTTTATTTTGGAAGGGAGACAAGCGATGCCTAACTAGGAAGAAAACGTTCTTTGAAAGTGTTAAACACCCCATGTTCCCCGAAAACGGTTTATTTTTGAATTTCAAAGCTGAGTTTTGAAAAAGAGTTTGAAGTTGTTCGGAATCTTGATAAAGAAACACTGATTTTGAGAAATGTTTTTAGGAGAAAACTTTCTGTATATGTGAGAAGAACTTTCTGCATTTGAGAAGAGTTTTCTGTGATGTGAGAAGAGTTTTTCCTTTAAAATTCCACAAAAATTTTTCTTTGAAAACTTGATGAAACTTGAATAAAAATGACGGTTTGCAATTTCTTTTGGGTTTTTGGATTTTTAAAAGGAATTTACAAGTCGGGTTTGAGTTGGATCGAATTGGTCGAATTGAATCGGACTGAATTGGATTAAAGATGAGATGGTTTGAATTGAATGGAATTGGATTGAATCGAGTTTAGGCCAATCTTGAAATGAACTTGGGTCGGGTCAAAAATTTGGGTCAAGGTCAATGTTTGGGTCAAGGTCAAAGTTTTAGTCAAGGTCAAAGTTTTGGTCGAGGTCAGAGTTTTGGTCAAGGTCAAAGTTCAGGTGGTCGAAAGGTCAGAGTCAAGGTTCAGGTTAAAGTTTGGGTCAAGGCTTGGGACTTGGATTATTTTCTGTGGACTTGGGTCTATTTTGTGAACTTGGATTGGGTTGAAGTTGGATAACATTTCATGGGTGAATATTTTGGGATTTGGTGAGGATTCGATTTGGGTTGGACTTGAAGTGTTGGGCTAAAGGGTTGATTTGTCGACTTGGGTCTATTTTGGATTCTGGATCGTGGGTTTTGAGCTTGGACTGTGGGCCGTGGGTTTTTGACTTGGGCCGTGGGTTTTGGGCTTGGACTGGGTTGAATGTGTCATTGGGCCGAGTTTGGAATTGGGCCGGGTTGAATGTGTCATTGGGCCGAGTTTTGGAGTTGGGCAGGGATGAATGTGTCATTGGGCTGAGTTTTGGAGTTGGGCCGGGTTGAATGTGTCATTGGGCCGAGTTTTGGAATTGGGCCTTGTGGTATTGGGCCGAGTTTTGGGTCTTAGGCCGTGGGTTTGGGTCTTGGGCTTTGGGTTTGGGCCTTGGGCTTCGGGTTTAGGCCTTGGGCTTGGGTTAGGGCCTTGGGCTTCAGGTTTGGGCCTTGCGCTTCGGGTTTGGGCCTTGGGCTTCAGGTTTGGGCCTTGAGCTTCGGGTTTGGGCCGTGGGTGTTAGGCTTTTAGTGTTGGTCCGGGTTCGGTAATGGGCCGGGCTGATTCCTGGGGCCGAATTTGAATATTATGCCAGGTTTTGAACGGGCCAGGCTTGAATGTGGGCCAAGGATGGGTCTGTTTTGGGTTGTACGCCTTGGGATTAAAATCGATTGCCTTGAAGAAGTTTTGACTTTGAAGAAGCAAACAAGAAATAGAAAGTCGAGAGACAATTCGTGATGGCAATGAAGGACTGAAAGTGTGGGAAGTTGCTAAGATTGGAGAAACCCTAAAATCGAAACACTAAACCCTAAATCTTTTTCCATTCTCTTTATTTTTGGTAGAGTTTTTTAATGAGATTAGGGGGTGGTTTGGGATAGGCTTTCACAAGTTTGGAGGGTACTGTTCCCCACAAAGCAAATAGAAATGAGCTAGCTGTGGGGTACCCTCAAAGGCTTAAAAGAGAACTTCAAAGTTTAGAGGGTATTGTTCCCCACCAAGCAAATAGAAATGAGCTAGTTGTGGGGTACCCTCCAAGACTTATCATAAATGGGTGACCTAAAAGGCTGTCTAGGGCTTAAACAGTAAATATATATACAAAGAGCAATGAATTAGAAGATTGCGACAAACCGTAACACGCCAGGCATAAGTACACAAAGTAACGAAAGAATAACCAATGAACGGACTGCATGATGGATAATCAATTAGAAGTAACCCGGAAAACAGATCGAATTTCCACAGAGTAGGTCCCATTTTAAGGTTATCTATAACCGGGTGAATACCCTAATCCAAAAACGTAGCCGAATGAGAACTGATCTTAAACTAGCTTTCCACATCAGTCTATCAGTTGTCGTCTTTCACTTATTTTAGCAATTGAATCATGAAAGTAACACAGAGTCCAACTAAATTATTCCTACGTTCTCCAAGTTTGGTATTATCATGTACACAAGGCCAGAGCAAGAAATTGAAACCACATGAACAAAGTGCAGTAGAAAACTAAAATCCAGGGGCTAAGCGTCAGTTCCCAGACTCAATCAGTCAAGTTCTACTATTAATTCCTCACGCCTCATTCGGACAGACTACCACACGCTCATTAAACTGGTCCTTATTATATACCCTGCCGTTTATTTACTAGTGTGAAGTTTAAACAATATTTTCCTCTTCCATTCATTACTAACAGGTGGATAAGCAACCTTTCCACAAACACACATCATGGACAACAACAAAATAGGTTAATCATACCAACTTAAACAGATGGAATCAATAAGTTAGAGTTTAGTACTGAGAGGGAGCACAAGAATCTCCTGCAAATAATACGAGAAACTCCAAAGCAAACAACAAAAAGGAAAAAGTTAGTTATACATGACAGGTTATTGATCCGAAATATAGAGTGAACGACAAAGTCCAGTAACTATTAAGACAAGGCAGAAGGAGAGTTGAACCGATTTAACCCATGTCTGATAGAGTCTCACCAAAGAGTCAAACGAACAACGACCTTATTAAACCAAATCTGTAAGCCAAGAATCCAAAGTGCACAGGGGGTATTCTACTCTTACACAAACCCAAGAGCAAAAGCAGTAACAGATCACCAGAAGTTAGCACAAACAATAGAGGGACAATAAGCCATGACTGGTAATGACTAGTTTCATAATGTTACAAAGTAGAGCGGAGGTATGAACTCAACAAATGTTCCAACCCATTTCTGATAAGTTACTAACAACGTGAATATACCCAGCATAAAGGATGTGCAACATAAGAGTTCAGACAGAAAATAGTCCTTCGGTGCTATGGAATAATAAGGATCGACGATTCAGACTCCAAACCAAGGCTACGTACTGACTTAGAGGTGAGTATTTCGTTTGGGTTAGAAGAACCATGCAGACAGAAAAGAAAATAGAACGAGGTATTATGGGAAGATGAAGCATGCGAAAGATTAACAGCATGTGAAACTTGAACACGCCCAAGTTCCCACCGTGTCCGCGGACTTCAAGGTCAGTATCAGGTCTTTTAACGAGGGCAATCGACAAAATGCACATGCAAAAAGGGAGTGCCAAAGCTTACATTCGGAGTCCATGTTAAAAGGAACTAAACACATTCGCACTTGGCCGAAAGGGAAAATCACAAAAAACAGACGCCGTGAACAGAACTATTATGAAGTTCTTAGAGACTAGAGACTTGCAAAATCAAAATTCGCAGCTCTAACTCTAGAATTTTGACAGATAACGAAGAAAAACTGGAAGTGAAAGTATAAATCGAACTTGCTTTCTCCAAAACCTTTTTAACAAAGCCATGCTCTCCTCTCGCCCTCACAGGCGAAGTTTTCTTTTAACGCTTGAACAAAAGGGAGAAGTAACGAAATCAAACCGAGAGAAAGCGAGGGAAAGAAGGAAAAATATAGCGAGGAGGAGACGGTTAAGAGATGGGGATTCTCTTGAGATGCGAACCCAGTCTTACCGTGTTAAACGAGCAACGAAATCACCGATCGGAAGGGGAAGGGGATTACAACCGGAAATCTGAGTTTTGCGAAGTGGTAAAAGGGAATGGCGAGGCGTTTGGGAGATTGTGAAAATGGGTACAGATGAAAGAGGGGCGATGGTGGAAGGATTTCTGGCGTGGATGATGGCGGTGTCGATTGGGGAGAGTTTTCAGGGTGATTCCACAACGAGAGAACGAAAGGAGTATCGAAGGTAGCCGGAGAGGAGGTTTCTGGGTTCAGGTTTTGCTTCTCCAACTTTAACTGGGAAGAGCCAAGCAGAAAGAACGGACAATCATAATAAAATAGGGATTAGTGCTGGTTTGAAAAACGTGTCTCACTGTAAGGTTTAAGGTTGCAGTTTTATAATAGAGATACTAGGGTTTCAAAGGGGGATGTCTGATGGGCTGATTGTTACATGGGTATGGGTATTATTTGGGTAAAGAAACAAGATGGGCCCAGACACAAATGGGCCATATTTCATCTGGTTGACATAAAAGAAAACAAAGGGAAAACAAAATTTTGCTACTACTGGGATTCAAACTCGGTATTCCCCACACTTCTCCTGCGCACTTAACCGGTTGAGCTGTAGCGAATTTCAGTTCTTAACCGTGGATAGTAAAACAAAAGTCACATCGCGAGCTAAACGAAAATAGAAGAAATGCCTCGGTTTAGAGTCGAACCCGAGACCAACTGGTTACTCAAAGAGCATGCTAACCGGCTGCACTAGGTCAGGAATCGATATGCTTGTGAGAAAAGTAATACAAGATCTTTAATCTCGATCGGATAATTCCTCTAAAAAGCTACGAGTCCAAAAGAAAGTATATACAATGAAAAAGATGATTAATCTATTGCATGAAATTATGGAAGCTAACTAAAAATAAGGTTTGAAATGCTGAAGCAAATGCATAAAACAAAATAAACAAAATAATAGTAGTAAAAGGGGACATAAAACGATGGAAATGATGATGATAAAAATAATGAGAAAGTAGGCAAGAAATAATAAATAATAATGATGAGAAACAAGAGGTATGAATCAAACGAGTGCATAAAATAATACAAGGAAATAGCAAAAAGGTGAAATATTGTAAAGCAAAAGCAACAATATAAGTATACAAAATGAAGTCGGTTAAAAACAGATTACAATAATAAAAAAAGCTCGTGCTCCTTTTCCATAGGAATGTGAGGCTTAAATGTCGGAAAAAGAAATTCCTTTGGCTGAAAACGGGGACGACCACCCTTTTTTTCTAGAAGCATGTTTATTCTTGTATTTTTGTTTCAATATAAAACAGGTGAGAATTTTTGGTGTCTACAGATGGCTCCCCTTGATTCAATTCTGCAAGCCATTGTAGAATTGGATCAAGGTTGACGGGGCGCCAAAAATTCTCACAATGGTTTAGTGGTGCATAGGGATGTGACTGTGAGTGTATGAATACGATTGGAAGTACGAGGACTTATGACGAGCCTTAGTTAGGCCTCTTGACATCTAACCCTAGGACTTATGATGAGCCTAGGATACTAACAATCCAATTTGGTTTTAGGGTGCACAAGGGCTTAGGAGTGCCTCAACTGGACCTCTTGATATCCAGTCCTAGGGCTTATGACGGGCCTAGAATGCGATTGAGAGTACGAGGACTTAGGAGTGCCTCAACTAGACCTCTTGATATCTAGCTATAGGACTTATGACGAGCCTATAATACTAAAAACCTGATTTGGTTTAAGGTGCACGAGGGCTTAGGAGTGCCTCAACTGGACCTCTTGATATCCAGTCCTAGGGCTTATGACGGGCCTAAAATGCGATTGAGAGTACGAGGACTTAGGAGTACCTCAACTAGACCTCTTGATATCTAGCTGTAGGACTTATGACGAGCCTATAATACTAACAACCCGATTTGGTTTAAGGTGCACGAGGGCATAGGAGTGCCTCAACTGGACCTCTTGATATCCAGTCCTAGGGCTTATGACGGGCCTAGAATGTGATTGAGAGTACGAGGACTTAGGAGTGCCTCAACTAGACCTCTTGATATCTAGCTATAGGACTTATGACGAGCCTATAGTACTAACAACCCGATTTGGTTTAAGGTGCACGAGGGCTTAGGAGTGCCTCAACTGGACTTCTTGATATCCAGTCCTAGGGCTTATGACGGGCCTAGAATGCGATTGAGAGTACGAGGACTTAGGAGTGCCTCAACTAGACCTCTTGATATCTTTCTATAGGACTTATGACGAGCCTATAATACTAACAACCGATTTGATTTAAGGTGCACGAGGGCTTAGGAGTGCCTCAACTGGACCTCTTGATATCCAGTCCTAGGGCTTATGATGGGCCTAGAATGCGATTGAGAGTACGAGGATTTAGGAGTGCCTCAACTAGACCTCTTGATATCTTGCTATAGGACTTATGACGAGCCTATAATACTTTGATGGAGTTGTGTGAAACTCGTTGTGGTGAAAGCTTGATCTGAAGTTGTTTATTGACTTGGGGTTGGAAGCTCTCTGTGGGTCCTTCGATCCTCAACGAATGATTTGAGGTTGGAAATCTTCCTCTGGTGTTGTTTCCCTTAACTGCATGAGTGTTCGAGATGATGTGATCGGGTGATTCCGATATATACGGTTGGATGGTTTGACATAGCTTCGGGGACCATATTGGTCAAGTGTGATTTTTATGATATTGGAGGGGGATTCGGCCAACGATTCTGGTAGTTTGACGGCGGCCCTGGTGTTGCACTGGGATGACCCTGGCATGGCTCCGGTATGGCACTGGGATGGCTCCGGTATGGCCCTGAGATGGCTCCAGTATGGCACTGAGATGGCTCTGGTATGGCACTGAGATGGCTTCGGTATGGCCCTGAGATGGCTCCGATATAGCAATGGGATGGCTCCGGTATGGCCCTGAGATGGCTCCGGTATGGCACTGAGATGGCTCCTGTATGGCATTGGGATGGCTCCGGTATGGCACTGGGATGGCTCCGGTATGGCACTGGGATGGCTCCGGTATGGCCCTGAGATGGCTTCGGTATGGCACTGAGATGGCTCTGGTATGGCACTGTGATGGCTCCGGTATGGCCCTGAGATGGCTCCGGTATAGCACTGGGATGGCTCCGGTATGGCCCTAAGATGGCTCCGGTATGGCACTGAGATGGCTCCTGTATGGCACTGGGATGGCTCCGGTATGGCACTGGGATGGCTCCGGTATGGCACTGGGATGGCTTCTCTCGATTGAGGCGGATTTCTTCATAGAGTGGTAGTAACGGCCTCGTGGTTTGAGGGGTGGAGGGTTTTTATTCGGGACGGGGTCGTACCCTGAGAGGGTTGCCTACGTACTCAAATCCCTGTTGAGATCAGACCTTACGTAGTTCATGAATTTTGGCGAGTGAGGAGTTTGGTGGTGAGGAGGGATGTCTTGCGGGGCATCTCTTTGAACGGTGTCTAAAGACTTTTAATCCTTTGCTTTGGTAACTGCACAGTCTTCCACATCACTCAGAGAATGGCTATCGTGCTGGTTTGTGAAAGAGACTGGCGCTATGCTATGGCTTCCCTTACAAGAAGGGTTTACTTATCTTTCTCTTTCCGTGGTCTAGGATATTATGTCCAAACTGATGAACGCAAATCTATTCTACATGCATTTTTCAATTGGATATGATTGAATGCAGAGGGGATGTCGTGTCAAGGTGAGCTCAACCAAGAATTCTAGTTAAGTCAGATTAGTCATCTCTCTAAGCCACTTCCTTCTTGAAAAATCTTCCCGAAAGAGGTCTCTCGTGATCTCATATACCTTTATGTTTCCTCTCTTAAGGTCAGTTAGGCTTTCTTTAATCGGGGTGATAAACACTCGTTTTTTCTCTGCCTTCCTGATTTCTTTGACACTCGTTTGTGCACGATTGTATTGACAAGATCGGACGCGTTGTGGCCTTTCATGTTTCGAATTTGGTACTATTCAAATCAAGCAAATATCATCTCTAAGTCGGAGGTCTTTCAATGGGTCATAACAGGGCTGCAGGGTATGTCACATGGGACTGGAAGATTTTTTGAGAATTGTGGAGCTTTGTGCAACGGAGGATATGCTTCACCGTTGCCATGGGTGGAGTGGTTTTTGAACTTCTTTCGCATTTGTGCGGATTATGATGTGTTCTCATTTTTTGGGTTTGCTACTTCTTTGAGTAGCCTATTTGCATCTCTTCGTGTCGGTTGACATTCTCGTTCTCATCTATTCTCAAGTGTGGAGGTATCAAGTGATGCGAGACTTTCATTTCTTTCTTTACTATTTTGAGCATTTTGTGTTCCGTTTCTCTCGTTTTCACCCTCTTTGAGTATCTCTTTCAAGCTTTCTTCCATGCTTTAAATGGTGGGGAAGGGACCATGGCTCCGACTCTTTTCATCCTCTCTTGCAGGGGTAAATGGTTGTGTGATGTGGGGGGTATGTTGTGGAGCCGTTTTTGAAAAGATTTTCAATGAAAGGCTCAGCGGGGTTCACTAAGGGATCATTTTTAGGGTCAATAAGGCTTTTGGCCTTGTGGAGGTTTTCTTCGATCCTAGGTGCCTCGTCATTCCTATTGATAGATCATTGTTTCCTCTACTATTCCCAAATTTTGACATGAATGGTAACGCGCTCTTCTCATCAATATTTGGTTCTGTGATGGTGGATCCTCACATGGTGCTTTGAAATTTAAATGCGTCAAGCGCTTTGGGTTTTGCACGCTCTGTGTTTCTCTCATGCACTCGACTCTCACAGGAGGTTGAAGATCCTTTCAAGACCTCTTCGGGGAAAATGATACAAGAGTTCGGCTGCCTTTGATGACTTATGTGACTTTCCTAGAATTAAAGATCGAGATACACCTCAAGACTGGGGATATGCAAATGCAATTAAGCTAAACCTAATGCAGATGATAATGATAACTTTTGTATGGATGCATTTTTGGATTTTTGTGTGGATGCATTTTTTTATGGATGCATTTTTGGTGGAAGCATTTTTTTTTTGGATTTTTTGAATGCGTGCGTTTTTTTGGATTTTTGTGACGGTTCAGACATATATTGTTTCAACCGGTCGAGATTGTCAAGACTTTGAAATTCTTCTCCATCTAGATCTGTCAGTAATACAGCACCATGAGGGGTTATCTCTTTGACCAGATAAGGGCCCACCTAGTTCGGTTTGAATTTTCCTCGTGGGTCTGGCAAATCCTTTATCAGCTCTTTTAGGACGAGATCACCCACTTGGATGTTTCGTTCTCTGACCCTTTTGTTGAACGCTCTAGCCATTCTCTTCTGGTAACCCTGGATGTGATATAATGTCTGTAGGCGCTTTTCATCAAGAAAAGCAAGACTGTCATGGCATTGTTGTAACCAGTCACTTTCAGCAATTTTCAGTTGTTAGTGACCGAAGAGTTGGAATTTCAAGCTCGATTGGCAAGACACATTCTGACCCATACACCAAGGAATACGGGGTGGCTCCAGTTGCAGTTCTGACAGTAGTTCGGTAACCCCAGAGAGCGTAGTGTAGCTTTTCCGGCCAATCTTTGTACGTTTTGACCATTTTTGACAGTGCGCTCTTTACGGCTTTGTTGGCAGCCTCAACTGCTCCGTTGGTCTGAGGCCTGTATAGAGATGATCTGTGGTAACGGATGTTGTATTTTTCCATGACCCGGATGGTGTCTCCGTCGAATTGAGGACCGTTGTCGGATACGAACTCTGAGGGAACCCCGTATCGGCATATGATATCTCGCTGGATGAACTGGGCAACTGGCTTTGATCCGATGTTCGCGAACGACCGTGCCTCTACCCATTTGCTGAAATAGTCTATCGCCACAAGGATGTAGCGGTGTCCATTTGAAGCTTTAGGGTGAATTTCTCCGATGATGTCAACTCCCCATATAGAAAACGGCCAAGGGGCCGCCATGGCTGTCAGGGGTAAGGGAGGCAGGTGTTGCAAATTAGCATGCGCCTGACACTTGGCGCACTTTTTCACAAATGCGTGACAGTCGGCTTCCATTGTTGTCCAGTAATACCCTAGTCTGAGGATTTTCCGGGACAGAGAATGTCCTCCAGCATGGGTCCCACATACTCCCTCGTGGACATCCTCGATGATATTATCAGCCTCTTTCAAGTCACACATAAGTGTTGGACTCCATTCGGCATTCTCTTGTAGACCCTAGTTCCGCAGATCGCATATTGATTCGACATTCTCCTTAGTGCAATGCGGTCTTGCTTAGTGGCTTCTGGCGGATACACTCCTTTCCTGAGGAAGTTCTCAATGTCTGCGAACCACTCATCTCTGGTTTCCTTTGCTTCGATGGCTCCAATTTCAAACGAGGGTACATTGGTCATCGTTATCCATAAGGGAAAGTATAATGAGCCGCTTGGTACTTGGAATACTGAAGCTAGGGAGGCTAAAGAGTCTGCAAAGATGTTCTGGCTCCGGTTCACATGCTTGAAAGTTACGTTTCGAAAGCAGGTGATTAGGTGTGAAAGGTAGTCATGGTAGGGGATCAATCGTTCTACTCTGATCTCCCAAGTCTGGTTGACTTGCGAAATAACGAGATTAGAGTCGCCAAAGACCTCTAACTCCTCCACTCGCAATTCTAATGCCATTTCAAGTCCCAGGATGCAGGCTCTGTATTCTACCATGTTATTAGTGACCGGGTAATTGATATTTACCGCAGCTGGAAGCAGATCTCCCTCAGGGTGGATCAACAAGATCCCGACCCCTTTACCCTTATGGTTGCCGGCACCATCAAAGTATAACCTCCAGCAGGCTTTCCGTAATGTCATGATTTGCTCGTCTGGGAAGTCGTCATTGCCGAAGAACTCAGACGCTACGGGGCATTCTGCTAGATGCTCGGCTATGGCACTCCCTTTGATTGACTTCTGAATTTTGAAAGTGATATCGAATTCAGACAACAATAGGGACCATCTGGATAAGCGACCGTCAAGAATTGGCTTTTCCAGAAGGTACTTTATAGGGTTCATGCGTGAAATCAGATGAACCTCTTGCCCTAAAAGTAGTGTCTTAGCTTCTTCGTGGCCTAAACCAAAGTAGCGCAAAATTTGTGGATTTGGAGAATCGCGTTTCCGCATCAACCCATTTTTTACTGATACGGTAGATCGACTTTTCGCGCTGTGGGGATCCTTGTCCTGGGCCAGCATGGCGCCCATTGATGTTTCTCGGGCAGTGAGGTAAAGGATCATCGGCTTACCCTCCTGGGGCGGTACCAAGACTGGCGGGTTCTACAAATAGGTTTTTATCTTTTCAAATGCTTCTTGACACTGTTCATTCCAGACTTTAGACGCGTCTTTCTTCAACAGACGGAAGATAGGCTCACAGGTCTTGGTTAGCTGCATGATGAATCTTCTGATGTACTGAACTCTGCCTAAGAAACCCCTGATTTCTTTTTCGGTCTTCGAAGGAGACATTTCTTGAATGGCTTTTATTTTATCCAGGTCTACCTCGATTCCACGGCTTGTGATCATGAAGCCCAGAAGCTTTCCACCAGTTACCCCGAATGTGCATTTCTCGGGGTTTAGCTTCATCAGATATTTTCGCATCCGATCAAAGAACTTTCTCAGATTTGTCAAGTGGTCTTCCCGTTGAGCAGCTTTAACGATCATGTCATCTACGTATACCTCCACTTCCTTGTGAATCATATAGTGTAATAATGTAGTGGCAGCCCTTTGATACGTGGTCCCGGCATTTTTCAAGCCAAGGGCATGTTTACGTAAGAAAAGGTTCCCCACTGCGTAATAAAAGACGTCTTTTCCTGGTCTTCTACAGCCATTCGGATTTGATTGTAACCTGAAAACCCATCCATGAATGATAGTAGTGCATGTTGGGCCGTATTATCAATAAGGATATCAATGTGGGGTAAGGGAAAGTTGTCTTTGGGGCTGGCCTCGTTTAAGTCCCGAAAGTCAATACACACTCGCACCTTTCCATTTTTCTTTGGGACAACTACGATATTGGCTAGCCAATCGGGGTAATTGACGACCCAGATAAAGCCGACACGTAGCAACTTCTCGACTTCCTCTTTCACCTTCAATTGGTGCTCAGGTTTCATTCTTCTCAAACGTTGTTTCTTAGGTTTGGCATTAGGGTACAACGGTATTTGATGTTGGACAATGTCGGGATCGATCCCAGGCATGTTTGCGTAACTCCAAGCAAAAAAAATCTACATATTCAGTTAGTAGAGAAGTCAAGTCACGTTTCTCTGTTTCACTCAGACCCAAACCGATTTGCAAAGTTTTGGGGTTATCAGGTGTTCTGATATTCATTGCTACAATGTCCTCCACAATCTGAGTGTGGGTGGAATATTGTTCCGTGGGAGGCATATTCTCCTCGTCATATTCTTATTCTTCAGCCTCATAGTTTTGCATTGAATCAAGTGACAAAAGAGATGAATTTTCTGAACAAACTGAACTTTCATTAATATTTGAAGAGCTGGGTAACTCAGTGATTGTTAGAAAATTGCCACCATTTTTACAGCTGAAAATAAATGGTGGCTCCCCCTCTCTTTCTCCTTCATCGAGATTGAGACAGATATCATTCTCATCATTAGTACTACTAGAACTACTGTTATCACTACTATTGCTGTTATCACTATCAACTAGACTGATAGAATATGGCTCCTCCTTCCTATAGCAAATGGCAAGGCATGCTCCATGGCTATCTACCGAGAGTGCGGGGGCCTTGATGACTGATTCGATCGTGTCACTGTTCTCCGCTACCTCCTCGGGCATTCCTTGGTCGCATCCCTTGCCGTCATGGTCTTCAGGGCATGAGTTGAGGGAGAATAAAGTGGTCCACCAGCTCTCCCACTCCATTGTCTCCTGATCCTCCTGAGCCCGAGCTACTTTCTGCTTATCACAACTCACAGATACATATGGTTCAAGGTTAACTGATAAGAAGGAATCAGTGGAAATTCTTACATGTGAATCTGTCAACATCATACCTGGCATTTCCGTAAATCCTAACCCGGCTCCTCGACCTCCAACATATGTTGTTAATGGCTCCGCCATGCCTTGCAGCTCCTTGCCTAATCCATTCCCCTGTTTGTAGCCCATCCGAGATCATGTGTTGTGATGCGGGGCTATAGACACTAGGGTCGAAGTAGAGAGGAGTGATGGGAGAAGTTTGACTTACCTACGGATTTGGCCTCGCCACTGTGAAGCCCCCGAGCGTCAACTCTTGACCCACTGGTGTCTTAATCTCAAACAGCTGGGACTCAGCTCTAGCTTCACCCAAAATCTCCACGATTCGTCCCCCGTGCTTGAATTTTAGCTTCTGGTGGACGACTGAGGGGACTCCTTTAATCTGATTGATGAACTCCCGCCCCAGCAGAAGGTTGAAGGTAGAGGTTATATCTATGACCATTGCTTCAATAGTCAGGGAGACGTCCTCGATCAAGATCGGCAGCGAGATGGTTCCCAAAACCTTCTTATGGCTGTTGTCATAGGCACTCAACGTCATGTCTACTGGCTTGAAGTCGTTGAGTCCCATATGACGGGCTACTCAGAGTGGGCAGACATTCACTTCAGCCCCATCATCAATCAAAGTCTTGGGGACCTGGAATCCTCCAGCCTTCACAGTTATGTAGAGGGCCTTTCCCGATTGACGAGGGATCTCGTCATCGGTGAACGTTATGGAGAGGTCAGGAGTCCGGGATAAGTGAGCTATGATGTTTTCAACTGATGTCCGCCGATTCTTGTCCATTCCTAAATGCCGAGCTACTGCATCTTTGTGCTCTTCTGAAATTGTCAGCAAGGACCAGATTGTGATGGGTATGCTGGTAGTCTTCAATTTTCTCAACAACTCTTCTTCTCCCACCAACTTGTTTTCCGGCTCATTCAAAGTAAGGTCATGAACCTTCTGTTGCAGTGGTTCTGGCTCCCCTGTGAGCTCAGAGGGTTTGAAATGCTTTCCTGAGTGGGTAAGTGATTGATTTTTTCAGGGTCATTGCGGTGTTTTTCCTCATCCACTATCAGGAGGGGTACCTTAACCGCGGTCATGGCCGGTGGATTTTCATCTTCATCTGTGATCATGATCACATTACACATGGCAGTATTTCCTTTTCTGTTTCTCAAAGATTTTGTGGTTGCACCAAGCCTCAACAATTTCTAGTGCCCTCATCTTCCTGTAGAGGTCTTCTGCCTCAGAAGTTAACATCAGCAAAGTTTCCAAATCTCCTTCTATCTGTCGCCCCACTTCATATTGGAAGAAGATCGATACCTTCCCTTGATACCTTAACTTATCGATGGCATTTTGAGCCTGATCCCTTTTATTCAAATACTCCCTTAATAAGGGTAGCGTGTCCAAATGAATCTCTGGGCGGGGGACCTTAAAGGTATTCAACAACGGTGTGGGTGCGACAGATAGAAAGGGTTTCTGATGGGTTGTTTCAGATGATTCTTCGACATCATCCAATCTCACAATTTCTCGAAGGTTCGGTAGACTTTCCTCTTCTCCACTGAATCCGATCATGTTCACATGTCGGGGAATTGAATTATTCTGGGTACTTGGGCTAGTTTTTGGAAGTTCGACCTCTCCAGCATCGATCAAGTCTTGGATAGCATGGCGCAAGGCCCTACAATTGTTTGTACTGTGTCCCTTGATCAGGTGGTATTCACAGAAGCTGACAAGGTTGGTTCCCATCTGGGTGACTCCTGGTTTGGGTTTTGGGTGTCCCAGCAAAAACCCACTTTTCTTCAGCTTTTCATAGGCTTTGTCCATTGGCATTCCTATGCTGGTGTAATTCCTTCTGGGTTGAGCTTGGTAGCTGTTTAGCGGTGGGGTTGCAGAATAATCTGGTTTAGCCCGCTGACATGGGCCTGGTAAACTGGAGGTTGAGATTGATTGTTCGGGGGAGTAGGGACAGATTTTCCAATTGTGTCTGCCTTTGACTGCCTGTTCTGATAATTTGTCCCTCTAGGGTTGGTCCCTTGAAAATTTAAACCCTTCAGACGTCCAGCTAGAGATAGTTCCTCTGCAGCAGTAGCAGCAGCTTTCAAGTGTCGGAAATCACAAATTCCGAGAGACTTAAGATGGTCAGAGTAAGGGTTTTCCAGACAATCGATAATGATTCTTATTTGCTCATCTTCGTTCGGTTGTCGGTCAAGCATCTACCCTACCTTTTCTCTCCACCTGGTAATGAACTCCATCACTGTCTCATGACTTCTTGGTCTCATAGTTTCCAAGTCTCTTCGGGTGATCCCTAGGTGAGTGTTATAGCTATACTGCTCCACAAAAGCTTGGTAGACTTCTTCTAGCTTTTTTCCCGAGAAGTCCAACCTTGACACCCAAGTTTGGGCAGACCCTTCGAGATAGCTGGGGAAGCAGATTATCTTCATTTCATCATCTAGCCCATACATAGTCATCACCCAGTCTAACTGGGCAAGATGATGCCAAGGGTCCCCTTTCCCAGAGTATTTAGAGATTTCTGGCAGTTTCAGATTCTCGGGCAACTTGGAGTTTGGCTTCAATTGGAAATGACGGAAACCTAACATCTTGGCTCGCTCCCCGAGCTGCATCTCTACTAGTAGCTCTTCCTTCAGGGATTTTTTCATTTGACCGAACTCAATTGGAAGGCGTTCAGCAGGTGGGGCTTGACTATAGCCATGAATTAAATGGTTGGACGGTTGTGGTAGCAGTTGGGTATGGGGAATTGCTTCCTCGAAATGGACAGCGTGTCCGGGGGCGGTGTACTGATATGGATTGAGTTGGATGGGGTCAGGGTGTGGTGAGTTGGGATGAATGGGCTCAGATTTTTTGATTTGAATAGATTGGTCGTCGGGGCAGCGACTCCAGCAGGTGGGAGCGGTGGTAGTCTGAGGAAGGTGGTTGGTATTGTGGGAAGCGTGGTCAGGATTGGAGGTGGCATGGGAGCTCCAGAAAGTAGGTCAGCTATTTGGAACGTTGTGGTCACTGGGTGGATGACGGTACATTCTTTCCCTGTGATCGGTTGTGGTGTGGTGGTGTTGAACATGAGGTTTTGATTGCTCCAGCATCGGTTGTGGTGTGGAGTGTCCTCAATATAATCATCGTCAGGGTCAGTAAGGTATGGGTCCTTTCCTTTGGCTGCCCTCTCTTGGCGCAATTGTTCCTCCAGACGCTCTATCGTCTATCTCATCAAAGATTCATTCCTTTGGGATTGTTCCCACAAACGGTAGAGGGTGCTAGCATCAGGGTGTCATATGGTGCCGTCAACTCCGGGAGCGCTAGCGCTTGCCTCTGTGGCAGAAGTGACAACTTGGGTAATTTCTGGGGCAGTCGGGTTGATCAGGCTCGGATCCATGGTTTCTGATGAAGTTTGGGTTGTGGTATCGCTAGCCAGCCTACCCCTGGAGTCTCTCTTCCAACGTCGAGTAATGTTGGAAGACTGGTTTGGAATCAGACTCAAAAATTCACAACCTGCTGTCGACGGTACTGTACTGTGGAATAGCATGAAGATTATTAGTGTGAATGCACATTTTGAAAGAAAGTAGAAAGGGAGAAGGTCATCCCCATTGTTTGTGTAAAACATTTTGCAAGTGTAGGTTTCTATGATACTTGATTTGTGAAGAAAAGGCGCACGAGCCTAGTTTTCATTTCCAAAACGCTTGTCATACTGATATTACATAACCGCGGTTGCATATATGAAGAGGGAAAACGGGGTTACAATCCGATTCAAAGGGGGAATATAACTGTTAGTCCAAAAGGAGAAGTACATCCGTTAGTTAGCTAACCATTACGAAATGGGGGATACATCCACAAGCTAGCTAGTCATTACAAAAGGGGGATGTCCACTAATTAGCTAACCATTGCAAAAGGGGGATATATCCACTAGTTAAGCTAATCATTACAAAAAGGGATTATCCGCTAGCTAGCTAATCATTACTAAAGGGGATACATCCACTAGTTATAATAAACTACTGCCGCTAGAGGAATCATCCAATGATCTTCTTCCGTTTTGCCTCCTCGCGCTCTTTCTTCCTCAACTGATTATTCGTCAGGGCAGGCTACAAGTTCACGACGATTGACGTGACGGGGTCTTGATTAATCGCTGGGCGATCAAGAGAGTACAGAAACTTCTCTATACAGTCCACTTGTTTCTCGAGCCAAATCTTGTAAGAGAAGCTTAAACTGAGATTTGTCTCTCGTTCATTGAAGATAGCCCACTTGACTCCTGTGTCATAGGCTTGGGCGACATAGTTTATTGACGCATCGGTGAATCGGTGACTCTTGAATTTTGAAGCTTCCGCTCCTAGGATAGTCTGCTCGTGGCCGAATTGTCGCATTGCTCTTAATGGAAAGATGGTGACAAAACGGTCCAAACCGATTAGAATCACACCATTATGCTCTGCTGATCTGACAGTCCCACCCTGGACATCCCAATCGCTCAGTACCCACATGAAATGTGAATGGAAGTGAACATCCCGAAAATAGGCTCTCCATCCCTCTGTTGGTCTTTCAACTGCTCTCCTTGCGGCCCGGAATGTGCACATGGTGACCGTTTGGTATTTTGCCAATTAGGGTAGTCGTAGATGATCAAAAAGCCATATTTGCAAGAGCAAAGCACTTCCTATGAAGAAATTCTCTCGGACCTTGGCTTCCTTCCAACTGTCCAGAGCTCTGACAATTTCAGCCACCACATATGTTCCGATGCTGAGCCCATTCTCATAGGCTTTTAGCAGATAGATTATTTTCGGGTTCATCCTTAGGTTACTCTGTCGGAAGAGGTGTAGTCCCATGATACAGAGATTCATTACACGCCTTTGAGTCCTTAGTGGGCGATAAGGCTTACAGAAACGATCGAGGAGCTCTTTTAAACTCAGACTCATGCTTCCGAAATTTTCTACTTCTGTGATATCGACTTCAAGGAATCTTGCTGCGAAAGCTGGTGTTTCTGTGCGGTCAACTGGTATACGAGGCATCTTCCGGTGAGGCTTGACCTTCAAAAAAGCATCCATTTTGGCCGGTAATATGACCAACTCCTCAGTAGCAAATCGGTATAGATGGTCTTCTGGGTCCTAATACCTGACTGATTCATGTAATGCTTCGTAGTCGATGTTATGCTTGACGCCTAGATGGGCCAGACTCATAAATAGGGGTTCACTGATGTTTTTCATTCCCATGCACTGATTCTTCAAATCTATGGCGAATTCTGTTTCTTGAGCACGCTCTTGCTGGTAAAGAGAGATACGGGCTTGCTCTATTTTTGCTGCCTTGTTCCTTTGTTGTTCTAAGACATCTCTTTGTCTCTTCTTCTCTCTTGGAACAGGCATTAGTCGGTTCATCATGGCTATCCCTGCAAAAGAGAGGTAAAGAAGGGAAAAAACGGGAAAGAAGGTGATGTGTGAGATTCGGGGAGTGCAGCTTTGTAATACCAGTATGACACCCATTTCGGAGATGAAAACGGAGAAAGAAATATTTGTAAATAGAGGGGTTTTAAAAGGGCTTTTTTTTTTAAATTCAGTTTTTACAGAAAATTCCCAAACGATTGTACGAGTGTTTTTAAAAGAAGTTCTGCAAGCAATTTAGAAGGATTTTCACAAATGATTTTGAAGACTTTTGACGAGAGATTCCGAACAAATTTTTGGAAGTATGAGTTCGCTTGAAAAGAGTTTGCACATATGCATAGCATAAAGTAAATCGTGGTTATTGTTTGATGTGGAGTTGTATGTGTTAGTGTTGGGATAATCACTTTCCAGGTCAATTATGTTTCCGTCTCACCGGGGTACCGTCGTCCCTTCTATCATCTCTCAGGGTTTTTCTCTGTTATGCCTTTGTGAGGCACGTTATCAAGAAAGTCCGGAGTGCTTAAGTTCGAAAGGTCAGGACACCCGAGATGATAAAGAAACATACGCCACGGCCAGTGATGATCCGACAACACCCCACTTTTCGGGAAACTCGGGGAAGTACTGCATGGGAACAGGTCTCTCGTCATCTGCACGGTCAGGTGTGTCTAAAGTCCAAATTATTCACTGACTACGTTGTGCCATGTATGAGTATCCGGTAAATACGGGATCCTCTATGGACGTATAGCGTGACATTGGGCTTTAAAGCCACCTGTGGTGCAGAGGAACAATGGAGAACTGAGCCCATGCAATCTTTAGGGTAAGGCAGAAGGGCGGTCAGACAGGCGGCATACAAGGGGGTGACTTCCATAAACCCGTCTTAGACACCGGACCAGGTAGATGGACACTGAAGGCTCAGAGTTCAATATATGCTGGCTTCGACTCGGATAATGGAGGATATTTTTGGATCATGAGCTCAAGGCGTTGTTCAGAGACCATACCGCCTCGTGGGTTTGTTCACTGAGAGCGTGACCCTAGCTCATGGGGAATCAACCGTGGACCGGTTGGGGATCCAGTGACATCGTGGGTAAATCGGGTGACACAGAGGAATGCATGTCCTAAGCTACCCACCCAATGCATCCCACAATCGCAATATAAATATGAAAGCTGTAAATAAAGCAGATGAAGTTAGCACCAACCTATTTGCTAAGTGTTTTATCTTGAGATTAGTGATTCCAAGTTGGTTGTTTATTAACCTAAGGGAAGTTAGCTTCATTCAGTCCTAAGTGTCTCTTTCTAATCGTGAGCTAATTATTAACCCAATTGTTGTCATGTTTGTTGAGGATCTATCAAGTCCTATATGTCCTCATCAGATACACTCTAAGTGTGGAGTAGAATAATCCTAGAGGCTTGGAATGAATCTCTTGAAGGTATTAAAAGAAGTGGGGAAGTCCCGACAATTCTGAATGGAGTTCAGTCTTCCCTGAGTTGTGAGAAAAACTTACTCAAGTTTTCCCCAGCAGAGTCGCCATTCTGTGGAGGGTGATTTTTCGGTATGAGGGGGGTCTATCTGAATATGGCCTGGCTAAAAAGCCTAGATCCTAAAATTCCATTCTGTGGAGGGTGAAAACCCGTTATTCTGGCAGCCCTCGAATGCCTACTAAATCGTTCGTACTTTCCCCGAAGCATAAAGGGAGGTGCAAGTGTCACTACGCCCGCTCTCGTCGGCTCCACGCGGAGTGGCCCTAATGGTGGAAATTGACTCGATCGCCACCCCTCCTTTTCCCTAAGTAACTAGAAGGGAGGAGAGGGTTCTAAAACCGTTAATTGACTCTGATGATTTGTTGCCTATGGAAAGACTTATCTGATCGTACTAGAGATTCTATGTGGGTTTGCACTGGGTTACCCCCTTAGAAGGGCAACGACCACGACTTTGGATTGGTGCCCGAGGAAACCTCGGTCTCCAATTCGGGATTGCCTTCTTTCAAAACCTTATTAGAGAGATTCAATAAAGTTAAAGGATAGGATTTTGATGGGGAGTAAGGAGAGGATGATTTCAAAGAGTTGAAGAATAGGCTGGTCTTGATGTTGGTTTGGTTGAAGTGTTGTGAGGTTTTGATTGTTTTGAGAGGTTTGAGGTTGTTTTGACTTTTGTAGTGCTAAGAGGATGTTCAAGTTTAAGGAGAAAAAGGGCATTTTGGTCATTTTTGTGTAGTTAAGGGGTGTTTGGATCATTTGTTGGAGTTAAGAGCTTCCCGGGTATGAGGGGTTCAATTTCGAAGTGGTTAACTTTTTGAGGCGTTTTGTGAAGCCAAAGGTGTTAAAGAAGAGTTCAGTTTTCGAGATGATTGAGTGCGGAAAAGGATATCCGTTGAAGGTGCTCAGATTTTGAAGGTGTTTCAGGTTTCAGATGACTAAGGTTGTTCGGAGTATTCGGGAATTGGGAGGTCCTATGTGACTTGGAGATGGTTCAGGGAAGTATTAAAAATGTTTATGTGTCTCGAAGCCCTAATTGAAGGGTTGGATTGTTTATTCAGAATTGTCTCTCTTAAAATTTTAAAACCGAAAAGTCATTTTTGTTGTAAAAGGGCGGATAATCCCGAGGATTACCCTATGTACCCCCTCGAACACGACACTTAATTAATGGTAAGTGTCGTGGCTCGAAGATGGGGCAATGAATTTATGTCGAAAAACAGGATTCGGAGAGAAACACCAAGAATGAGATGTTCTCGGTTGAACCCTAATAACGTCTCTAACTCCCGGGTTTTAAAAACGTTAAAAAGCAAAACAATTGAAATCAAGCGGAAGGGAGTTAGACGATTCTAAAATCCCGGCTGCGACTAGGAAGGTCGTTACTTCCATAGCACCCCGCCTTGTAAAAAACTAGGCTGCAATTAGAGGAGTTTTGTCACCCTAATGCCCCACCTAAAGAGATCTAGACTGCGACAAGGGAGGTTATGACCCCAGTGCCCCGCCTCGGATTTTTATTTTGGAAGGGAGACAAGTGATGCCTAACTAGGAAGAAAACGTTCTTTGAAAGTGTTAGACACCCCATGTTCCCCGAAAACGGTTTATTTTTGAATTTCAAAGCTGAGTTTTGAAAAGAGTTTGAGTTGTTCAAATCTTGATAAAGAAACACTGATTTTGAGAAATGTTTTTAGGAGAAAACTTTCTGTATATGTGAGAAGAACTTTCTGCATTTGAGAAGAGTTTTCTGTGATGTGAGAAGAGTTTTTCCTTTAAAATTCCACAAAAATGGTTTCTTTGAAAACTTGATGAAACTTGAATAAAAATGACGGTTTGCAATTCTTTTTGGGTTTTTGGATTTTTAAAAGGAATTTACAAGTCGGTTTTGAGTTGGATCGAATTGGTCGAATTGAATCGGACTTAATTGGATTAAGATGAGATGGTTTGAATTGAATGGAATTGGATTGAATCGATTTTAGGCCAATCTTGAATTGAACTTGGGCCGGGTCAAAATTTTGGGTCAAGGTCAACGTTTGGGTCAAGGTCAAAGTTTTGGTCAAGGTCAAAGTTTTGGTCGAGGTCAGAGTTTTGGTCAAGGTCAAAGTTGAGGTGGTCGAAAGGTTAGAGTCAAGGTTCAGGTTAAAGTTTGGGTCAAGGCTTGGGACTTGGATTATTTTCTGTGGACTTGGGTCTATTTTGTGAACTTGGATGGGTTGAAGTTGGATAACATTTCATGGGTGATTTTTTTTGGGATTTGGTGAGGAATCGATTTTGGTTGGACTTGAAGTGTTGGGCTAAAGGTTTGATTTGTTGACTTGGGTCTATTTTGGATTCTGGGTCGTGGGTTTTGATCTTGGACTGTGGGCCGTGGGTTTTGGACTTGGGTTGTGGGTTTTGGGCTTGGACTGGGTTTAATGTGTCATTGGGCCGAGTTTGGAATTGGGCCGGGTTGAATGTGTCATTGGGCCGAGTTTTGGAGTTGGGCCGGGTTGAATGTGTCATTAGGCCGAGTTTTGGAGTTGGGCCGGATGAATGTGTCATTGGGCCGAGTTTTGAATTGGGCCGTGTGGTATTGGGCCGAGTTTTGGGTCTTAGGCCGTGGGTTTGGGTCTTGGGCTTCGGGTTTGGGCCTGGGCCTTGGGCTTCAGGTTTGGGCCTTGGGCTTCGGGTTTGGGCCTTGGGCTTCGGTTTGGGCCTTAGGCTTCGGTTTGGGCCGTGGGTGTTGGGCTTTTAGTGTTGGTCCGGGTTCGTAATGGGCCGGGCTGATTCCTGGGGCCGAATTTGAATATTGGGCCAGGTTTTGAACGGGCTAGGCTTGAATGTGGGCCAAGGCTGGGTCTGTTTTGGGTTGTAATCCTTGGGATTAAAATCGATTGCCTTGAAGAAGTTTTGACTTTGAAGAAGCAAACAAGAAATAGAAAGTCGAGAGACAATTCGTAATGGCAATGAAGGACTGAAAGTGTGGGAAGCTGCTAAGATTGGAGATACCCTAAAATCGAAACACTAAACCCTAAATCTTTTTCCATTCTCTTTTTTTTTAGAGTTTTTTAATGAGATTAGGGGGTGGTTTGGGATAGGCTTTCACAAGTTTAAAGGGTATTGTTCCCCACAAAGCAAATAGAAATGAGCTAGCTGTGGGGTACCCTCAAAGGCTTAAAAGAGAACTTCAAAGTTTGGAGGGTATTGTTCCCCACCAAGCAAATAGAAATGAGCTAGTTGTGGGTACCCTCCAAGACTTATCATAAATGGGTGACCTAAAGGCTGTCTAGGGATTAAACAATAAATATATACAAAGAGCAATGAATTAGAAGATTGCGACAAACCGTAACACACCAGGCATAAGTACACAAAGTAACGAAAGAATAACCAATGAACGGACTGCATGATGGATAATCAATTAGAAGTAACCCGGAAAACAGATCGAATTTCCACAGAGTTGGTCCCATTTTAAGGTTATCTATAACCGGTGAATACCCTAATCCAAAAACCCAGCCAAATGAGAACTGATCTTAAACTAGCTTTCCACATCTGTCTATCAGTTGTCGTCTTTCACTTATTTTAGCAATTGAATCATGAAAGTAACGCAGAGTCCAACTAAATTATTCCTATGTTCTCCAAGTTTGGTATTATCGTGTACACAAGGCCAGAGCAAGAAATTGAAACCACATGAACAAAGTGCAGTAGAAAACTAAAATCCAGGGGCTAAGCATCAGTTCCCAGACTCAATCAGTCAAGTTCTACTATTAATTCCTCACGCCTCATTCGGACAGACTACCACATGCATTAAAAAACTGGTCCCTATTATATACCCTGCTGCTTATTTACCAGTGTGAAGTTTAAACAATATTTTCCTCTTCCATTCATTACTAACAGGTGGATAAGCAACCTTTCCATAAACACACATCATGGACAACAACAAAATAGGTTAATCATACCAACTTAAACAGATGGAATCAATAAGTTTGAGTTTAGTACCGAGAGGGAGCACAAGAATCTCCTGCAAATAATACGATAAACTCCAAAGTAAACAACAAAAAGGAAAAAGGTTAGTTATACATGACAGGTTATTGATCCGAAATACATAGTGAACGACAAAGTCCAGTAACTATTAAGACAAGGCAGAAGAAGAGTTGAACCGATTTACCCATGTCTGATAGAGTCTCACCGAAGAGTCAAACGAACAACGACCTTATTAAACCAAATCTGTAAGCCAAGAATCCAAAGTGCACAGGGGGTATTCTACTCTTACACAAACCCAAGAGCAAAAGCGGTAAACAGATCACCGAAGTTAGCGCAAACAATAGAGGGACAATAAGCCACGACTGGTAATGACCAGTTTCATAATGTTACAAAGTAGAGCGGGAGGTATGAAGTCAACAAATGTTCCAACCCATTTCTGATCAGTTACTAGCAACGTGAATATACCCAGCATAAAGGATGTGCAACATAAGAGTTCAGACAGAAAATAGTCCTTCGGTGCTATGGAATAATAAGGATTGACGATTCAGACTCCAAACCAAGGCTACGTATTGACTTAGAGGTGAGTATTTCGTTTGGGTAAGAAGAACCATGCAGACAGAAAAGAAAATAGAACGAGGTATTATGGGAAGATGAAGCATGCGAAAGATTAACAGCATGTGAAACTTGAACACGCCCAAGTTCCCACCGTGTCCACGGACTTCAAGGTTAGTATCAGGTCTTTTAACGAGGGCAATCGACAAAATGCACATGCAAAAAGGGAGTGCCAAAGCTTACATTCGGAGTCCATGTTAAAAGGAACTAAACACGTTCACACTTGGCCGAAAGGGAAAATCACAAAAAATAGATGCCGTGAACAGAACTATTATGAAGTTCTTAGAGACTAGAGACTTGCAAAATCGAAATTCGCAGCTCTAACTCTAGAAGTTTGACAGATAACGAAGAAAAAAGGAAGTGAAAGTATAAATCGAACTTGCTTTCTCCAAAACCTTTTTAACAGAGCCATGCTCTCCTCTCGCCCTCACAGGCGGAGTTTTCTTTTGACGCTTGAACAAAAGGAGAAGTAACGAAATCAAACCGAGAGAAAGCGAGGGAAAGAAGGAAAAATATAGCAAGTAGGAGACGGTTAAGAGATGGGGATTCTCCTGAGATGCGAACCCAGTCTTACCGTGTTAAACGAGCAACGAAATCACTGATCGGAAGGGGAAGGGGATTGCAACCGGAAATCTGAGTTTTGCGAAGTGGTATAAGGGAATGGCGAGGTGTTTCGGGAGATTGTGAAAATGGGTAAGATGAAAGAGGGGTGATGGTGGAAGGATTTTTGGCGTGGATGATGGCAGTGTCAAATGGGGAGAGTTTTCAGGGTGATTCCACAACAAGAGAACGAAAGGAGTATCGAAGGTAGCCGGAGAGGAGGTTTCTGGGTTCAGGTTTTGCTTCTCCAACTTGAACTGGGAAGAGCAAAGCAGAAAGAAACGGACAATCAGAATAAAATAGGGATTAGTGCTGGTTTGAAAAACGTGTCTCACTGTAGGGTTTAAGGTTGCAGTTTTATAATAGAGATACTAGGGTTTCAAAGGGGAATGTCTGATGGGTTGATTGTTACATGGGTATGGGTATTATTTGGGTAAAGAAACAAGATGGGCCCAGACACAAATGGGCCATATTTGATCTGGTTGACATAAAAGAAAACAAAGGGAAAACAAAATTTTGCTACTACTGGGATTCGAACTCGGTATTCCCCACACTCCTCCTGCGCACTTAACCGGTTGAGCTGTAGCGAATTTTAATTCTTAATCGTGGATAGTAAAACAAAAGTCCCATCGCGAGCTAAACGAAAATAGAAGAAATGCCTCGTTTAGAGTCGAACCCGAGACCAACTGGTTACTCAAAGAGCATGCTAACCGGCTGCACTAGGTCAGGAATCGATATGCTCGTGAGAAAAGTAATACAAGATCTCTAATCTCGACCAGATAATTCCTCTAAAAAGCTACGAGTCCAAAAGAAAGTATATACAATGAAAAATATGATTAATCTATGCATGAAATTATGGAAGCCAACTAAAAATAAGGTTCGAAATGCTGATGCAAATGCATAAAACAAAATAAACAAAATAATAGTAGTAAAAGGGGACATAAAACGATGGAAATGATGATGATAAAATAATGAGAAAGTAGGCAAGAAACAATAAATAATAATGATGAAAACAAGAGGTATGAATCAAACGAGTGCATAAAATAATACAAGGAAATAACAAAAAGGTGAAATATTTTAAAGCAAAAGCAACAAAATAAGTATACAAAATGAAGTCGGTTAAAATAGATTACAATAATAAAAAAATCTCGTGCTCCTTTTCCATAGGAATGTGAGGCTTAAATGTCGGAAAAAGAAATTCCTTTGGCTGAAAACGGGGACGACCACCCTTTTTTTCTAGAAGCATGTTTATTCTTGTATTTTTGTTTCAATATTAGACGGGTGAGAATTTTTGGTGTCTACACGACAGAGAAGGGAAATGACCATGGCAAGGGAAAGACGGACGACGGCGCTGATGTCAGCGACCATGCGGATCAAGATTCATAATTGGCAAGTATAGGAAGGACCCACTTTACTTCCTAAACTTTGACCCCCCGGGATGCTCCTGACCACCTCACAATTCGACGGGAAGGGTTTCGCGGCGTGGAAAAGAAATATGACGATTGCCTTATCTGTGAAGAATAAGATGGTATTCGTAAATGGAACGCTGAAGAAGGAATTGTTAGCGATTTCGAAGCAAGAAGAATGGAGGGCGGTCGATCATATGGTAATTTCGTGGCTCTTGACTGCTCTCGGACAAGATATTACCGGCACTGTGGTTTTTCTCCCTACCTCATAATCGATTTGGGCTGAACTTTGCTCCAGGTTTGAGGAAAGGAATGTCGACAGGCTTTATGCCCTAGAATATGAGCTTACAACCATTAATCAAGAAGAAGACAGCATTCGCGCTTTCTTTACCAGAGTGAAGGGAATCTGGGATCAAATTGACTCGGCGGACACTCCACCGGTCTGCACTTGCTCCGGAAACAATGAATTCAGGAATACGTGCAACAACGACGAACTATCAAGTTTTTGATGGCCCTAAACCCTAAATATGAGCAAGTGCGGGAGAACGTATTGCTTATGTCTCCTCTTCCATCCATCCAACAAATTTACACACTTTTGATGCACGCAGAGCGACAAAAAAGAGTAACGATGGGTGGCAAGCTACTGGAGTCCTCTCTGTCATTCGCGGCGGACTTCAGAGCCAAGAACTTTGCAAACACCAGGACTCAGGCCAAGAACTAAGGTCGCACCACCTTATTCTGTACCCATTGCCGCAAGAACGGACACGTTGAGGAGAAATGCTTCGAAAAGAATGGGTATCCCCTGTTATACCCAAAATTTTAACCCTCCGGAAGAGAGTCTCTTGACGCGCGGGTACTAAAAGGGTAGCTTGGTCAAGAAGCAAGGATTTCCAGTTCGATCGGCGGATTCCGGAGTGCTAGGGACAGCTTAGTCATCTTCAAGGGCATTTTCATAATTTTTCATGGCCCTAAGCCCCCTATAAGCTTTCTCTCTCCTCCAAAAATGGCTTAAATTATCTCAAATTCTTTTAAATTTTAACCCATGACAGAGGATGACATTTTGGGCACAATGGCTTTGGAATTTTGATTTTTTGAACTTCCAATAATATTCTAGTAATTTTTTATTGAATCTGACGAGAAATTGAATTTAAAAATATTCCAATATCCTAAAAATTTGATTCCACCTTGGAAAAATCAGAAATATCATCCTTTACCCATATTTAAAATTTCTTAGTCAAATTCCTTTTAGAAACCTTTGAGCTAAAACGTTGGTAAATCTCGGTTTTTACCGGATTTCTTCTATCTTTAAGGAAGTCTATATAAGAAACCTTATCCCGACGTGAAGAAACACCTCAAATCCAAAGGTAAAACAGGTTAGAGTTCAGATTTCCTAACTCTCCTCGACTTCATTAACTCTCTGTTGAAATTTGGAATCAAACTGAACTTTTTCGGCTCCTGAATTAGCGTTTTCCTTCGTTTCTGCCTGATAACTTGCGCACTAAGTTTTGTGTTAAAATCAGCTTCAAATTGGATTCTTTCGAACACTAAATTGTTTAAAATCTTATAGGCTACATACCCATAAAAGTTTAGCCGAAAACACCGCCGGAAACCACCAGAACGCCGTCGTCTGTGGGTGGTCCGTGACTACGGACAACCTATCCAGGGTCCTGGACGGCCTGTCCGAGGCCACGGCCACCCCCGGACCGCGGCGGGAATTAAATTTTCAAATTGTTTTAGGGTTTTCCAAAAAATGTCCGGGCCCACGGACGTCTTGTCTGTGGCCCCGGACTTTTCTAAATTTTGTTTTCTTTTAAGTTCGACTTTTCTGTATAACTAGGTTAACTAGGGTCCGCGGGTTCAGACATTAGGTCCGTGGCTACAGACGGAAACAAAATTTGACCTAATTCTGCCTCCGAAACCCTAGTTTAGGTAATTTCAATTTTGACTTTAATTTCCCGTCAAAAATGTTTAAAAATATAAAAAAATCAGAAACATGCGCGCTTAGGTAAAACAAACTCATAAAAAGCTATAAATAACCTATGTAGAGGAAAAATGACCTAGGAGGGGTGATGAAAGTAATTTGAACCCTGAATGAGTCGAATATCAAGCCCCCAAACCCGAAATCTATCTTTCCTAATTTACCCTAGGCTAAAATTAGGTGGCGACTCATAATAGGTTCTAGTGAGCTAACTTAGGCTTTAATAATTAGTGTTATATGACATAGTTATTAATCTTAGGTTATAAGTGGACCTAGAACCCGACCAGATCCTAATCAGCCCGAATCAACATAGGATAGTGGTTCAAAAATCGAGGCACACAGAATAGCGACTCCGCTGGGGACATATTCTTAATATTAACTTGTTTAATTTTAAGAAAGAGGGCTTAACTCAAAAATTGTTTGTTTACGGCTTTTATTACGTTGTTTGTTTACTTTCGTGTGCAATTTAAATTCATGCACCTTTGCATCATGTGAGAGCGAGGGTCCACGCAAGCCGATTTCACCCTGGGACCCGCTTTAGGGTCCCCTGTCAGGGACTCACACCTTTTTAGGTGATGTAAATAAGTGGGGGAAAAGAGGAGGATGTCGTCTAGCCACATCCCCTTAATACCCAGGCTTTAGCCCCAAGCATTTTCCTGGTAGTGCCCTTACCTAGCCTTATTTGGTCATTCAAAGACCCAGTCGTAAACGCACACCTCATGGTGATGTGAGAAAAGTGAGGAAGCCCAAAGAGAATAGCGTGCAAGCCCTATTCCTTTGTGGTGACCTGGATCCAAGCCCCAAGCACCTCTTCGGATCGATCCATACCCGAATTGGTTAAAGCGTCAAGTGAGGACATGTTGAACTTGTGTGATCCATGTTTGCTTGTATGATCGGCCCACTACCAAGCTTAGAAATTGATAGGAACTTTCCTACATCAACTCAGCCCAACCCGAATTGGCAGCTTTATTGTGTGCGGCCCAAAGGCCCTGTTTGGTTTAATATGTGAGTCATTTGGGCTTCGGCCCAAAAGTTTAGATTTAGGTGATTTCTCTTTCAGTCCAATTTGAATTGTGAATTTAGTTCTAGGCCCATGAAAAACAAATCCATTTAAAGTAATCCATAAGACATGAAAATCAATCAGGCATTTCCATTTCGGCCCAAGGCCCATTCTGGTCTAGGTAAACTTTTTATTCGGGTCCTGGCCCAAAATCCAAGATCTAGGTACCATCTTGTAGGCCCAATCAGAACCATCTGTTTTCGGCCCATTTGAATTCAGTATAGTTTGCGTAACTCATTCATTCCAGTTTCTGACCCGTAGGCCTAAAAAGAACTTCAAAATGAATCTTGGACTTCAAAGTTCCTCTCTCGGCCCAGTGGCCCATTCGTACTTCATACAGTTTCCTTCGGTCTGTGTGCCTCACTTCCAGATTTAGGGTATTCAAGCCCATACATCTAGATGTAGTTCAGAAATCATTCTGGCCCATGTTCCTCATTTCTAGCCCAAACACATTCCGGCCCAAGTGCCACATTCACACAACACTTCGGCCCATGCGCCAGATCCTCCAAATGTTTCTAGCACAAGTGCCAACCCACTTATGAATCATTCTGGCCTGTGTGCCTCACTTTTAATTCATCCAGGCCCGAGTGCCTATCCACATCCATGAAATCATCCACGCCCGAGTGCCAATCCACATTCATGAAACTGTTTCAACCTATGCACCTCACATTCAATTTGTAAAAGATTTAGGCCCAAATAGGCATTCCTAGTTCAGGTATTTCGCAGAGCCTGATAAAAGTCCAAGAAGAAGGTGATCACGGTCATCTCAACGACGTCCCAACGGTCAAGAGCTCGAGCCTTCAGCATGCAGGCGTCAGACGGTTCGGCAGAGTTCGAATTCAATAGAAGGCTTAGGGTTCACATGCATTCTACTGCATAACTTGCTAAAACATTCATCTTTCAAATGCATCACTCAGATTTTTCAAAGAATGATCGTTTTCAAACCACTAATAAGAAGCATCGATTTTGTTAAATCATCTTCTTCCTCATGTTCACAAATGGATGACTTCTTCAAGTCTAAATGGTAAAAAAAAAAAGATTTTGTTTCACACAAGTTTCCTTTGAGAAAATGGTTCATGAAGTAATCATTTCCCGACAATGGAGTGTAAAGACTTGTATTTTGTTTCCAAAATTTTGAACATGCCTTGCCAAACCCCACAGCTTATCCGAAGACATCCAAACAACCCAAAAAGTGGTTCCAAATCCACATCTTTCAAATGTTGTCATAAACCCCAAATCAATACTGGGGCAATCTGAGTTAAAGTTCATCATCTTTAATCTTTTGTTTAAATGTGTGAACGAGTTTCTGAGTGAAAATCTCACGAGAGTGTCTGAGTGGTAAAACCATGAGTGAACGAGTGTGTCATTTTTACACGACTTCGGTGAAACCACATTCAAATGTAAGGTAAACGGCATAACTCTGACCGAAGGAGATAATTTGTAATTTTACTCTTAGACTTGTGAAAAGTAACGAAGAACGGACACACAACTATTAGGGATGACGAAGCACCTAGGTACAACACCACATAGCCAAAAGCTTGTGAACCCTGACATTAAACCCTAGGCACCCTCGCTGGGCCTTTCATATATCTCTTTTGATATTATGAACTCCACAAAATAACTCAGCCAATGATGAATGTCCGTCTCGGTGACCAAAAAAAGCGAGGAGCCCGACTCTCAGATAATGTTTTCATCAGTCCAAAGAAGCAATGCCGCTATCAGCATGACAAAGAGGTCCATAAATGGTCCTAGAGTGACACAGGAACCAAAGAGCTCACATCAAAACAGCTCTTAAAGCTCAAAACCGGGAGACACAAGAACCCTAAAAGAGAAGTCAAGAAATGATAAAACAAAAAGGCAAACCCGAAGTGCCTCAAAGAAATCCAAATGACAAAAAGAAGATAAATGGTGTAAAGGACGACTTCAAAAGTCCAAGTCCAGAAGGTCGAAAACAACGTCAACACAAAGTAGCTAGACGACTTCAAGACAAGGAAGATGAATCTAAGAGAAGACGCAAGGTGCAGCTTTGGTGACCCCTTTAAGCTCCACATACCTCAAATATCCCTCCATGGTCTCGTTGTCTTTCATCACACCCCATGGTCGTGTTATAAGCTTTAAAGACTTCCAACTTGATAGTTGTGTATCCAATCAAGTGAAAGTAACAGATCGAAGGCGTAAGTCCAACAAATATCGAATTCAATGATCAAGATGTTATGACCAAAAGCAAAGCATGAGTGCAAGTGCTAGACACATCGAGCGTAGGATAGAAAGCACCACATCAAAATAAACCTTGACCCCGTGAGAGCGAGACTTGTTTTTGTGCATTTAATCAAAGAAAATACTGGGGGCAATCGATCGTCCCGATCGATTGCCACAAATCTTAAAACTCAGATTGCCTTAAGGAAAGATACTGGGGGCAATTGTTGGTTCCAACAATTGCAAGAACAATACCAATTGAAACCCAAAAGCTCAAACACCATTACCACAAAAACCCCTCAGGCACACATAAGCCCTACCACCACAAAGACACCTTCCCACGCACACATAAGCCCTACCATCACAAAAAGACAACACCTCAGGCTCCCATAAGTCATACCATACATCTCACCTTCCCAGACACACATAAGCCCTTCCACCACAAAAACACCTCCTCGGGCACACATAAGCCCTACTATCACAAAAAATACACCTCCTCAGTCACACATAAGCCCTACCATCACAAAAAGACACCTCCTCAAACACCCATGAGCGCTACCATACACCTTTTCTTCCTAGGCACACATAAGCCCTACCTTCCACAAAATCATCCCCCGGCACACATAAGCCTTACCTTGCATAAAAACGTCCACCTTTCATAGAAATCATCCTTAGGCACACATAAGCCCTACCTAGCATTTCCATTTAGGCACACATAAGCCCTACCTTCCATAATGTCATCCCTAGGCACACATAAGTCCTATCTTGCATAGAAACCATCATTAGGCACACATAAGCCCTTCCTTGCATAGAAATCATCTTTAGGCACACATAAGCCCTACCTACCATAAAATGTTCATTAGGCACACACTAGTAGAAAAATAGTCTATGTCGGCGGTTCCAAATAGCCTATTTCGGCGGTTGTGAACCGCCGAAATGGAGTGCGCCGAGATAAGTGTACAATCCTATCTCAGCGGTTGTACAATCCTATCTCGGTGGTTGTACAACCGCCGAAATAGGTAATCTATTTTGGTGGTTGTTAGCTAAAAACCGCCGAGATAGGCGCATTTTATATTAAAAAAACACACACACCTATTTCGGCGGTTCCTAAGCTAATAACCGCCGAAATAGGTCCTTTTTTAAAAAATGATTTTCGTGTCATCTTCAACCTCTCGGCAGCAGTTCCAGTGATTTTCAAGAGACGCAGACACGAGAATGAAGGCGCAGAGATGTAAGCAGTTCCAGTGATTTTCAATAGGCGCAGACACGAGAATGAAGGCGCAGATATGTAAAAAGTTCTAGTGATTTTCAAGAGGCACAGATACGAGAATGAAGGCGGAGAGATGTATGCAGTTCCAGTGATTTTTGACACAGAGACGCAGGCACGAGAATAAGATAAGCTCGAGTAAATTAATGGTTCACCAGAGAGAATAAGATAAGTTCGAGTATATTACCACGAGAGAAGAAAATGAACACAGACGCAGAGCATGTAAGTTCGCCTGCAAAATTACCATGAGATTAGAGGAGGAAGAGAGGTGCGCAGAGTATGTTTATTTGCCAGTTAGGGTTGCAAATTTACCAAGAGAGAAGGGGATGAAGAGACAGCCGCCGGTTTGGGTTGCGAAATAATAGTGAGAGCAAGTGAAGAAGAGAGGCGCGACCATGTTCGCCAGTTAGGGATGTGAAATTACAGTAGTGAGAAAGAAGAGAAGATGAAGAGATGAAGCCGCCGAGCAAATATGTAATGAAATAAAGTCTATTTCGGCAGTTGTTAGTAACAACCACCGAAATAGTCTAAAATTTAAACGACATTTTAAAAAATTTAGAAAAAAATTCCAGGAAACGAAACTCTACAACCGCCGAAATAAGGCTCATCGTCTGAAAAAAAAAGAAACCTATTTCGACGGAAAAGGTATGTGTGTTCACACCATCAACCCAATATGCCCCCGATTTATCATCCAATAAGCTTAGAAAATATTTGGTATTATCATGGTTATTGGTCCTGAAAGGACCACGAATGTCTATCAGAACTATAACAAAAAGGTTCTTACTAGAAGTGATAGATTGTGAAAATGAAGTCTATGATTTTCGGCCTTTTGGAATAAATCACACAATAAATTGTGTAGTACATCTCTTTTATTTATGAGCTGAAGCTTACATAACTACAACTTTGACAGAGAAAATTCACAGTAATATTCCTCTCTTCTAGTCTGTCTAGTATGCGAAAAATGTTGAAGAGTTTCAGCTGTAAGGAAACACAATCCTCTCTTTTCAATATCAAACACAACATGAGTATTGGACTCAAGGTACTGCGGAATGCTTTTGTCCAAGTACATCAACATATAACAACAGATAGCAAATTAAATTTAAAGGTTGACACATGCAAGATGTTTTTCAGAAGAACATTATTTGTTCCACATTCTTGACCAAATAAGCCGCCAAGGAATGCAGTTGTTGCTTCAACATACCAGGCACACTTGTCTTCTGATTTCTCATATAAGCTACTAGAGAATCAAGTTGTTTCTATTATAACCCAAGCACACTTTCTTCTTCAAAATCAACAGAAGTCCCAGACCTGTTGCTTCTCCTGTTTTCTTCTGTAACAGTGCCCCCAAAGCGTGCCTTTTCTTGAAGACTTGTTTTCCATTGACTGGGAATCCCTTCACCCAGTAGCAATCATCATAATGATGGCCGCTTTTCTTGCCTTCGTATATTTTACTTTCCTTAAGCTGCTCTTGCTTAATCTGTTGTTCTAGTTCTCAAGGTTGTTACCACCTTCACCGGGTTTAGGGTTCGACGATAGATAGAAGGCTAAGTTCTTGTTGTCTCCTTTCTTAGTTTGAGGGGCTTCACGTTGGTTCTCCTCCTGGCGCAATGACAAAAGAAGAGACAACATATGTGTATTTCCATTGTATTACTGATTCTCGGGTTAATCACTGTATATGTGTCTGTTTACAATGATAAGAATATCACTATTTATACACAGATTATCAACATATCAGCAACAATAATATTAGTTACTAAACTAATAACCTATATACAGAGCATACAGATAAGGTTTTACATGTATTCCAACAAAAGCCGCCTCTGGAATTGAAAGACTATCATCAACGAATTCCATATTAGAAGACCATCATACGATCATCAGCAACACAATTTTGCTCCTGCAGCAACAGAGAATGACCTCTGGAATTGAAAGACACATGTGCTTCAAACAGTATTAGCTTTGGCCTCTAATTCCTAGCGTCCATTAAGTTCAATTATATAAGCTTCCTATAGTTTTAGTATTTCTAGTATACAAGGATTTCAGAATTAACACTCTCGTAGAAATTACAGAATACAAACCAATTTCTTGATTGGTTCCCTCATCATAAGCCGGACTAAACAAGGGAAGGGAACGAAAAAAAAACAGGATTTTAATGAATGAACCGAAATGTCAAATCTCTGAGGACAGCAGTACAACCCAACTCGTTTTTATTCTCTTAATTTTATCTTTAATAAAACATCACTAATTGTTCATGAAGATCAAAGCAGAAGACAGAAGTATACACTAAAATCTCATTACATCTGATACAGTTCACTGGACTCTAGTAATTACTCATGAAGGCCAAAAAAGACCGAGCATACTCGATGCGCACATACACTGAAAAGGTACAGAGGAGACAGAGACTGCACCAGAAGCTTCGACAGATTGCATTCATAAAATGGGAACGACAAAGAACTCTCTGGTCTAATAAAAAAAAAAGCACATTTCATCCTACTCATCATCCAACCACATAAACAACCCATTTTCCGACACCAGCCGCATCTTATGCACACAAACTAGATGGCAAAACGTTTAAAACAATCATAATAGGTTAAGTTTAGTTCAGCTACAGCTACATGCACATGAACTACAAGAGTCTCAGAGCTAAGGTGGGGATGGGACGGGGAAGATTTAAAACTAGAGGGCTCAGAATCGCCTTTGATCAGACAAGAACGGAGAAGCGACAGTCCATTGCGGGCTGCAAAGCAAACCGTTGCCTTATGAACGGTGAAAGAAACCTTCACCAACTCATAGACCCTCAGATGCTTCACCCCGCCCTCTCAACAACCCGCCTTTCTCGCATTCGCCTGGATCTCACAATTCCGGATCCTGGAATTGCATTTTGCGTCGTCACAGCCGCTTATAATTCATTTATATTGTACGAGTGTAAATGACAAAGTAAGGAGGGCGATAGACTCCTGTCTTAAAAATGGGGGCGAATGTAATTTGAAACCCACGGTCTGTAATATCCTTTCTTACTTCCCAACCCTAACTTGCGTTATTGGGTCCTCAAACAAAAAGCTTGCGCTCTTTGGCTTGAGCATAGAGATAGAGAGAGGGAATAGGAGGCGGTTTTTGTTTAGAATTTGTACTCATCGGCTCGACACAATCGGCAACTGAGGTGAGAGATTTTTCTCTCCGGAGAGGGGCAAAATCGCCGCCGTAAAACACCCACATCTCTCCAGGCCTCATACTCACGGTAATTTTACAACCCTAACCGGCGAACAAGGAACATACATGCTCTGCGCCTCTCTTCATTCTCTCCTTGTGTCTGCGCCTCTGAAGAGAATGTAGAAATAAAAAACTATTGGTATAAATCCTTCTTCTGATGTACATAGATAAACGGAGACTTGTTTATGAGCCAGATAACAAATGATGAGCCCAATTTAAAACTCAAAACTAATTTTACCCAAAATCGTGAAGTTCATGGGTTTGAAGTTTAATCGGTAATATGCTTTAAAAAAAAAACAAAGGAAGTTTCTGCTGCGTTCGAAACTTTATACTTTTTCTGAGGTAGTCACTCATTGGTTTATATTTCAACCCAACAGTTTAAGGCCCCGTTTTATGGTAACAAGTAAGGAATTAATGTGTTTTTGTTAAAAATGCTTGATAAGTGTCAGTTTTTAACTTTTTAATTGTTGTATATTTCACCATGGTACAGTTGTCTACCTGATATTTGTTAACCACATCTGCCTTAAAGCAAATGTAGAATTACCTGCTTTTCGGAGCGGTGAGCGAACGCTCCCTAAAATAATGACTGGTTACAATTTGTTAACCACAAGGAGAGTTATATGAACGCAACGAAAGCTGCGTTTGAACGTCTTATTCGAACGGCACCTAAGGTGCCGTTCTCTCAGGACATTTAAAAGATTAATGTCATTCTCTTTCATCAAGTAGAATAGGTGTCAACTTATAAGTGGTTAAAGAAATGACATACCAATTTGGTATTTACTAACCATGGTCAGCTTTATCTTAAAGTTGTTATTAGTAACTTTTGAGCTGGGTGGCGAACGGAACCTTAATCGGTAATACGGTTAGGGTTGCAAAATTACCGTGAGTGAAGGGAATCGAGAAACCATAAATTTATTTTCTCATTTTTGAATTCCTTAATTGCCCTTACTTTATTCTTTCATAATCTAATTTATCAATGATAATATTTTATAATCTAAAAATTTTAGCACTTTAGAACCAAATATTTAGGTGTCAATTTTACCACCAATTCATATAATCCTTGTGTTTTATAAATTATTCATATATGACATAATTAACTAAGCTTTGTTTTACTAAGATTGAGGTGTTAAAGATAGACATTCAAAATTACAAATGATAATACACTAAGAAATTAAATTTTCAACTACTAATATTAGTTAACAATAATAATGATTATTATCGATTACATTAAAAATTGTTGAAATAAATGAGTTAGAAAAAAAATCTATGGAGCAACTTCTAAGATTTTTAAATTTTTTTTAAATTTTTTAGTAAAATGGTTAATCTTGAAAATTTATAAATCTTATATCAGTGGAAGTATGGTATAAGAAATTTTGAAATGGAAGTATATTTTTTGTACAGTTTCTTAATCTATGTTTTGTAACACAGAGTAATGTATATCATTACTATTAGGTATTAATCTATTAATTTTTATTTAATAAATTTAGGTTTCCTTATATTTAGAATTTGGGACTTGGAAGTGGTTTGAATGTTGATGAAGTTTCGGTTAGAAAACCCAAACTTTTAGGTTAAGACATAAACTAATCACCATATGTAGATGCGTGAAGAAAAATTACACATTAAATTGAGAAAAATAAATATTCTTATTAATATCACGGAAGTTTACAAAACTTACACCTCACCGAACGACACATGCTGGATAAACTCACTGCACCACACGAAAATCTTCATGTCCACGTCATCTAAGCACACTAGTTTAGTCAACAGCTCACATTCATATTAATTCACTAACTAGAAAAATAATAACTTACTGTTTTTACTACCAATAATGTTCTGCTTTAAATTGAACTCTTACACTTTAGCTCTCTAGAAAATGTATTGCAATTTTGCGAAGCCCCTGACAATGATCGTTGAACTTTTGTCTTGACTCTATATGCATTAGCATCAAACAAGATAGGACTACACTTTAGATTTTAGTTTAATATACTTCAATAGTTGACCTTGTGGACTCATAGTTTTTCTATAAGTTCTAGGCCATTTTTTTGTTTTTGGAGTTACTATTGTTTCATTTTCTACAGGTTTTACAACTCATCAATTATCTATTTGAATGAAAATATGTAGATAAAGATTTATTTTACTGGTGATCATGATTCAAAAAAAATTATATATAGTGGTTGATACTAGAGGTGATCATTCGGGCGGGCGGGCCTGTAACACCCCAACCGCTAATCCTTCCATTATCCTCTAATCACTCCCATACTTACCTTACTCGCAGCGGAATACTTACTTACTCCCGGCGGGTGATACAACGCCGTTAACCATCCAATGGTTAACAAGGCTACTACTACTTACCGTGTCGGTCTGATGATTAGAATGAACCAAATACATACTACTTACTTTACAATACCAAATACTTACTTACATTTGATTACCGAGTATACTAAATATATGAATTACATTCCATGACTACTTCCTAAAAATGAAGAGTTTATACATCCTCTCCTTACTATCCAATCAAGATTTCAATATCCAAAAAGGTGTACCACATGGTACACCGGCTACTCAAAATGGCCTAGCCGTGTACAACTCGGTACACTATTCCAGTCCTACTGCTACATCCCAAAAAGAATCACATCACGTCCTTACCCTACCGTCACGCCTCGCGGGTACCTGTGGAGTAAAAACATTCCCCCTAGGGGGTCAGCTTACGCTGCATATGATAACCGCATACCCCGCGTGCTAGCGAGGGTACGCCAACTAATTGGTTGAGTACATGCGGTTCGTTTCATTCATACATACATACATGCTTTATACAATACAATACAATACATTCCATACACAAGGCATACATACACACAATACATACAAGGAAGACATTTCAAGTCAACCATTCATACTTACCGAATACTCACCGCATTACGGAGATACAATTCTCCAATACATACAAAGGTCTTGTTAGCCTCATTACACACCCGGGTTAATCGGGTGTTCAATACTCTTTTACTCCGGGTCAATGACTTACAATAGTCAAGACCAATACAAATACAATACTTACTTCTTACATACCTTACTTCCAGTTAAGTCGGTATGACCTCCGGGCAGGGATTACTACATCCCACCACCGGGCTTTAGGGTGGCCCACTAAAGCAGGATGCTACCCATTAAAGGGGATTGGTCCAAGGAAAAGATTATAGCCAGGATTCGGATCCAACCTCTTGTGTTTCCTTATCCTCACGCGTGGCCGAAACTATATCGGGCTTCTACTCATTCCATTTTACTCATTACTCATGTTAGGAGTTAGGTTGTTAGGAATTAGTAGAAGTCCATACTTTCTTTCCATACATCAATACATTACACAAGTACTCATACTTACACATACACTTCATTCTCATTCATACATTTCATGAATTATACAAACTATTTGTTCAAGAAGATATAACAAGAACAATATAGTTCAAACACGATTAAGTGCAATAAAAGTCCGATTCATGCATTTATCTTGTTGGTGATCACATAAGCACACAAATCGGGGTAACCAAGTTAGGATACAGGGCATGAAGAAATCATACCGTTCACTGTCGTACTCGTACTACCGGTTCCTTCGATGTTCAACTATTTGATCCTATACATACATGAAGTTGTACGATTAATGATCTATGATTGATCTAACTTACTCCTTCATTGATACTTTTAACATTTACTTACTACTTCATTACTTTCTTGCTTGGTTACAAAACCATTCTTTTCTTTACTACTTCTTAAACTTGTTTCCTTACTCATTTACTTACTTTCTTACTCTTACTACTTCATTAATGGTGTATTACTACATATATATGCTTACATGTGTATAGGCATATATACATACATACATATGATTACTACAGTCATATTATAAAAACATTTTTTTTGTCTATGTTTGGGCCGTCCGACCCAACATCTGGGTCGGACCATTCCAGTAAGTTTTCGTTCTCTGAAATTCATCCGTCCGACCCAGCACTGTTCTGTCCGACCCATACACCTCTGGGTCGGACCATTCCAGAAAGTTTCGGTTCTGTTGCCCAAGCTATGTCTGACCCATGTCCGACCCAACCTCTGGGTCGGACGAAGTCAGAAACTTCGGCACACAAAAATTTTGCCTGTCCGACCCATGTCCGACTCACGGCCCTGGGTCGGACCATTCCAGAAGGTTTTATTCTCGTTACTCAAGCCTTGTCCGACCCAGCGTCCGATCCAGGCTGTGGGTCGGACAGTAGCAGAACATTGCTACAGGCTTTGTTTTTCAATTCCTTTCTTACTCATCTCTTCCCCAATCTTCCTACATGTAATCCCACATGATATAATGCCATTTAGGCCTCCTAAAATACCTTAATCCATTCTCCAAATACATTACTCAATCCTAGTTATACTTACACATGTTTCCTCCTTTCATTTCAACACTTATACTAGTTTCCTCACACTAATGCTACAGATTTTGGTTTTCCACATTATGCTACAGATTTTTAACCTATCCTTTATCCTTCATTACTCTCTCAACTAATGCTACTCTTAGCATCTTAAATACACTAGTTCACTTCTAGTTACATCCCATTAACCAACTCTTTTCCAAATCTGTTTCGAGACATTAAACTACTCCCATTATACTCTCCAAATACTTCCTCTTCTTAAACACTTAAGTCCTCTCATTCCTACACAAAATTTGACATAGTCTCCCCTATAATTCTTACTTTTCTCACACACTATTTCAGCTCACATATTCATCTTCTCACAACCTGTTTACTCAATACATTATACTCACATTTCAATACTACTACAACAACAATAAAATCCTGCACACATACACATACTACCCATGGTTTTCCCAAGCTTTTAAAACTCATTTAAAAACTTCAAAACTGTTACATTCTCTTCTCCAATACACTACTACATTGCCACTACTCATTACTCAAATACATTACTCATTTTACTACTCCAAAAACTGTTACAATACTACATACAAGACTAGCTCAAGGTAAGCACAATTACCTTTTCTTGCTAGTTTTCCTTTCTTTCTTTTCCTTCTTCTTCTTTCTTTCTTGTCCTCGGTTCCAATGGGGTTCACACACCAATGCTACAGCCCATATCAATATCCACAACTACTTAGAAACTATCTTCATCAATCTAGGGTTTATGCTTGTTTGAGATTTAGAATGAAGTATTACCTTCCAATGAATGGATGGAGTGGTGGACAGCAACCAAAGCAAGATTCCAACACCCAAAAATGGAGCCAAAATCGGCTAGAGCAAAAGACACCAAACAAGGTTTTAGTTGAATTTTCGTTTTGCCCACAAGGCCTGGAAAAAGATAGGTTTTCAAGAATGTTTTTACCTCAAAATGATAAGGAGGTGAAGGTGCTTCTAATGGTGGCCTTGAATCTTCAAATGGAGAATACCCATAAAAACGCAAGTTGAGCTTTTGGATTTTTGAAAGGAGGGAAATGTTCTCCTTTGCAAAGGGATTCCAATGGTACTAATTTTGTAATTTTTGGAGCAAGATTAATGGGTTAACAAGAGGAGAGAAGGTGGGGTTTGTGGGGGTTTCTTCAAATCTCCATGAATGTCGCATGGGGAAGAAGAAGGAAGAAAAGAGAGAGTGAGTGAGGGGTGTGTACGTGAGGGAAGATAGGAGAATAGGAGAGAGAGTCTTCTTTTTCTTCTTTTATTTCTCTTGTCTTTTAGTAAATAAGAGAGTGTTAGGTGAGTGTGAGAGAGAGGGGTGAATCGGATCCCCACACACACACACAGATTTTTACTTTTATTTGCAAAGTGGACACACTAACTTTGTTTATTTGTATTCTTACCCCACAACTTCCCGGTTGTTACAGTTTTTACTAACCGGTACCCGTTTTCCGGAATTTTCTCGTTTAATTAATTTTCTTGGTTCTAAAGCTTCACTAATATTTATTAATGATTATTTAGTTGACCAAAACTGTTACGAGTCTATTTGACCCGCTTAAAGTCGCGTTTTCCCGGTTTCCTCGAAAAACGAGCTTTAAGGTTCATTCATGCTTCTAACCCATTTTAAAGGTCCGTTTTCTTCGGGATTTGTTCCCTCGTATTTATTTAAGTGTAATTAAGCCTTTAAAAATATAATTAGCCTAATTAATCACTGTTTTTAATTACGGGGTATTTCAGGGCCGGGTTCGGGCTGGAGGTAAATTTTAGGCTCGTCGGGCCTATTTTAAAAAACCAAGCCCGGTTTTTTCATGCTCGGGCCGGGCCGGGCTAGGCCCGGTTTTTTCCAGGCTTTACCGAAGCCCGGCCCGCCCGGCCCGGTTTTTAAATTTTTTTCATAAATTAATAAAAAAAATTATTAATATATTTTAATATAAATTTATATATTATATATATAACTTATTTAAAATTTATATATTATATATAATTTTTGTATATATTATATAAAAATTAAATATGTATATATTACATTTTTAAAAAATAATAATAAATAATGTAAATCGGGTCGAGCCGGGCTTGTCTGCGGGCTCAAAAAATGTGCCGCGACCCAGCCCGGTTTATTATTCGGGCCCGATTTTATGTCCAGGCCCGCCCGGAAGCCCAATCAGGCTCGGGCCTATCGGGCTTTTTTACGGGCCGGGTCGGACCGGGCTGCCGGGGCGGACACATTATGATCAGCTCTAGTTGATACATTTTAAATCTATGGTTAAAACTTCATATACAAGATTGTCCCTCTAATTCGATCATGACCCAATAAACAATAGCATTCTTGATCAAACTAACACTACATTAACAGAATTTGGAGCCAAATATGAAAATCAATACAAGTCTCAAAGGTTGCTTAAATCTGAAATTAAATTTTTTTGTTGACCATACCTATCTCAAATATTTCACCCAAATTTGACCCATACCCCGGAAAAATCGAATGACTAGAGGGTAACCCAAACCAAAAACACCCAAACCCATGTGAGCCAAATCGAAACCACCTAAATCAATTCAAATTGATATAAAACTGCACAAGACCGAACTTAACCCAAACAAACCAATTGGACCTGACCCAATCTGAATCGAACTGAATATTAAATATCTACAGTTGACCCGGATCAAACCAAGCCCAGCCTAGTGCCCGATTTGCCAGGTTTACATCCTCCATTCAAGCTTTACACTTAACTCCATGAGACACAATAATAGTGTGCTTGGATCAAGATTAAACAAAGTATTTAAGATAAGAGAGTCAATGTTCTTATATAGCCGATTCAGCATTAAGAGCTTCACTGCCCGATCACCACTGCTGAAGGAATCAGGTTTTCTTGTAGGTTTGTAGTGGGTTCATCTTCTATTTCCTTAACAGAACCCTTAAGTCTTGATCCACTTCTAACTTAAATTCTCTCAAACCCCAAAATATGCAAACATTGAATTAGATAGTGAACAAAAAAACAAGTTCTAACTTTTAAAAAGAGCAAACCATTTATATGTTTCTTTTCGTTTGTAGTGGATGAGAGGTGTAAGGCGTTACCAAAAACTAAACTATATGTGTCACTAAATATATAATTATTCCATTAGATTTGACTAAAATGTGTTGATAAATTTATTTTTTATTTACAAATAAGTTGGTGAGTTATATTTTTATTTGAAGTTGTTTTTGGATCAGAACCAACCACCCCTTTATCTGGATCGCAAATTCGTAGGTGCAGCACGACCGCATCTATTATTGTGCGCTTCAGTCCACGTGGCAGTCCAGTCAGCTGTTGACTAGATTGTTTTGCTGACTGGGCTGTCTTTTTAGTATATAATTGAATGTAACTTTTAAAAATATAAGTCCAAAATGAAAAAAAAATTATATCATTGTTCACCTAAATTCGAGCTCTTCAAAACAAGACCAGACATGGATATGTTTTGACAACTTTGAAAAAAAATTATTTTTTACGCGTATAAGATGAAACACTAAAATCATAATATGATTAATTAGTTTTGATATTATGATTCATTAAAATTGATATTATGATTCATTAAAACTGATATTATGATTTACTAACTAATAAGTGGTGAATTAGATAACATACTTTGGAACTGATAAAAAATTATTATTATTTTGTAGTGTATTATACTATTATTATTGTATGTTGTATTTTAAACCTTATATGATGAATCATGTATTTTTCATACATACCAAATTTGTTTTGTGTTGTATTATTGTTTAATTTTTTATTTTTATATGTTTATGTTGATACACTAAAATGATGATATGATTCATTAACTTTAATATTATGATTCATTAAAATTGATATTATGATTCATTAACTAATAAGTGGTGAGTTAGATAACAAACTTCGAAACTGATAAAAAATCATTATTGTTTTGTAGTGTATTATTATTTATTTATTATTATTATTGTATGGTGCAATTTAAATCTTCTATGGTGAATCATGTTTTTTTCATACATACCAAATATTGTTTTGTATTGCATTATTGTTTAAATTTTTTTATTTTTATATGTAATACAAATGAAGACATGATTCATTAATTTTGATATTATGATTCATTAAAACTGATATTATAATTCATTAACTAACAAGTAGTGAATTAGATAACAAACTTCGAAACTAATAATGGATCATTATTGTATTGCATTATTATATTATTATTATTTTTATTATTATTATTATTTTATGGTGAATTATTATTAATTATATGATGTATTTTAAGTCTTATATAGTGAATCATATATGTTTTTAACATACCGATTTCAAAACAGATAATGAATCATTATTGTTTTGTAGTGTATTATTATTGGTATGGTGTATTTTAAACTGTATATGGTAAATCAAGTATGGTTGATATGTATAGATATATACATATAAAAAATATAAAATTTTAAAGTTGTCAAAATAATCCATGTCCGTTTTGAAGAGCTTGAATTTAGATGAACAATGATATAATTTTTTTTATTTTAGACTTATATTTTTAAAAGTTACAACCAATTGAAGTTAATATAGTAAAAGGCAGCCCAGTCAGCAAAACAACAATCCAGTCAGCAGCTGACTGGAATTCCAAGTGGACAGGACTGCACCCATTTGGACACGGGCAAGCCGCACCGTCTACCGTCTGTATCTGGATTATGATCAACATGTTTTGTTTGTCCGTTAATAGAAAACGGTACACTTTTCTAAGATACTATTTTTTTTTAGAAAAAAAAAATTGGGTCTCTACACTACGGATTTCTGTCAATATTTAAAGTATCATAAATTGTATAATAAATTAAACACACAACGAAATATAACACCTTATTTGGGGTGTACTCAAATTGATGAAATCTAAGGCTTAACAACTAAAAACGCCATTTATAAAAATATGAAATAATATCAGACCCTACCAAATTCATAAATTGCATTCAATGCAAAAAATACTAACTACCGTGTCGTTAAAACTAGGAAAATTACAGTGCCCACCCATGAGGTTTTCGGGTTTAACATTGCCCACCCACGAACTTTGATAATTTACACTGCCCACCTATCAACTATCCACAATTTATCTTCCGTCACACTTTTTCTCTAATTCTGTCTATCTTTAACGGGGCTTGACCGTTTGACCACCACTTACCAAACATACCCTTAATTACTAACCCAATCCTAATTTCTGTAACTTGTATGTTCCTCTTCGACGCGCTCTCCCGTCGACGTTGTTCTTGTTGGGTTGAATCCTAATCGATGTGAACACGGTCTGGTCAATGCAAGGAGGAACATATTGAGTTGTCTGTAATTTCAATCCCCGGTATGACTGCTCTACTCTTTCCTTGATTTAGGGTTCTTCAATTTTGGAGATTTCCCTCTACGTTGTCCCGCTTCTTGATTATGCTTGGCTGTTTGTTTCTGGCGTTAGTGAAATACCCCAAACCTTGGTATGTTGTGTAAATGTTAAGCTATGGTATTTAAAGGCTAAAAAGTGCCTTAGAAACATAAATGGAACATTTAAACCGTGGTAAAACACAATAAAACACTAAGACACGGTTTGAGCAAAAACATGCTCTAAGGTTGGTGAACTTGGTTAGGACCAAAGAGCCTACCAAGACTTGATAATGTTTAATTATGACGTTATAAGGCTAATTAAGTCCTTAGGAAACCTTGGTAGACAATGAAACCAAACAAAACACAAATAAATACCTTAAGGTCAATAAGAGCAAAAATGTGCTCTAAGCTTGGGATAAATGTGTATAAGACCTAATGGTCATACTTATACCTTATAAATGTTAATGAACATATAAATCAATTACCAAAGAAAACCAAGCTTGAAAACAAGTTAAAACGCAAAATGTGCTTTAAAAGTCTTAAAGCACGTTTTTGAAAAAATTGTCTTGTAATGAGTTTTGAATGGCTAAATGTCCGTCATTACTCTTTAATTAACATGTGTACTATATAGTATCACATTTGGGTGGCTATATGGGAAATCAAAAATTTCACTTCTATGTGCCTTGTTATTGGTGAATAGTGATTTTTTATAACTAGTTTGTAACATATAATGTTATAAGTGATAAAGTTGGTCAACAAAGACCAAAACACCCTTCTAACTATATTGGGGCCGGTTTTCCTTAGTGACTCATCACACCTACACAAACAAATGAGTTAACTAAATGATAAAGCAAAAGTTACTATACACTTTAGTACAAATATCTTCTAAAAGCAAAAGCAAACCTCATTCTCTCATTTGCCTTCTCATTTCACACGGTCCCATTCTCCTTCTTCCTCCCTTCTTCTTGCTCTCTCTCGGTAATGCTACTACCACCATGGAAGTTCCATCTTTGAATGCTTGTAACTCCTAGCTCCATGGTCCAAATCAAAAATAAACACCACCATTCTCTTAGTTAAGCCAAGCTCTACAATCTTGTCTCTTCAAAACTTCAAAACCTCCATTTTGGTGCCATGGAGAATCACCATTGATGGAGCTTGAGCTCACCTTTTCACATATTCATGATCTCCTTTGCTTCAAGGTAAGGAAACTCAAAGAAAATCCATGTTTCCTCCATGTCTTCATGTTGTCCGAAAATTCACCTCACAATGGTGTATTTATCTTGCTTGTTTTAGCCCATTTGAATCTTCCAAGGGCTAGGAGGAGTCCTCTCTTGATACTCACTCAAGCTCTCTTTCCATTCCAAGGTAAAACAAACATTTTAATACCTTAAGATAATATATGTAACTAGGGTTTACAATGAGATAAAGCTTAAAGCTTATATACTCATTTTAATGTTGGTATATTGTTTAGTTGTTGGCAAGGAACCAAATGCCCTACGGTTCTACAAGGAAACAAGAAAGAAATTGTGAGGGAAGAGGTAAACAAGCTATCTTAATGTGGTTTAATGCCTTAGGAGGAATAAGCTTATAATGCTTGTTAAAGTACCTAAGGAGCCAATGGTGAATGAGCTAGTAAAATGCTCTCAAGGAGTTTTATTAAAGGAATATGTATTGTTGGGTGTATTTGCAGGTCAAAGGCATTATTATGTGGGAAATTCAGTGTTTAAGGTTTATGCAATTAAGGGCCTAAGAAGCCATGCATTTAAGGGCCTAAGTGCCAAGCAATTTAAGTTATGCACTATATTGTGATGTAGTGCTTAATGTGTGAAGTTTGTGTATAAATGTGTTTGATGGATTTTAGGTGTTCTTGGATGGATTAAGGTAAAAACCTAAGTGTTTGGATTGGGTTATACTAGAAGAAGCTATGGCCAAATTTGGGAAATGTGTAAGAAGTTTTAAGTGTGGTAAGTGAGTTTTGGTGAACTAGGAAGGATTAAAGGTGATGAATGTTTACTTGAGAAGAAAACATGTATTAAGGTGATTTAGAGTGATGCAAGGATTTAGGTGTTGTCTTGGAAGTTCTAGGAATTCAATGGGTGTTTTGAATGTATTAAAGTCTTGGAGAAGTTGTTAAAGGTTTAGGTAAGGTTGGTGTTCAAAGAATAAATGATGTTTAGGTAAGGTTTTGAGTAAGGAGTTTTAAGAAGTTGTGAAAAGGAGATTTAGTTAGTAAGAAAAGAAGTTGAGGGATGATGATAAGGTGTAGAGGATACACCTTGGTATTTTGGTCATTATAGGTGAAATGCCACCTAGAAATCATAAGGAGAAAACATTGTAAGTGTTAGGAATTTTGTGGAGATATAAGTAAAGGTTTAAGGAATTAAGAAAAATAGTTTTGTGAGTGTTTAAGAATATCTTAAGGGTGTGTTTGAAGTGCCAAATGATGTTAGAACACATTAAGAGGCCTTAGGAGAAGTTTGGTGAAGATTTGGCAAGGTTTGGGTAAGTTTAGGAGGCGACCGACCCAGGGGCCGACCCAGTTTTTTGGGTCGGTCGAGCCTCTGTAAAATGTTGGGAAATGTTCGGTAATGGACCGACCCAGAAGGTTGGGTCGGACATGGGTCGGTCGGTCAGGTTTCAAAGGAAGGAAAAATGTTCGCACATGGACCGACCCAGAATGGTGGGTCGGACGTGGGTCGGACGGGCATGTTTGTAAGGAAGTAAAAGGGGTCTGTAATGGACCGACCCAGCTGTGGGTCGGTCGGTGGGTCGGTCGGACCAAAAACATGGTTTAAGGTTATGAAATGATTTGTGATGATGGGGATTGGTAGGTAATGATGTTATAAGGATGTTGAGGGCTTGTTAGGGGAGTTTTAATAACACCTAAGTGGGTTAAAAGTTGTATTAAGAATGTGAGAGAAAAACATGTTAAAAAAATGTAAAGTTATGTAACAAAGTTAACGGGGAAAAATATAAGCTTTGGACACTAAATAATCAAGCAAACCCCAATGTTAATGAAAACACATGTGATGTTAACAGTTGTTCGAGAATTTGCTCGAGGAACATAAATGGACGTGGTAAAGTGGACCCCGGTGACAGGTATGGTTTTCTTGCAACCTGTGTCCTACCGGATTACACCGGCTTGTATGCCAATGTGTTTTTCTGTATGTTTGCCACGTTATGAGATAAATCATGAAACGAGTTTACAGTCGTTATTGTTATTATATGTTTACGTGCCGATACCGGTAACCTCGAATGCGCTTGAAGGGCTAGTTAACCTCTATTAGGTAAACGTAGGAGAACGGTATCCGGTAACAACGTTTCCGACTTAAGGAACGTTCTAACCACGGCTATGCGTGAGTTGGTTATGTGATGTTTGTGCGTGATGTTTGTATGTGAATGTATGACTCTCTCCTCCCTTGTGTGCTTAACTCGGTTATGATACCGTATGGTGTGTGGTTGTGGTAGGCTCCGTAATGGATCTCTAACTACTTATTTATAAGAGTCTATGGGCTAATGGGGGGAGTGAGGAGTCCGGTATATTCCGGCCACGCGTGTGATGGTGGGGGTCGTTATCATATCCAGTTCGGCTTCCTTGGTGTATGTTTAGGTGGTATTCCAATTTGGTTTCAACCTTCCCTTAGCTTATCCAAAGCTAGTTTACTGACTCACGTCGGGCCATAGGGGCATACTGTGTTGTTTGGTGTGCTTGGGATCACTATATCCGACACACCTTGGGTTTAAGTCAACCGTTCAAATAACAGGATGGTGATGAGGTAATTAACGAGCTTGGTATGAGTTTGGCAACAATCTCTGTGCTCATGGTATGGACTAACTATGGTGGAAGGATCTTAATGTTAACCGTTCTCGAGGTGATATGTATTGTTGTTGTGATATGCAAAATACCTTGCTATGCTTTGGCTTATATATATATATTGGATGTTTTTAAAAGAATGCAATGCGGTCATGTGTCCGTCGAGACAAGAAAGGGTTGTTATGTTTGTTATGTGTAGGATGAGTTATGTTGTAGGATATGGAATGTGTGGATCATGGAAATGAATCCCGGTTTTGACAAGAGGCGTTTAAGGATAACCCGATTGATGGGTACACTCGTTCGTTAAGGAAGTAGCTCCGTTTAGAGGAGCCACTCTAGGGTTTAAGGAATCATTGGATGGTTGGTTAAGTGTGGATGTTCTGGTTATAGGTTGAGCCCATTGAGGCGAAATATTATGTGTTATGTTTATGGTTTGTATGCATGATTTAATATAATCAACTGCATGCTAAGACGACAATTAGTCGTGCGTGGCCCGGTAGCATGTGGGCTGCGGGATTACCATACCAGCAAAGGTGCTGAGCCCCTTGGGGCCACCCCTTTCTCTTCTTTTCCTATTTCAGGTACGAAGTGCTGGAAGCCGTTCGAGAGTAGGACGGGTAGTCGTTGTACATGGGTAAACATTTAAGTGTGCATATACAGTAGGCGTAGTAAGACCGATATTGTTGTCGGCACCAGTTTATAAATACTCGGTACAGGGGGAGTGTAAGTATATAATAAATGTTGAAGATGGATTGAGTTTTGTATTGGGTAGTTGCTCGGGAATCTAGTCCATCAGACCGATACAAATGTACATATATTAGCCTTGTTAGCCACGTGGGTGGTTAACGGCGTGTAACACCATTGGAATAAGTAATGTGATGAGTTGAGTTTCCGCTGCAGATTGTTATTATGTGTTGGTTGTTGGATGGGGTGTTACAAAAAGTGGTATCAGAGCGAAGTATCGCTCTGATGACTGAATTACCGAGCTTAGGAAGTACCGAGTTAGGATTTAAGTACTTTGGGTTAAGGGTTGAGTGATAGCGTGAGAGATACGCTAGTAAGGAACTACCAGTGAATACTGGAAACCTACAATATCCATCCCACCCTCCACAATCCCTGTTTGATGACTTGGGAAAGAACGCCAGAGAGATGGAAGTCCACTCTCATACTCGGGAATACCCGATCTGGCTGTTATTAAATACCTTTAGGGTACGGAGAACCTGTCATACGGTTGATCCCGAAAGCTGGGAATCCCGGAGACGGTTTCCATCTAAACAGTGTTAACCGCATTCCATAGCAATGAATGAAGGATCTTGTGTATGAGAGAGTAGAATTTCCAGCAACCTGGGTCGACATGCCGAGCAGTCGAGGATGACCAGCTTGCAACGCACCAACCGTGCAACAGGCAAGAAATGGATTAATGGAATCCGAGACAAGAATCTACGGAACCACAGTTGATAAATAATACACCAACGGTATACCAACCGACAAGGAACTACAACGTAGTGCCCAAACAAGAGACAAGTCTCAGCAACCACGACAAGTGCGTGGAACGGGCTATAAAGAGAATACAATACTAAGGAAAAGGGGTCTCCCAGAATGGGAAACACCCTAGTTAATGAATATCATGTGAAAACAGTAAGAAATTACCTAGAGGAGTATTTATCAAGGCAGTAAGATCAGTGAGGGCCAACAAGGCCACTGATGACAATATGAGTTGAAACAATACCACAACCGGTATGTGTTGAACTGATAGCCAGTTAGCATGGCGCACTTGCCGTAGCAAGTGCTGCTATAACAGGGCTATTCGGAAATTTATAACCACTACAGGTACTTGGAAAAGTACCATGGAGTTAAATGTGATCGTCATAACAGTGGAAGGGCCTGTTAGCCTAACCTCTGTAATTGGAAGTACACCAGTCAGCAAGAAGCTAGACTTGGCTAAGGTAAGAAGATGTTGTGAAACCATGGAAATTTTTCTTTTAACCCAGATTTATTCAAACCCTTTTCTCTTCAAAACCAAGTTTTCTTTCAAACCAACACTTCTTTCCAACCTTCTTTAAACCAAACCAGTGAAACCAAGAACAACTGACAAGCATGCAACAGTGGATAAACCTTCCCTCGATTAAGTTCGGGAAGTAAAGAAAGAATATTGTCACGGGACAATATAAGGGAGTTGACAACAGAATACTTCACCTAGGCGTGTGACGGACACTACAAGTGTACCAACTGTGTTGTGGGCGACCGCACTCCGATAGGAGCATGTGGGCCTGACAGACCTACTTATAGGTTAGTTGGGTAAGTAGTAATGTATCAGTATGATACCCCATATATGTATACGAGTAGAGTCCAGAACACGGGAAGTAGTCGACTCCGTCTACGGTCAGCAGTATAAATCAAACAGGAGCTAGAGATTACAAGGACTAGTTGAAGTTAAGGAACCCAGTTAAGTTAAAAAGGACTAATGGAACTAGTGAGTTTATTTCAAGGAAATGTAAAGAGTCAAGGAGTGCGAAGAGCACGGACTATTATGAAAGACACCACATGTGTCTTGATAAGCCTAAGGGATAAAACATGATAGCTGGAATGAGTACCCAGCTACGAACATAGGAGGGTGTAGTTTACTGAATTTACCCATAGATGCAAGCCTAATGTAATGGCATACCTTAGCAACACCCAGGAGCAATCCTTGAAGGGTGTTCGCATCAACAATTGTTGAATGAAATGCATGACAGAACCACAAGGGCTGAAATTAACACCCAATTTAGACATAAGTTGTCAGGAGACGGACTGGCAATCCTAAGGGGCATCCCATGAACGGAAATGTGATGCGACAACCTTGTCATGGATGCCAATACAACCTCTAACCAGGTAATATTGTACAGAGAAGTACATGGGTGTGGACAGCCTACAATGAGCCCAGCTCAAGGCAAATAAGGCTTATAAGCCATAAGCAGGACATGCTATATGAATTCGGTTGATTGTAAAAGTTTATGTGGTATAAGTAAATAGAGTGGTAAGCGAACCACTGCATTAAGAGTGGGGATACCTCTCAATATTGTGAGACCACAGGAGCGGTAGTTATGTGAATCAAGTTCAAGAGATATGTGGAGGATGGACCACGTTGTTATTACCCCAGGACGATTTGAATAAGAATAATACGAAAGGAAATGTTTGTACCAGTTGTGTAGACAGGAAGTGTGATAAGTTGATAGCAATCACCATAGGTGTGTGAAGCTAAATGAGTAGCGAACAACGCTCAAGGGAAAGATAATGATATATTCAGAAATCAGCCAAATAAGTGGCCAGATAAACCTAGCTTAATAGCAGAAGCTAATATAATAGCGGATACAGTATAAGTTGATGCTATATAATGAGTAAGGATACGGTGCGCAAGAAGCGACCGTTGTGTGAGTATTGTTAAATGATAAAATGGTGAGTAAGCAGAGTTGTGAGTTAAACCCAGTGGAGGTACAACATTAAGCGATAGCAAACGAACCGAGCAGTAAGCCGGTGGCAGGTGTTAAATGATAAGGATTTCAGTGAAAATTCCTATCGCAATCGCATAAGGGATTTACTGTCAAGAGTTTACGCCTCTGCACTCTGTATGACTGAGTGTTTTGGTATTGCACTTGCGCAGTAATGATCGAGTGGGATAGCTAGGAATTGGAAACATGTTGATGGTGGAAGAATAATGTTATAATGGCGGTTGCATAGGAAATGCAAGGCCGCACCAATGAAAGAATACATGTACAAAACCAAAGGTGAGACATGATTAACAGTAAATAACTACAGTAACACTAAATACCAAAGGTCGGTATGAGATACCCCAGGTGTGGGAAATAACTGAGAGAGCACTACACATTAGGTAGTAGCTCAATCTCAACCGACAGTAAGTCGGTAAAAGTAAGTCAATAATTGTGAATTACATAGTAGTTTACGCGGTAAGCTATAGGAGAAGTGGATGGAAAATCGTGAAACTCACCGAATTCGCTCAGGGTAAAAGATACCATGCGTCGGTTGAGAAACCATTGTTACCTCGACAATAGTAATACATTGGAGATGTACAATACATTAACAGTAACGAATGGAGCAAACTAGCTCTATAATAATCAGGGTTGCGCAACAGAGGCCGGTGAGCCCATGCGTCAGGTACCAGGTATACATTGTGAATACGAATGGATGGCTAGATATCAATGCCTAAAAGCCTCACAGGCCAAGACCGAAACCGGTTATGAGTTACAACTCCAATGCGAATTCTTGGTTTAGGGACTAAACCGCTAATATGGTTAAGATCCTCTAATCAGAATCCATGGTGTAATAGACCGCGTGGAAGTTAAAACACTTCACGACGGCAGAACATTTTAAGCCAAGGTTTAGTGATTGATTACGTGGGCGTAATCCCTTTTAAGGGGGGTAGAGCGCAAAACCACTTAGTGTGTTTTACCGTACAAGTGTACGCGAACTAGGTGTGCATAGCACAAAATGATTGTTATGATGGTTGGCGCGTGTGTTATATAAACATACGCATTTATTTGTGGTTAAATTGTGGTGATTACGCACAAAAGATGCGAATACCATTATGGGAAGTGTGTTTATCTTGTTAACAGTGGTGTGTGAGAGTACAAATGGAAAGGAGTAAAGAAACTCCCGGGGAACTAGAACCCCGACGGTGCATAAATGTAAACCAGGTATTGTATTTTGATAAAAATATATGTATATATATATACAATGTGGTGATTTATGAAGGGTTATAAGACCGACATAGAACCTAGTGAGAATTAAATTTCCTAGGTAACTTGAATTAAGTTGGATTTGGATGATGATTGATAGACGGAGTTCTATCCCTTGGAGATGTCATGATTATGACTAGAAGGATTCAAAGATAGAAAATGGGATATGCCTGAATTAATTGTTGGTTGAAAATGAGGTGGGAGGTGAAACTTGATTATCATGAGATCAAGGGAAGCCGAACACAAATTGGGGTGGAAAGATAGTTCAACACTGATGCTGATCACATCAGGGTTGGATGACTCTTGAAGCTCCCTGTAAGTGGTCACAAACAACCATGTTAAGAAAGATACAAAGAGCATAAATCGACTTGGAGTTGTATGGTTTTCAAAAGAATTTTCAATTGGTGTTTTCAAACAATCGATTAATATTTTGAATAAAAGATCTTTCTTATACTTAACCTCACAAGGAAATTTTAAATTTAAGTGATTGTTTTAATTTCCCAAAGGCACGGGGACGGAAGGCGTCCATCGCGACCGGGTTCTGCGGGATCATAGTGTATATCAAGGATATTTTGATTGCTATACATGCTCTGACATGTTGTGTGGTATGTGTAATGAATGTTGTTGTTGACTTGGATTTCCTAAAGTGTATACTATCAAGGCCTATGAGTCTAAATGTGTGGTTTACATAGACCTATGTGTCTAGAGACTGTTATGTTATGGGGACCTATGTGTCCAAATGATGTGGTATGTTGCCCGGACCATTAAGTCCGAGGTGTGGATTAAAGGGTGGTTGGTAATGGAAGTTTTATGGCTATAAATAATTCCCGTATTCTAATCCTATGATGCGAGGAAATGTGAACTTCGAGGACGAAGTTTCTTTTAAGGGGGTAGATTGAAATACCCAAACCTTGGTATGTTGTGTAAATGTTAAGCTATGGTATTTAAAGGCTAAAAAGTGCCTTAGAAACATAAATGGAACATTTAAACCGTGGTAAAACACAATAAAACACTAAGACACGGTTTGAGCAAAAACATGCTCTAAGGTTGGAGTGAACTTGGTTAGGACCCAAAGAGCCTACCAAGACTTGATAATGTTTAATTAGACGTTATAAGGCTAATTAAGTCCTTAGGAAACCTTGGTAGACAATGAAACCAAACAAAACACAAATAAATACCTTAAGGTCAATAGAGCAAAAATGTGCTCTAAGCTTGGGATAATGTGTATAAGACCTAATGGTCATACTTATACCTTATAATATGTTAATGAACATATTAAATCAATTACCAAAGAAAACCAAGCTTGAAAACAAGTTAAAACGCAAAATGTGCTTTAAGAAGTCTTAAAGCACGTTTTTGAAAAAATTGTCTTGTAAATGAGTTTTGAATGGCTAAATGTCCGTCATTACTCTTTAATTAACATGTGTACTATATATATCACATTTGGGTGGCTATATCAATGGGAAATCAAAAATTTCACTTCTATGTGCCTTGTTATTGGTGAATAGTGATTTTTTATAACTAGTTTGTAACATATAATGTTATAAGTGATAAAGTTGGTCAACAAAGACCAAAACACCCTTCTAACTATATTGGGGCCGGTTTTCCTTAGTGACTCATCACACCTACACAAACAAATGAGTTAACTAAATGATAAAGCAAAAGTTACTATACACTTTAGTACAATATCTTCTAAAAGCAAAAGCAACCTCATTCTCTCATTTGCCTCTCATTTCACACGGTCCCATTCTCCTTCTTCCTCCCTTCTTCTTGCTCTCTCTCGGTAATGCTACTACCACCATGGAAGTTCCATCTTTGAATGCTTGTAACTCCTAGCTCCATGGTCCAAATCAAAAATAAACCCACCATTCTCTTAGTTAAGCCAAGCTCTACAATCTTGTCTCTTCAAAACTTCAAACCCCATTTTGGTGCCATGGAGAATCACCATTGATGGAGCTTGAGCTCACCTTTTCACATTTCATGATCTCCTTTGCTTCAAGGTAAGGAAACTCAAGAAAATCCATGTTTCCTCCATGTCTTCATGTTGTCCGAAAATTCACCTCACAATGGTGTATTTATCTTGCTTGTTTTAGCCCATTTGAATCTTCCAAGGGCTAGGAGGAGTCCCTCTTGATACTCACTCAAGCTCTCTTTCCATTCCAAGGTAAAACAAACATTTTAATACCTTAAGATATATATGTAACTAGGGTTTACAATGAGATAAAGCTTAAAGCTTATATACTCATTTTAATGTTGGTATATTGTTTAGTTGTTGGCAAGGAACCAAAGCCCTACCGGTTCTACAAAGGAAACAAGAAAGAAATTTGTGAGGGAAAGAGGTAAACAAGCTATCTTAATGTGGTTTAATGCCTTAGGAGGAATAAGCTTATAATGCTTGTTAAAGTCCTAAGGAGCCAATGGTGAATGAGCTAGTAAAATGCTCTCAAGGAGTTTTATTAAAGGAATATGTATTGTTTGGGTGTATTTGCAGGTCAAAGGCATTATTAGTGGGAAATTCAGTGTTTAAGGTTTATGCAATTTAAGGGCCTAAGAGCCATGCATTTAAGGGCCTAAGTGCCAAGCAATTTAAGTTATGCACTATATTGGATGTAGGCTTAATGTGTGAAGTTTGTGTATAAAATGTGTTTGATGGTTTAGGTGTTCTTGGATGGGATTAAGGTAAAAACCTAAGTGTTTGGATGTGGGTATATACTAAGAAGCTATGGCCAAATTTGGGAAATGTGTAAGCAAGTTTTAAGTGTGGTAGTGAGTTTTGGTGAACTAGGAAGGATTAAGGTGAATGAATGTTTACTTGAGAAGAAAACATGTATTAAGGTGATTTAGAGTGATGCAAGGATTTAGGTGTTGTCTTGGAAGTTCTAGGAATTCAATGGGTGTTTTGTGAATGTATTAAAGTCTTGGAGAAGTTGTTAAAGGTTTAGGTAAGGTTGGTGTTCAAAGAATAAATGATGTTTAGGTAAGGTTTTGAGTAAGGAGTTTTAAGAAGTTGTGAAAAGGAGATTTAGTTAGTAAGAAAAGAAGTTGAGGGATGATGATAAGGTGTAGAGGATACACCTTGGTATTTTGGTCATTATAGGTGAAATGCCACCTAGAAATCATAAGGAGAAAACATTGTAAGTGTTAGGAATTTTGTGGAGATATAAGTAAAGGTTTAAGGAATTAGAAAAATAGTTTTGTGAGTGTTTAAGAATATCTTAAGGGTGTGTTTGAAGTGCCAAATGATGTTAGAACACATTAAGAGGCCTTAGGAGAAGTTTGGTGAAGATTTGGCAAGGTTTGGGTAAGTTTAGGAGGCGACCGACCCAGGGGCCGACCCAGTTTTTGGGTCGGTCGAGCCTCTGTAAAATGTTGGGAAATGTTCGGTAATGGACCGACCCAGAAGGTTGGGTCGGACATGGGTCGGTCGGTCAGGTTTCAAAGGAAGGAAAATGTTCGCACATGGACCGACCCAGAATGGTGGGTCGGACGTGGGTCGGACGGGCATGTTTGTAAGGAAGTAAAAGGGGTCTGTAATGGACCGACCCAGCTGTGGGTCGGTCGGTGGGTCGGTCGGACCAAAAACATGGTTTAAGGTTATGAAATGATTGTGATGATGGGGATTGGTAGGTAATGATGTTATAAGGATGTTGAGGGCTTGTTAGGGGAGTTTTAATAACACCTAAGTGGGTTAAAAGTTGTATTAAGAATGTGAGAGTAAAACATGTTAAAAAAATGTAAAGTTATGTAACAAAGTTAACGGGGAAAAAATTATAAGCTTTGGACACTAAATAATCAAGCAAACCCCAATGTTAATGAAAACACATGTGATGTTAACAGTTGTTCGAGAATTTGCTCGAGGAACATAAATGGACGTGGTAAAGTGGACCCCGGTGACAGGTATGGTTTTCTTGCAACCTGTGTCCTACCGGATTACACCGGCTTGTATGCCAATGTGTTTTTCTGTATGTTTGCCACGTTACGAGATAAATCATGAAACGAGTTTATAGTCGTTATTGTTATTATATGTTTACGTGCCGATACCGGTAACCTCGAATGCGCTTGAAGGGCTAGTTAACCTCTATTAGGTAAACGTAGGAGAACGGTATCCGGTAACAACGTTTCCGACTTAAGGAACGTTCTAACCACGGCTATGCGTGAGTTGGTTATGTGATGTTTGTGCGTGATGTTTGTATGTGAATGTATGACTCTCTCCTCCCTTGTGTGCTTAACTCGGTTATGATACCGTATGGTGTGTGGTTGTGGTAGGCTCCGTAATGGATCTCTAACTACTTATTTATAAGAGTCTATGGGCTAATGGGGGGGTGAGGAGTCCGGATTGTTTCCGGCCACGCGTGTGATGGTGGGGGTCGTTATCATATCCAGTTCGGCTCCCTTGGTGTATGTTTAGGTGGTATTCCAATTTGGTTTCAACCTTCCCTTAGCTTATCCAAAGCTAGTTTACTGACTCACGTCGGGCCATAGGGGCATACTGTGTTGTTTGGTGTGCTTGGGATCACTATATCCGACACACCTTGGGTTTAAGTCAACCGTTCAAATAACAGGATGGTGATGAGGTAATTAACGAGCTTGGTATGAGTTTGGCAACAATCTCTGTGCTCATGGTATGGACTAACTATGGTGGAAGGATCTTAATGTTAACCGTTCTCGAGGTGATATGTATTGTTGTTGTGATATGCAAAATACCTTGCTATGCTTTGGCTTATATATATATTGGATGTTTTTAAAGAATGCAATGCGGTCATGTGTCCGTCGAGACAAGAAAGGGTTGTTATGTTTGTTATGTGTAGGATGAGTTATGTTGTAGGATATGGAATGTGTGGATCATGGAAATGAATCCCGGTTTGTGACAAGAGGCGTTTAAGGATAACCCGATTGATGGGTACACGTCGTTCGTTAAGGAAGTAGCTCCTTAGAGGAGAGCCACTCTAGGGTTTAAGGAATCATTGGATTGGTTAAGTGTGGATGTTTGGTTATAGGTGAGCCCATTGAGGCGAAATATTATGTGTTGTATTTTATGGTTTGTATGCATGATTAAATATAATCAACTGCATGCTAAGACGACAATTAGTCGTGCGTGGCCCGGTAGCATGTGGGCTGCGGGATTACCATACCAGCAAAGGTGCTGAGCCCCTTGGGGCCACCCCTTTCTCTTCTTTTCCTATTTCAGGTACGAAGTGCTGGAAGCCGTTCGAGAGTAGGACGGGTAGTCGTTGTACATGGGTAAACATTTAAGTGTGCATATACAGTAGGCGTAGTAAGACCGATATTGTTGTCGGCACCAGTTTATAAATACTCGGTACAGGGGGAGTGTATGTATATAATAAATGTTGAAGATGGATTGAGTATTGTATTGTGTAGTTGCTCGGGAATCTAGTCCATCAGACCGATACAAATGTACATATATTAGCCTTGTTAGCCACGTGGGTGGTTAACGGCGTGTAACACCATTGGAATAAGTAATGTGATGAGTTGAGTTTCCGCTGCAGATTGTTATTATGTGTTGGTTGTTGGATGGGGTGTTACAGTTAGTTTTCGCCCCACTTCACCTAATTTATTCACGTCTTGATTATGCTTCTGGAGTTAGGGTTCTTAAATTTGGGGATTGCGATTCTGGAATTAGAGTTCTCCAATTTGGGGAACTTTTATCCTGTTGATCGACCGCATTGTTGGATGTTTGTTTGGCCTTGGTTTTCGTCCCACTTCACCTTGTGTATTCACGTCTTGAATATGGTTCTGGAATTTGGGTAAATTACCCTTGTGATTATGGAATTTGTCAACCTTGCCAAAACCTGTTGTATCTACGGTTTTCTGCTATTGTTGGTTGAACATTTGTTGTTCTCTAGAACACCTGTTGTTGTCTGGAACATTCGTTGTTCTATGTGATTTGTGTGGCTGGAACAGATTGAAATGTGGCTCTGTTATCTGTTTGTTTTCTTGAACATCATCTGTTATGTGGTTTTCTCATGGTTCTAATATAATGAAATCTGCTACTTTTATTTTCTTCTGTTTTCTGGAACATCTTTTGTTCTATGCGTTGTGTCTGGCTGGAATATAATGAAATCAAATTCTGTTATCTGCTTCCTATATATTCATTGTTGTAATAATTGATTTCTATTTAGCTAATTTATTGGTTTTGCATATGTAGGTGCTATTGTTCGACGATTAGCATACGATGGATGAACATATAATTGAGTAGTCGTACAATGGTCACAAGTTTTGCTTGCAAGAGCTTGATCCTGACTTATTCTACCATAGAGTTGATGAGGGACTACACAAAAGAAATTTCCAACAGCTAATTGCTCCACCCAACCCTACCTTCTTCTACATACATCAAAAAAGCAAGAAACTCATCGAAATTTGCAATGACACAAATCTATTTAATATGTTCAAGGCCTGTTCCTCTACAAAGATTATAACCATGTTTTTCAGAGAACCTGTGAACTCTTGTCTGATGGATATGTGGCGGAGTTATGAGAAAGATCAAAGCATGAGGAGTGTGCAAACCGAGAATGAAGTTGAAATCCTTGAGTTGTCCCCTCCTCCAGCTACACAACCAATACAAGCTTGTACACAACCTTCTACTCAACCACATCCGTTGCCTACACAATCCCAATTTCCAACCCCCATAGTACCCAAAAGAAAGCACAAGAAAAAAGCAGCCAGGGGTCTTGGCCAGTCATACCAATTGGCACTTTAGCCAATAGAAACATCTTCTGCTGTGGCGACACACCAATCAGTTCAAACCAGCAATAGCACTCCGCGGAGCCTTGATGTTCACACATCGTCAATTGTACCATCTCCACGGATGGAGATGGTCAGTGGAATAATCCTCCTCCATCATCTGGACATAGTGTTGAGCAAGGAGATGGATCTGCTGTCGGATCAGGACATGATAATGAAGCTCCTGTAGATGATAACGAGCCCACATACTCTAACGACTCTTGATGCCATCAGGATGTTGATGATGGTAACGATTTTGAAACTAAGTCTAGCAATTCAGAAGATAACGTATAGATGATGATGATGACAGATTGGAGGAACTCGAGGGAATCACTGAGTGTAGGTACTATTCTGCTGATGAAGAAGATTGTGCAGTAAAAGAACCATCGTATTTAAGGAATGGGACTCATTTTGAAAAGTAGTTACGTATTAGGCGGAAACAAGTAGTTATGCTAGGATTATTGTACGCTATGACAAGGATTGATGTTACAAACAGCTCTTGTTTGTCGTTTTTTGTTGTAATGTATTGTTGGAATTATTTGGGTGTTTTGGTACTCAGACAAGTAATGTGGTAATGAACAAATCTGATCTTGGTTTGAACATCCTACTAATGAGCATTAGTTTGTAGACCTGACAAAGGTGACCTGAACCAGAAAAAACCGAACCGATCCAACCCGAACTTAAACCGAATAGCGTGACCCGAAATGTGACCCAAAATCCGAACCGAACCAAACCAAAAACCGAATCAAACTGAAATTTGGTATAACCGAATCCACCCGAACCGAAATCCACCCGAACCGAATCAACCCGAACCGAATCCCACCCGAATGTTTTGCTAAATCTAAATCTACTATAGTTGTTCCAACTGTAAAAATAATCTTGAAACCAAAAAACATAATGGAGATTTAGACATCCAAAAGTGTTCATTGCTCACAAATGATATATATATATATATAATATGAACATCTTCAGCATCTCAAGCCTTGTTGTAATAAAACATTCATAAACTGTGTTGTTACTCTTCCCACACATGGATGTTTTGCTACAAACTATATATGTTTTGCTTTAAAAGTTTTATAATACAATTTAATGTGTATCATACTATTTTATAATACTATACTAATTTTGTTTTTAATAAAATTAGGTTTTTTTTATGTTAGGACATGAGACTTGGAAATGGTTTAAATGTTGATGAATTTTAATTATAAAACCTAAACTTTTTAGTTGAGACATATACTATTCAAGATTAATGTGTATGCCTAAAGAAAATTATGCAATAAAATGAGGAAAATAAATATTCCAAATAGTATATTATTGTGAATCATGAGATAGACTAGCATTTGGAGGATGAATAAGGTTTGGAGGATGAATAATCCCCACCTTATTGCCATCTACCTTAACAACTTAACCTAAAATGTTGTATAAGACAATGTAATGTGTATCATTACTATTTATATTACTCTATATTTTTAAAACTTAGGTTTCTTTATATTTAGGACTTAGGAATGGTTTGAAAGTTGATTGATGGGAGTGGGCATGTGACGCTTGTGCGAGGGCGGTGATGGATGGGTGTAGATGCGCGATGCTTGTGCAAGGTGATGAGCTAGGGTGTGACGGGCGCAGGATGACGGGAGGCATGACGTCAGGCGTGGGTGGGGTAAACTGGACGTCGATTGCCGAATATTGACCACTAATTCACAAAAGCTTAATTTGTACTTAGTCTATACAAAAATAGTTTAAATTCATTTACAAAATTTGTCATCCAGTTTGATTTTATCCAACCTATACACAATAGCAGTCTTGATCAACAGTAACACTACATTAAAGAATTTGAGAGCGCATATGAAATCAATGCAAGTTATGAAGGTTGCTTAAAATTCGTACTTTAAAATTTTTATCAATTAAACCCGGATAAACATCCGAATTGACCTATAACCCGAAAAAAATTGAATGCTCAAAGGCTAACCCGAACCGAAAGCACCCAAACCTGACCAACCAAACCGAAATAACCCGAAATCAATTTAAACCATTGAACCCGATCCGATCCAAACCAAACGAATAGTAAATATCTATAAATTGACCCGACCCGAACCGAACCGAAACCGAACCCGAACCGAGTGACCGAATTGCCAGGTCTATCAGTCTGTGAATGCTAGCACAAAAACTGGTGTGGTATTTGTATGTTTCTTCTGTTGAAAAGCATATCTGTTGTATTTTTTTCTCGTCTTGACAGTAGCAGCATCAGTCATGGTGAGAGATAAGCATTCTATGTTGCAATTTAAAATCTGATGTTGTACAGAGAATGGAATTGATATGTTGTTCGTACTTGGTGGTTAGCTGTATATAGATGTTATTACCATCATGAAGGAATAATTCTGGAAGCATTTTGTCTCTGATTTTTTACTCTGTTATGGTTTCTTTAATTGAGGCCATCGTCCTCCCTTTTGTCAGTTCACTAGTTTTGATCCTCTAAAAAAGGTTAACATGCATTCATCTTGTGCATCTTGTAGTTTTGCAATCAGTTTATGCTGATTAGGTTATGACACCATATCATCCTGATGGAAATCATTGAATTATTGCTTTAATGTAGAGAAGTGAAGGAGTATCTTCAGGTCCTGTTTGAGTCCCATCTGGTTGCTAGTCTCCACTTTGAAGTTCACTTTTTGTATGTGATAAATGCCACTTTGTATATGATTAGATTCTTGTATATGGGCTGCCACTAAACTCCATGTGTAACCAATTGTGCAGATTATAAACATGTACAATTGTATTACCATCACAAGTTAGTTACTTTCTCGGTGACAGTAGACATACCCATTCATGTTTGGGGAAACTTAGATTTTGACAGAAAAGAATGCACGACATTTCGCAACTTACTTTGATATACAACAGAATGTGAAATACAATGACAGCAATGTCTTCTGTGACATAAGGACAGATTATGAGCTGAAATCTGCATTACTTTTGCACTTAAAAGTCATTACAAACAAATCGAATAAAAAAGTGCAATGATGATTACATTAAAAGTCATTACAAAACATTGCATTAAAAGTCATGACAAGACTTTTCAGTCATTACATAATTGTAACCCAAAACAAAAATAAAGCTATAACTATGCCAAACACCATCTTCATATATCCATCATTCTTCGCCTTAAGCTCATCCAATCTTGTCTTTTGAATCTCCTCGAGTTTATTCAACAAACATGCATTTTGATTCTTCAATTCAAGTAGCATTGATTCAATATCACCAACAGAAGAAGAGGCTCTTGATGAGGCATGGACTGGTGAAGCATGGACTGGTGGGTACTCGTCTCTCCACCATACGAAAAATTTGCACTTGTTGATGGCACAATTGAAGTACGGCTTCTCGTAGTTTCTCACATTACGGGTAACATGCAACTGTGCACTCAAATTGCAGTGGCATTTCACATCCCTCGTAGGGGTTGAGTTGAAATTGTGCCCACTAGAGGATGACATTCTGCATCAAAAATCAAACAAAAACGTAAACTCAAGTGTATCAAACAAGTGAGCTCAGATTGGTCCTTATGGCCATCATCACTGCTTCATAAGCGGGTTATGATTCTTTACATGTCATATCTATGGAGCAACCCTATCATAAACAGCTTCAACGCATTCAAGCGGAGCAATTAAATGAAGGACCGCTTCTACATAGATAAATACATACAAAGGCATAACCACACATAACAGGCCATTCAGGCAAAAGAACATCATTGATAAGCATATTCTTGTCTTGCAATCAGAACCATGACAAAACACATATAACAGATGATGTTCCAGAAAACAGAAAAAGATAACAGAGCCACATTTCAATCTGTTCCAGCCACACAAATCACATAGAATAACGAATGTTCCAGACAATAGGTGTTCCAGAGAACAACAAATGTTCCAGAGAACAATAAATGTTCCACCAACAATAGCAGAAAACCGTAGATACAACAGGTTTTGGAAAGGTTGACAGATTCCAGAATCATAAGGGTAATTTACCCAAATTCCAGAACCATATTCAAGACGTGAATAAACAAGGTGGAGTGGGACGAAAACCAAAGCCAAACAAACAACCAACAATGCGGTCGATCAACAGGACAGAAGTTCCCCAAATTAAAGAACTCTAATTCCAGAATCACAATCCCCAAATTTGAGAACCCTAACTCCAGAAGCATAATCAAGACGTTAATAAATTAGGTGAAGTATGGCCAAAACTAATGCCAGAAACAAACAGCCAAGCATAATCAAGACGCGGGACAACGTCGAGGGAAATCTCCCAAATTGAAGAACCCTAAATCGAACCCTAAATCGAGGAAAGAGTAGACACTGCTGGAAAAAAAAGAATAAACAACGCCCTTTTAAAAACGGTTATATTTGTAAATCGTTTTTTTAGCATATTAAAGAACGATTATAAAATAAGGCATTGTATTTATGGTTTAGGCCGGACATTTTATAAAACACTTCAGTTAAGAAGCGTTCTTTATTGTATCGCGCCCAAAGACAAAAAGAACGCTTGTAAAATAAGCGTTCTTTATATGAAACATATAAAGAACGCTTCACATAGAAAGTGTTTTTTATGACTCTGGCACGCTCAGTATAAAGAACGCTTCCAAATGGAAGCGTTCTTTATGTTTTTTACTCTCAGCATAAAAAACGCTTCTTATGTGAAGCGTTCTTTATGTTGCCTGAACAAAACCCCACTTTCCTGAAAAATTTAATCTCTCCCACGCTCTCTGCTATAACGTAACCCTCAAGCTACCTCTCTCTCGACTGAGCTCACGTACGTGCTACTGCGCCATCGCCGCCACTGCCGTCGTCGTCCGTGCCGCCGCCGCCGCTTTCCACCCCTGCTACACGTTGCTTAATTTCTCCCAATATTTGCGCGCGCGGATGCATCTTCATTCTCTGATGATCATCGATCCCAAATATACATGCATGACTCTCGATCGCCTCTCATGTTTCAGTAATTCATCAAATCTGTGAACAGGAACATATATATATCTGCTCTTAATTTCACTCTTATTAATTTTGCAACCTGCGACCGATCGAACAGGAACATATACATGCCTCAGTACGTATTGATCATCTGCGTGCACAGTAATTAATTTTACAACCCAACTGGCGTAACATCGATCCATCTATCGCCTATATTCTTGATTCTACTGGAGGTAATTTGCTAACCAAACTAATCGATCAGGAACATATAACATGCTGTGGTTGGGATTAATGTGTTTAATTATTAATTAGGATTAAGTGTTTGGGCCGGATTAATTAATTAATTTTGCAAACCAATATTGAACTGTCACCTTGAGCTGATTTTTGGTACTTGCTGGTTGTGTCCAAATGGACTTGAGATTAATGTGTTTATTAGGTGAAAAATATAATGTGTTTGGGCATATATATATATATATAGCCACGTAGTTATGGTGAAATTTTGCAAAACCAAACTGTCGATCAGGAACATACATGCTGTTTGAGATTAATGTGATTAATTAGGATTAAGTGTTTGGGATTAATTTTGCAAACCAAACTGTTGCCTGTTGTACATGCTCTATTGTGGTGAAACCCTATATTTTTAGGGGGGATTCTATCGGATTTCCTAGAAAATTTTGTCAAACTATTGAATTATTGGATTCGTAATGTAATTATTGTTGTGTACAACTATCTCCTGCAGGCATTGATAGTACTTTTCATTGTCACACTTGATACGGGCTGGTTGATTGAAGTCTAGCTTTTTCACATCAGGACTAAGCAAACTACTAGGTTAGTTTATAATTTTTCTCTAATTACTTCTTAATTGTTTATATAGTGTACTGCATAGCTATTAAATATACTCGAACATAGTCACCATCCGAGAAAATTAAGGACCATTTGATTCGTCATGCGTTTACTAAAGATTACGAAGACATAGCATTATGACACTGACTAATATTATGTAATGATATTGTGCAGATTATGGATGCCAACGATCATGAGATGCTCCTACAATGTGATGAGGATATGAAGATGGAGATAGATGCAGAGATGCAGTTAGCAGAGCGTACACAGATCGTCGTTGCCGCTGATGCTCTACGACATCTCAGGACCCTCCTACGACCTCTCAGGGCCCTCCACGAAAGACACGAGGACTGTCACGTGGTCTAAATGGAGAAAGAGAGTGGCATGATTGATCTGGTGTGGGATAGGTATACGTTACACCTATATGTTATTCTGTTTTTTTTGTCATATATATACTGATATTTATACATTATATGTATATATATATATATATATATTACGTATGACTAACATATATACTGTTTATATTACAGGTATCTTAGACCCACTGGCGCGTCTAAGCAGAAGTTTGCCAGTGCCATGGGTCGATTGGGTAAGACCCATTGTTGTATCAACAAAAACTGGAGGAACCAAGATCCGGAAATAAAGAACATCATGTGGACGAGCTTGAAGAAGAAGTACCAGATCCTAGATGAAGCATATGATAAAGTGTTGTCACTGCTTGCTTTGCGTATGCGAGCGTTCAAAAATAGACTGGTGGCTGGTTGGATCAATACGAACAACCCGAAGAAGGTGCCTCCCTATGAGTTGTACGCTGGCATGATCACTGAGGAGGAGTGGAAGGAATTCTATGAAGCACATATCACCCCTGAGTTCAGGGTAAGTAATTGTTTTCATAGATTAACTTTTAAGTTTATGTTGTTAATATAACAGGATAAAGTTAAAGTGAATTGTATTCTTTCCACAGGCAGTTCAGGAAAAAGCCCGACAGAATCGCTTGAAAGATCAGAACCCACACTACATGGGCCGAATTGGGTACGCGGGACGTATACCAGGCTGGATTGAAAAAGGGGTATCTGAAGCGTATGCGTGAGGACGGCACATTTGAGCCGATTCAGAGTCTGGATGAGGTGAATCGGGCACAAGCATACATGCTTGGCCGGCAATTATAGAAGGACGGCGAAATGTATTATCCGTGGAAGGAGACTGCAGACTTAGCTGTAAAAATTGTGAGTGTCCTGAGTAATATTTAATAGTTTATAAATTTTTCTTACAATTTATGTATGTTTTACTTATTTGATCTAATTCATAATTTACATGATTTTTTGCATGTGGGACTGCAGAGGGTGTTGATTCTTTTCTTGGCCAGCCTCATAGTCAGGGTGATCCATTAAACAAAGCGCTTGGCAAGAAGGATTACCCTGAGAGAGTTCAAGGATTTGGATCCGTAGTGCGTCAGAGGGATGTTTTTCCTCGCTGCTCCCAGTGGATGGGGAGGGAGGAAGAAATGAGGGAGATCGAAAGAAAGTTGACACAGCAGTTCCAATCTGATTTGTAGCAGCAGATGCAATAAATGGAAGCGAGATTGATGCAACAGTTGAGTCAAGGGCATCAATCTTCTAGCTCATCAGTGTACGCCCTTGCACCCGCTTCCACCCCTGCACCCGCTTCCACCTCTACACCTGCTTCCATCCCTACACCTGCTTCCACTGTAACGCCCCTATTTAACATAAATGCAGCGAAAATAAAACACTAAGGCGATTACAGATCATCGGGTTCCAAACACCCGGCACCAAACCTCACCAATTACAACTTATGATATTACAAAAGCTACGGTCTGAACTCGAGAAACAAAACATAAAAAGTAATAATAACAAAATACAATAGCTCTCCAAAATTCCTAATTCCCATCCCATACACTCACTCTCTTCGTGGCCACCTGTACAACAATTCGTACCTGCAAGATGAAACCAAGCAGCCCACCCCGGGAGGGGTGAGTCAGTTCCCTGGAATGGAACTGGTACAATCCTCATAACAGAAATTAAAACATAATCTTTAAACAATATAGAAACTTGGAAAGAAACTCTTAAAAACCAAACAGAGGGACAAGGCACTTCAAATCACCAAGTCAAAGCAACAAGCAAGTAATAGAGATAGTCAACAATAAAGATAAAGTTAGTCAGTTAGAACCACACCAGGAGTCAGTGAACATCCCATGCTTAAGTTAGATTAAGTTCCAGTAAGAGTAGAAAAACCCAAGTAGTCACAAGGACTAGGTAAGGAAAGAAGAAATCCAAGAACCAACAACTCAAGGGTGGAATGAAACCAATTGGAAGAGATGGCTCGCTGTTGACTACGTCCGATAGGACAGGGGATATACAGCCCCTCGCTGTTTACAACGTCCGTCTGGACAGGGGATATACAGCCCCTCGCTGTTTACCACGTCCGATTGGACAGGGGATATACAGCCCCTCGCTGTTTACCGGTGAAGATGTGCGCACATCACAACAAAGACTCAGCTCATGGTTGAAATGATATCCACAGTCGAAAGAAGAATTTACCAAGACCAACATTCCCATATTCCCACTAGATTAATAACTGCACGAGCGCAATACCAAAACACTCAGTCCTACAGAGTGCAGAAGCGTAAACCCTCAGCAGTTAATATCTAATGAGGTAACCAGATAAGGAGAACCAATGATCATGTGAATTGTACATTCAAAGCCCAGTTAGTCACATCAAGCTGAGTTAGTCACACAACAGTTCCCTTTCGAGATTCATTCAAGCTCAGTTAGCGTTTCTCAAAACATTCCAAGAAGTTCGTCACCAAAAGTATCTGAGTACGAGAAATCGTACCTGGTATATGTAGAAGCAGCAACCAAACTTGAAAATGCGAACTACCTCCACTAATCACCTATAATTAAAGTATTCCAAGTATTGATTAGTTAAGGCACTATAATGCTACACTTCCCCCATTCTTATTAGTCTATAGTTTCGTTTTACAGTTACTCCCTCCTAAGGATCTGGCTAGATCTCGTAATTAAATCTTTAATTTAAACTTAACTTACTCCATTTACCCACCCCTGATTATAGGTTTGATTTAATTAAACCCTTTGGTTACGATTGGCTAACTTACTTTGACACCTATTAAGGTTTAGGATGTGTATTTCCCCCTAATAGTCTACCTGGATGTCACACTAACCTTTAATATTTTTAATTGTCACGTAGGAATTAGGTTTATCCCAATTTTTCCCTCTTAATATGTTTCCCATAAGGAATGTTACTTCTTTATTTACTTCTAATGCATTTATATATACACTTATATTTTCCTTAGGATTTATCCAAAACATTCTTTAAGAAATTCTTATTGTATTTAATTATATCTAATATCTTTTAGACATATCCACAACTGATATATGGTTTATAAATAAAGTGTTTGCCCTAGTTTAATTAAGCATATTAACCTCCATAATAATAACATGTAGTTTAGTTTAATACCTCGTTTTAATATAAGTTCCTATTTTATTTTTCTCATATAAGTATATTTAGGTGTAAACAAATTTTACTTCACCCAAAAGATAATACCCAAAATATTCATAACATACTGATGTAAAATGTTAATTTAGGTTTAATTATTTTCCCCAACCTAAAAAGCTTATTAACAACCATACTTTAATTTTTTGTTACATTCACAACCATATATTATAAGTTATTCTTATGAAAATTCCATAAACATAATTTTTAAACCTATTTACCCTTGCCCAAAAATTCCCAAATTTAATATATAATAACTATAACATTTTAGACATATTATAAAATTTTTATTTCATAAAAATATCTTTTTAAATCACCCAAATAATTCCATAATACTCGTAACTTGCAAAAATCATAACTTATGTTTAAAAACTCAAAACCCATATTAATTTACATCAAAATAAACTAGACTTTATAAGGAATCTATGGTTAAAATTTCAAGTCAAAATACATTCGGGAAGGCCATTAACTAAATCTAGCAAGTTAGGACTTTATTCTGGAAAACATATTCACTTATTACTTCTTAAATCCCCACGATCTAATCTCGGCCGTCCATGTTTATTAACCGCGATCGGACGGCCCAGAACACGCAAGTTCATCAGCGAAGGTAATAAGGGGATCGAGTACTAAATCTCGTTTTTCTCACAATCTACAGAACGAAATCGAGTGATTCTTGTTCCTATCGATTCGTAATCAAATTCCGGTTCTAATGGTACCGATTTCCCCAATTATAATGCAGTATACACCAAGTTTCGAAATCGATTCGAGAGTTAGGGTTTATTTCGGTACAGAACTTAATTCGGTTGCAATTCATACAAATTCTCCCATTGTAATGCATAATAGACTAAATTGGCATGTGGGTTTGATCGGTGATGAAATTTCGAAGGGCATCAACGGAACAATTTGACCAGAAACTTACCGGAATTGCATTAACGGGGTGAAACCAAGTCGACAATTCTGGAATCGGTATTTTATGTGCGGTTCAGGTATGCCTCTTCTCGAATCAACTCGCACCAACTGAGAGAGATTTGATTCATGGAACCTATCACAATCCAAACTAGACATGTAACTCTAGATGCTAGTGGAAGAATCATTGATTTTGATGAACTAGGGAGAAAGTTACAGATCTCACAAGATCCGTGTTTACCTAGTTGATTCGGGATGAACTGGGCAGAATTACCGCCGTGGTCGAGTAGGCAACTTTAGACAGATTTATCTCCCAAACTAGTGCGAATCAGCCTTGGCCATCAACATGAAAGTTATAGAGGGATTAGAGATCTTCACAACAAGCTAAAGAACACGAAATTTGGATGAGAAATGAAGAAGTTATGGCGTGACGAAGTTTACCCGATCTCAGGAAAAACCGGAATTCTGGGTTACGAACTCGCGAGGAGGCAACTTTGGATCAACTTTCCGATCATTGTAGAAGGAGTTAGATGGTGTGTGAGTAATGGTTGGAAAGAGGAAAGATAGGAGAATCGAATGAAACAAACGGCATACCAAATGGTGGAGTAGGGAAAAAGATATAGGTGTCTAAAGATCGCCTGTTGACATGCCAAAACCGCTGGAAACTCAACCGATTGAGTGACTCGGTGCTGACTGGGCGCGACACGTGTCCTGGACACGTCAGCATCCTTCAAAATTTTGGCTCTAAACTTCAATTTATCATAACTTTGGCTAGGATGATCCGTTTTTAACGTTCTTTTTATCGATCTTCTTGGTTTTCCATAACCTTTTTATTGGTATAGTTTTCATGGGCTGATTTGACCATTCTCAAAAAGTCAATCCTAGCAAGGCTTTTGAAGCTTCAAGGTTTCTATGATTTTATTTTGACTTTTAAGCCTTAAATCAATGTTCAAAATATTTCTAAAATCTTTATAATATAATTGGAGTGTCTTGAAATTTTCCCAAGATTTATTGACTTATAAATCTCACTATTAAATTCATAATACCATATAATAAATTAATATTTAATAGTTTCATTTAGGGTTTACCAAAAGAAATCCCCTAAATTAATTTAAATTAATTTATGGGGTATTTCAGTCTACCCCCCTTAAAAGAAACTTCGTCCCGAAGTTTAACACCAACTAATAGCTACTCACACCACATCAGGTGTGCTGTCAAGAATTACCAGAATGTTCGTCCAGTAACAATCCCAACCAAAATTCCATACCAATCCATACCAATTGTAACTTCTCCCACAATCTATTTCCACTCATTTCCATTTCCAAATTCCACGCAAGATTATTCATCGTCAGACCAAAACCAAGATTTTCATAAATAGAAATCAAGAATCACACAATGTATAAATCAAGTACATGCATACACCTCTCCATCATTCTACTAACAAAACAAACAGGGCATAATCTGGATGAGGTGACGAAGGAAGAGTATGCACTACCCCCCCCCCCCCGAAAAGAGCCAAGGTACGCCCTCGTACCGCTATGAACAAGAACCCAGTAAAGGCAAGAATACAAGGAAATATCATGGGAATAGGTGTGGGTACTTCACTCTCATAGAATCCTCAGTCTCCCAAGTAGCTTCTTCAACCCCATGATGCTCCCAAAGAACCTTCACTAGCTTGACTGATCTGCCTCTCGTTTCCCGGACCTTCGTGTCCAGGATCTGAATGGGAGTCTCCTCATATCTCAGTGTAGGTTCGATCTCTAATCTCTCTGGCTGTAGCACGTGAGAAGGGTCAGGTACATACTTCTTCAGCTGCGATACATGAAACACGTCATGTACCTTCCCCAACTCCGCTGGTAGGTCTAGTCGATACGCTGCTGGGCCCACGCGCTCCGTAATCCTGTACGGACCAACATACTTAGGGCTTAGCTTTCCTCTCATCCCAAATCTGAAGATACCTCTCATCGGAGACACTCGTAGGAAAACCATATCACTGATCTGAAATTCAAGCTCTCTGGTACGCTGATCCCCGTAAGATTTCTGTCTAGACTGCGCTGCCCTCATGTGCTGTGAATAACTCTGATGTCATCCTGTAGTCTCTGAATATACTCTGGACCAATCAAAACTGTCTCAGCAGGGTCACTCCATGATAAAGGTGTCCGGCACGGTCTGCCATACAGAGCCTGAAATGGGGCCATGCCGATAGACGAGTGATAGGAGTTGTGTAGGAGAACTCTACCAAGTGTAGACGCTCTACCCAACTCCCCTGATAGTCTAAGGCGACCGCTCTCAACATATCTTCCAGTGTCTGAATCGTCCTCTCGGTCTGCCCATCTGTTTGGGTGGAAGGCTGTGCTAAGTCGCAGCTGAGTACCAAATGCCTCCTGCACCTGACGCCAAAATCTACTAAGGAAACGTGCATCACGATCGGAGACGATCGTCTTCGGTACCCCATGGTACCGGATGTGCTCCGTGGTGAACACCTCAGCCAGTTTGGGCACCTTCCATGTGTCCTTTATAGGTATGAACTTAGCTGTCTTAGTTAACCTATCCACTATCACCCAAATTGTGTTCAATCCACCTCTAGCTGGAGGGAGACCGACCACAAAATCCATACTAATATCGTCAAACTTCCAGCACGGTACCGGTAATGACTGAATCTGGCCTCCTGGTCGCCGGTGCTCGAACTTCACCTTCTGACAGGTGAGACATCGCGAGACGAAGTCTGCTACATCCCTCTTCATCCCGCTCCACCAGAATAACTTCTTTAAATCCTTGTACATCTTGGTGGCTCCAGGATGTACTGACAATGTAGAGGAATGAGCTTCAGAGAGAATCCTGGTCTGAAGTTCTGTCGCATCCTGAGGTACGCAGAGTCTGCCTCTGACTCGAAGGTGTCCCTCGCTGTCTAGCTCGTAGTCATACTTCAGACCATCAGTCAGCCCATCTGCTAATTTCTGCCTGATACCCTGCAGATACACATCACTGTCCTGAGCTGCATATACCTCCTCAGCTATCGTGGTCGTCTCTATGAGAGCAAGAAGTGAATGTGCTCTTCTGCTCAGAGCGTCTGCCACGACATTACCTTTACCCTCAGTGTACTGGAGGTCGATATCATAATCAGCTAGTAGCTCGATCCACCGTCGCTGTCTCAAGTTCAGCTCCTTCTGGGTCCAGATGTATTTCAAACTCTTATGATCTGTCATAATTCGGACCGTGGCTCCATACAGGTAGTGTCGCCAGATCTTCAAGGCAAAAACTATGGCGAGGAGCTCAAGGTCATGTGTGGGATAATTTTCTTCGTTTCTTCAGCTGTCGAGAAGCGTAAGCCACGACTCTACCATTTTGCATCAATACTCCACCGATCCCCTTGCCTGAAGCATCACAGTAAACCTCGAATCCCTCATTTCCCTCGGGGATCACCAATACAGGAGCTGTGGTCAGAGCATCCTTCAGTGCCTGAAAGGAGACCTCACATGCCTCTGTCCATACAAACGGGCTATCCTTCTTCATCAGAGAGGTTAAGGGCTTGGCTAGCCTGGAGAAATCCTTCACAAAGCGTCTATAATAGCCAGCCAACCCAAGGAAGCTCCGAATCTCAGTCACTGAGCGAGGTCTGTGCCAGCTCTTCACCGCCTCAATTTTAGCTGGGTCCACTGAAACTCCCTCAGCTGAGATCACATGACCAAGAAATGATACCTTGTCCAGCCAGAATTCACACTTACTGAACTTGGCATAGAGTTGCCTCTCTCTAGAGTCTCCAAGACTGTTCTCAAATGCTGCTCATGTTCCCCCTACTCTTGGAGAAGATCAGAATATCGTCTATGAATACGACCACTGACTGTCTAGCTGGGCTTGAAAGACCCTCTACATCAAATCCATGAATCTCGCTGGTGCGTTAGTCAGTCCAAACGGCATCACTGTGAACTCGAGTGGCCGTATCTGGTTCGGAAACACTGTCTTCTCTATATCTGGGCTAGCTACTGCTATCTGATGATATCCGGAACGCAGATCGATCTTAGAGAACACCCCCCTCGCTCCCTTCAGCTGGTCAAATAGGTCATCGATCCGGGCAGTGGGTACTTGTTTTGATCGTGACATTATTCAACTCCCTGTAGTCAATACATATCTCATGCTTCCGTCTTCTTCTTGACGAACAACACGGAGCACCCAAGGTGAGACACTGGGTCGGATGAAACCCTTATCTAGTAACTCCTGCAGTGTTGTTTCTTCAATTCAACATCTCCGCAGGGCCCATCCGGTAGGGTGCCTTGGCAATCGGTCCTGTACCAGGTATGAGGTCGATGTTGAACTCAACCTCCCTCAATGGTGGTAGTCCAGGTAACCTCCGGAAAAACGTCGGGGTACTCCGACACAACAGGTACGTCACTCTTTGAACTTTGGATCTGTCCTCAGATCGGGCATAACAGTAGTAGGCGGTCGCTCCCTTGGACACCTCCTTCATCAGGGATATGCCGATACAACCTTCACAGTCGGCTGCTTGGGCTGCATTCGGTATGATACTGTGATCCCTGTAACTGACTTCAAGAGGAAGGCGATGCTCTGCACAGTGTAAGCCTACCTCTGTATCGCTGTAGTGTGTCCATGCCCACAATTATGTCGAACCCCATGCCAGGGAAGACAATGGCATCAAAGAGGAAATCTGCTCCCTTGATGCGTATATTCAAGTCCTTACATTGCTTACTGCACTTGATTAACTCTCTGGATGGCAATAAAACTGAGCAGTCATGGATATCCTCTGTAGGGGCATCTATCTTAGCATGGAATGCCTGGGATATGAATGAATGGGAGGCTCCAGAATCAAACAGAACAGTGGCTTCCACCTCATTAATTAAGAACGTGCCTGAAACCACAGAGTAAATTCTAAGATTCTCAGACATTACTTCCAAGGTAATAAATCAGGCTAGTAGTTATACCTGTGATGACCATCCCATTGCTCTCGCTTGAGCCTGGTTCAACACAGTCAACCTGATCTCTGAGTTCCCAACCCCTACAACGACGAAACAAACTTATAAGATTTCCACTCTTATTAAGGTCTTCATGAGCATTTAATGATTACAATGCTGAAATTGCATAAATTACAAGGCTAGATCTGTCTAAAGGTCAGGTTTAAACGGCCAGGTTTCATGTGGGTCTGGTTGATGATGGATGTGGGGGCTGTGTGGGGCTTAATTCTCTTCACCCCATGGTAGATAAGTCTGGCTGCTCCCCCGAATATCAGTACATCACCCGACTTCAGGAGGATTTTTGTAGCAAGATCCATCCTCTTCTGATCTCCAAATAGGAATTCCGCGTCGTCTCCAAGGGATATGGACACCACTGGAACTCCTCTGATGATGGACTCTAGAGACTCGTCCCTATCCTGATGCATTCCTAGCTTACCTTCTTTCCATAGAAGTTGATGATGCACACGTCTGAGGTTAGGTCTGGGACGGGCTCATCCTCCAATTCCTGGGCTGCTTTAACTGCAGCTCAATGATGGTCTGCAACTCTCCTGGAATTGGTGGCACCTCCACCTCTTCATAGTTTCCAGTGGTGTGGTCCCACTTCTTACCTAGGCACATGATCTTCACCTTCATGGTCGCACCGTTCTTGAAGGTAGGGGTGTAAAAGTTTCCTCTTTCATACCTAATTCTCTGATCTTGAGGATCAATGCATATTGGTCAGCTGGGGTCAAAAATTCTCGTAATAAGACCATCCCAGGTCTCAATATCTCACACTTTTCTGGTGGGTGTGGTTTGGCCTCAAAGGGAATGGTGGGTGTGGAAATAGGCAAACACAGGAAAGCAATATCGAAAGCTGAACGAAAACAACAATTGCCATTAAGTAAACAAGTCAAGGTTCAAACTGGTCTTAGCACAAAGATGTAAAAGAAAGAGGGATTTATAGTTCATCCCTTTACAATGTAGAGGAAAAATTGCTTGAAGAAATTAAGTGAAACGAAGGTCTAAGCTTCTTCAGTAGGAAAGTAGTCCTCACCAGGTGAACTCGGATCATCACTCGCTGATTCAACACGGTCCACCAGGTTGAGAATTGGTGCTTTGCCCGGCCTCTGAGGGTAGCTCTGGGCAGGGCGGTTGGTAGATGGTCCTGCACCTCCTGTGCCACCTCTACCTCCTCCTCCGGCAGCATTTGTAGCTGGGGCTTTAGCCGTCGACCCGGTGTGTGGCTTGTAACTCTTGGAGTCCGGGTTCAAGAAGCATTCGAATCCCCTGTGCCCCTTCTTACCGCAGTAGTGGCATTCTACCAGGTTCCCTTTACAGTCCTTACCTGGGTGATCCTTCTGGCACCACCTGCAGAAATACCTTCTCACCGGGTTGTCTCCTGTTTCAGTTCAAGGTTAGTAATGTGATAGCAAAATAAAGCTACATTGTAGATTCTATCTTTTCTCACCCCTAGGTGGCTCATAGCGGAGAGGCTTAGCATCAGCATGGGAAGGAACGATGGCTTTCTCATTCCCTCCCTTGAAAAATTTTCCCCTCTTCTCATGATTCTGAGAGGATCCTCTTCCATTTCCTCCTCCATTATCATTCCTCCTCTTCCCTAGCACAGAATCCTGGTATGCGATGGTGGTTTCGCAGTCATTTGCATCATCAGCTAGTTCCTGTCGTTACAACACGTGTTAGTGGGGAATCCAAGCATGCCAGAAATTCCATAGTCATATTTCATACCTGTAAAGTCTTTCCTCTGGTGGAACCGATCATATTCATGATCCTGAAGTCCAAGCCGGTATGGAATTTGTCCACCAAATACCTCGGAGCGTAAGCCCCCTCGCCAATGACGGCAAGCAACTCCACAAACTTGTCATAGTATTCAGCAACAGAGGAAGTCCCCTGCTTCAACTGCTCAAATTCACTTCTCATCCTCTTCTGTAGGTAGGATGGGTAGAACTTAGCTCTCAGGGCCACCAGAAAAGCTTGGAAATCAAAGTTCGCTTGAGCGGTCAGCTCGGCTCTGGCTGTCTGCCACCATCGATGAGCGGGCCCTTGGAGAAAGTAGGCCGCTATGTCCACTTGGCGTTCTGCTGGAACATGTAGAGAGGTAAAAGCCTTTTGAATCTCAGCTATGTATTTCTCCAGAGCTTTCGGTACTGGCTGGCCTTCGTAGACTGGGGGACGAAGATCGTTGACCACTTTCAACCAGTTAAACTCTCGTGGACCATTGGGTGGTGGTGGCGGTGGTTGAGGGATCTGAGCCTGCTGCTGAGCTAATGCAGCGGTCACAATCTGAGCTATGACCTCAGGGGTAACAGCGTCGGGTCCGTAACCACCTGGGGGTCCCGCTCCTCGTCCTCCTCTTCCTCCCGTCCTCCTCTTCCTCCTCTTTGAGACATTTAGCTGCTAAAGGATGGTGTTTTGTTGTTCAGAAGTTGTGTATTAATTCTAGATATCTATGTAGTAACGTGCGAAGTGTTTCATAACTACCCATGGACTGTATGTAGTTAGAGTGTTCATGGGTAATGTAAGTAAGGCAAAGTATGGGGTAAGGGTAACGTGCCTTTCTGGAATCCTCACTTCCCAATTCTACCCCACTTCCCCAGTTTTAAGGGCACCTATATTCTAAGTATTTCACTCGGCTTGTTTTCTCGGGCTCAGAGCGTAACTACGCTCTGATACCACTTTCTGTAACGCCCCTATTTAACATAAATGCAGCGGAAATAAAACACTAAGGCGATTACAGATCATCGGGTTCCAAACACCCGGCACCAAACCTCACCAATTACAACTTATGATATTACAAAAGCTACGGTCTGAACTCGAGAAAACATAACATAGAAGTAATAATAACAAAATACAATAGCTCTCCAAAATTCCTAATTCCCATCCCATACACTCACTCTCTTCGTGGCCACCTGTACAACAATTCGTACCTGCAAGATGAAACCAAGCAGCCCACCCCGGGAGGGGTGAGTCAGTTCCCTGGAATGGAACTGGTACAATCCTCATAACAAATTAAAACATAATCTTTAAACAATATAGAAACTTGGAAAGAAACTCTTAAAAACCAAACAGAGGGACAAGGCACTTCAAATCACCAAGTCAAAGCAACAAGCAAGTAATAGAGATAGTCAAAATAAGATAAAGTTAGTCAGTTAGAACACACCAGGAGTCAGTGAACATCCCATGCTTAAGTTAGATTAAGTTCCAGTAAGAGTAGAAAAACCCAAGTAGTCACAAGGACTAGGTAAGGAAAGAAGAAATCCAAGAACCAACAACTCAAGGGTGGAATGAAACCAATTGGAAGAGATGGCTCGCTGTTGACTACGTCCGATAGGACAGGGGATATACAGCCCCTCGCTGTTTACAACGTCCGTCTGGACAGGGGATATACAGCCCCTCGCTGTTTACCACGTCCGATTGGACAGGGGATATACAGCCCCTCGCTGTTTACCGGTGAAGATGTGCGCACATCACAACAAAGACTCAGCTCATGGTTGAAATGATATCCACAGTCGAAAGAAGAATTTACCAAGACCAACATTCCCATATTCCCACTAGATTAATAACTGCACGAGCGCAATACCAAAACACTCAGTCCTACAGAGTGCAGAAGCGTAAACCCTCAGCAGTTAATATCTAATGAGGTAACCAGATAAGGAGAACCAATGATCATGTGAATTGTACATTCAAAGCCCAGTTAGTCACATCAAGCTGAGTTAGTCACACAACAGTTCCTTTCGAGATTCATTCAAGCTCAGTTAGCGTTTCTCAAAACATTCAAGAAGTTCGTCACCAAAAGTATCTGAGTACGAGAAATCGTACCTGGTATATGTAGAAGCAGCAACCAAACTTGAAAATGCGAACTACCTCCACTAATCACCTATAATTAAAGTATTCCAAGTATTGATTAGTTAAGGCACTATAATGCTACACTTCCCCCATTCTTATTAGTCTATAGTTTCGTTTTACAGTTACTCCCTCCTAAGGATCTGGCTAGATCTCGTAATTAAATCTTTAATTTAAACTTAACTTACTCCATTTACCCACCCTGATTATAGGTTTGATTTAATTAAACCCTTTGGTTACGATTGGCTAACTTACTTTGACACCTATTAAGGTTTAGGATGTGTATTTCCCCCTAATAGTCTACCTGGATGTCACACTAACCTTTATATTTTTAATTGTCACGTAGGAATTAGGTTTATCCCAATTTTCCCTCTTAATATGTTTCCCATAAGGAATGTTACTTCTTTTATTTACTTCTAATGCATTTATATATACACTTATATTTTCCTTAGGATTTATCCAAAACATTCTTTAAGAAATTCTTATTGTATTTAATTATATCTAATATCTTTTAGACATATCCACAACTGATATATGGTTTATAAAATAAAGTGTTTGCCCTAGTTTATTAAGCATATTAACCTCCATAATAATAACATGTAGTTTAGTTTAATACCTCGTTTTAATATAAGTTCCTATTTTATTTTTCTCATATAAGTATATTTAGGTGTAAACAAATTTTACTTCACCCAAAAGATAATACCCAAAATATTCATAACATACTGATGTAAAATGTTAATTTAGGTTTAATTATTTTCCCCAACCTAAAAAGCTTATTAACAACCATACTTTAATTTTTGTTACATTCACAACCATATATTATAAGTTATTCTTATGAAAATTCCATAAACATAATTTTTAAACCTATTTACCCTTGCCCAAAAATTCCCAAATTTAATATATAATAACTATAACATTTTAGACATATTATAAAATTTTTATTTCATAAAAATATCTTTTTAAATCACCCAAATAATTCCATAATACTCGTAACTTGCAAAAATCATAACTTATGTTTAAAAACTCAAAACCCATATTAATTTACATCAAAATAAACTAGACTTTATAAGGAATCTATGGTTAAAATTTCAAGTCAAAATACATTCGGGAAGGCCATTAACTAAATCTAGCAAGTTAGGACTTTATTCTGGAAAACATATTCACTTATTACTTCTTAAATCCCCACGATCTAATCTCGGCCGTCCATGTTTATTAACCGCGATCGGACGGCCCAGAACACGCAAGTTCATCAGCGAAGGTAATAAGGGGATCGAGTACTAAATCTCGTTTTTCTCACAATCTACAGAACGAAATCGAGTGATTCTTGTTCCTATCGATTCGTAATCAAATTCCGGTTCTAATGGTACCGATTTCCCCAATTATAATGCAGTATACACCAAGTTTCGAAATCGATTCGAGAGTTAGGGTTTATTTCGGTACAGAACTTAATTCGGTTGCAATTCATACAAATTCTCCCATTGTAATGCATAATAGACTAAATTGGCATGTGGGTTTGATCGGTGATGAAATTTCGAAGGGCATCAACGGAACAATTTGACCAGAAACTTACCGGAATTGCATTAACGGGGTGAAACCAAGTCGACAATTCTGGAATCGGTATTTTATGTGCGGTTCAGGTATGCCTCTTCTCGAATCAACTCGCACCAACTGAGAGAGATTTGATTCATGGAACCTATCACAATCCAAACTAGACATGTAACTCTAGATGCTAGTGGAAGAATCATTGATTTTGATGAACTAGGGAGAAAGTTACAGATCTACAAGATCCGTGTTTACCTAGTTGATTCGGGATGAACTGGGCAGAATTACCGCCGTGGTCGAGTAGGCAACTTTAGACAGATTTATCTCCCAAACTAGTGCGAATCAGCCTTGGCCATCAACATTAAAGTTATAGAGGATTAGAGATCTTCACAACAAGCTAAAGAACACGAAATTTGGATGAGAAATGAAGAAGTTATGGCGTGACGAAGTTTACCCAATCTCAGGAAAACCGGAATTCTGGGTTACGAACTCGCGAGGAGGCAACTTTGGATCAACTTTCTGATCATTGTAGAAGGAGTTAGATGGTGTGTGAGTAATGGTTGGAAAGAGGAAAGATAGGAGAATCGAATGAAACAAACGACATACCAAATGGTGGAGTAGGGGAAAAGATATAGGTGTCTAAAGATCGCCTGTTGACATGCCAAAACCGCTGGAAACTCAACCGATTGAGTGACTCGGTGCTGACTGGGCGCGACACGTGTCCTGGACACGTCAGCATCCTTCAAAATTTTGGCTCTAAACTTCAATTTATCATAACTTTGGCTAGGATGATCCGTTTTTAACGTTCTTTTATCGATCTTCTTGGTTTTCCATAACCTTTTTATTGGTATAGTTTTCATGGGCTGATTTGACCATTCTCAAAAAGTCAATCCTAGCAAGGCTTTTGAAGCTTCAAGGTTTCTATGATTTTATTTTGACTTTTAGCCTTAAATCAATGTTCAAAATATTTCTAAAATCTTTATAATATAATTGGAGTGTCTTGAAATTTTCCCAAGATTTATTGACTTATAAATCTCACTATTAAATTCATAATACCATATAATAAATTAATATTTAATAGTTTCATTTAGGGTTTACCAAAAGAAATCCCCTAAATTAATTTAAATTAATTTATGGGGTATTTCATCCACCCCTGCACCTGCTTCCACCCCTGTACCGTCTCAAGTTTTGGTTTCTTACACTGTACTCGCACCTTTGATCCATTCCCATATGCCAAGCTTCAGGTATGTGTGAATTTAGTGCTTGTCGTTATTTATTTTTCAATTAATCAAAAGTATGCATGTTTCAATGTATGATCTAATTTTTGTTGGTTTTAGGGAACCAAAAAGTGTCGTCTTCTGTAGATCAATGAACATGGCACCTTTGTGGTTGCAGAAGGCACAATTCTACAGACTAATTCAGCGTCACTGTGTCATTTTAAGCGGGTTCCGGCCTGGTACGTCCGTGTGACGATTGAAAGTGTCTATCAAGGCTGTGATCACATTCCACTACCGATAGAGTGGAATGATTGGAGCACTGTCATTGAAGCACGTGGCTCACAAGTACCGTGGCCTTGCAATTGGTGGATTTATCTGATAGTACGGTAAGCAAAAGAACTTAAATTTGTTTACTAATTACCATTTCATATATAAATGCAGTTTTGGGAATAGTTTTCTAACGTATACTAACTTGTCAATTATTAGACCCCTGTTCCTATTGCTAACAATGGTAAGCGAGTCAGTGCGTCGAAAGGAAAGGGACCATCGGGTCAGTAGGATGATCACTACATCACTCCCCTTCGACGCGATTTCATTCTTCCCGAAAATTTGATGAAAACACTGGGAAGCGTCAGCAGCTCTTATATAACACGATAGTCAGGAACGGTGATGATTTCATTGAGTCCATCCTTAGGGTTCCGCCGTCTTTGTTCCACAGCAAAGAAACCCAGGAGTTGCTGATCAGTATTAGAGATGTCAAGGAGCTGCTGCTTGGTGATATGCTGAACATCTCGGTGATTCAATCCTACTGCTTGTAAGTATCACATTTTTTCTCTCTCAAAGGCCCTTATTATCGAGGCTGGTGTCAAAGAAAATGGAAAATGTGATCGCCTTCCTATGTCCATAAACCATGTCTTCTGAGGAAGCTATGAGAGACGGTGTTGCGTGTTAGAGCCATATGTGCGATGCCATAACTGCGGCGGGGTTAAAAGGCAATGCCGATTTGTGCTCATACCATATCATCAGATGTAAGCGTGCTTGACCACCTTATGCTTTTGTCTTTATTGTTTTATGTTAACTCATATATATTTCGAAGCTGAAGTTGATTTATTGTTGTTTGAACTTGTAGCAATCATTGGTTGTTGTTAGTGGTATGTACTTACTCATCATCTGTATAGTGATTGAGCCTATTGATGGAATTAAGAGAAACATCTCCATTTCTATTCTGCTGGCAAAGTAAGTAAATGCATATTTTCATTTCAAAAATAAAATTTTATACTTTTTTTATTACTTGTCACTTAAATGCTAGTTTTAATTAATTTTAGTGGTTTTAGACATGGTATGATCAATGCCAATGCTATGAATTTTCCTTTGAATATACAGTATATGAAAAAGGTAAAAAAAAACATTCTATTTACTACTCATGCATACTTTAATTTATTTTGTATATTAGTGTGTATATATAATAATATAATTGTATTGAAAATAATGTCCCAGGCAACCGGATAGCAGCAGTTGTGGATATTTTGTGATGCGATACATGTACGACATCGTGTCCAAAATTGATAAAATCAGTAATGACATTGGAGTACGTATTATAAGTTTTATGTTTGAATTGGTAATTTAACTGTTTGTGCATGGTTGTATAAGTTTAAATGGTGTACTCAATTGCTTTTATAATTCTTGCGCGCAGCTTATTAACTTCTTTGCAACACAAGGAGCTACTTATTCACTTGCCGATCTAGAGTTTGTCAAGGATCACATGTGCGCTTACTGGACGAGAGCAATAAATGATTGTCAGCCGAAGTCATGAGTTGCGCGCTGTAGCTATATCTTTTCTTTTTTAAAGTTGTCTGAACTGAACCATTTGCACCTGTAAGTGCAGTTTGTTGCATTATCAAAAATTTCTACAGGTTACAGTAGCTTCCATCTGTTTGGATTTTAATTGTAATTAAATTTTGTCTGTTTGGTAACTAATACTGCCAAATCTCTGTTTTGGTACTAATACTGGCTGATTTGTTGCAATTGGCCTGGGATCTGATGTGTTTATTAATTTGCTGTGTAAATTTAATTTTTGTTACAGTTTGTTGTAATGGCTTCTGATGTGTGTGAAAATGCAACAACATGCATTGATCTGTGATATTGATGATATCTGTAGCATTTGTGTGTGGAACAGAGATTTTCTGAAAAAATAATAATAAAAAAGGAAGATTTAAAGAACGCTTATCCATATAAGCGTTCTTTATACTCTCCCGCCAACCATCTTAAGAAACACTTATAACATATAAGCGTTGTTTTGTCTGAGCATATATACGCTTCTTAGGCTAAAGCGTTTTTTATGTTCCCATCGTTCTCGCATTATAAAGAACGCTTTGCAAATAAGCGTTCTTTAAGGCTAGTATAAGGAATGCTTAAAAAGCGTCATTTAAAATGTTTAATCATTTGCGTCGCTCGAATAAACGTCGCTTTATAAACGTTCTATATGCAACATTTAAGCGTTGTTTATTTTTTTTTCTAGCAGTGAGAGCAGTCATATCGGGGATTGAAATTACGGACAACTCAATCTGAGCAGACCGTGAGAATCGATTAGCGACTCAAACCAACAAAAACAACAATGTCGACAGGAAGAGTGTTGAAGAACCCTAAATCGAGGAAATACTCTAATTTGTGATACTTGGGAAGAGTATCGAAGCTGTCGACTGAAATCAAGTTGTTCATCCCTTACCTTAATGAAATAGGCGCGATCGATTAGGGATTCAACCCAACATACACGAAACTTTCGAGAGTGAGGAGGGAGATACGACACTAAACCCAGTTAGTGGAATCAACAGGGAGATACGACACTAAAAATCGTGTCTGTTTGGTAAGTGGTGGTCAAACGGTCAAGCCCCGTTAGAGATAGACAGAATTAGAGAAAAGGTGTGACGGAAGCTAAATTGTGGATAGTTGATAGGTGGGCAGTGTAAATTATCAAAGTTCGTGGGTGGGCAATGTTAAACCCGAAAACCTCGTGGGTGGGCACTGTAATTTTTCCTTAAAACTAAAGTCAATGTATGCAAAACTATTATCCAACTATGTCATGTAGTTCCCAACTCCAAAGCCTTGGTGGTCACCAATACCTGGGGCCCGAAAGCAACAAACAACTCAAAAAATGAATTGTGAAAATAAGTAAATATCACTCACCATGTAAAATCATTTTATCTTTAAATCGTTTGCAAAGACACAAAGCACAAATCATGGGTATCAGCATCACTGTTCACCGCTACACCTGATAACGACAAATCAATCAATGATGGTAGTAATTAAATTCACAATAAACCAATAAATCCAACATCATAATATTTATTACCGTTTAATCTCAAAGTTCATTCCATAACTTCACCTGTAACACCCCACTCGGTAACAACGTAATAATCACTCACATTAACAGTAATAAACACGTCTCATAGCGGAAGGAAAACGGTAATTAAAACTCACACGGGTGCTACTTGCCATCCCTCGCCCATGCGAGTGATGAAGCAATACGAAAATAATAATCAGGACAACAATATAGAATAAACTCCGAGGTGATAACGAGATACCGCCTATACAACCATCTAAGTCTCCAAAACACAACGTTTACAGTGAGCGTCTAGTTGTTTCCCAAATACGTACAATACCAACGACGGTAAGTAAACGACTATTCCAATACAGCAAGGAAGTACATGCGGTAATCAAAACCAAAAAGCCCTAACTACCCGGGCCCCGCACTCCGGCTTCATCCATGATCAGCAACCTGCATAATATTGTGAAAGCTCAGCGATAAACGTTGAGTACGCCAGGTTTGGACCCTAATGGTCACTTAAGTCGTTATTAACCGTCTTTGCATTAGATTCATTTCATGCGTTACCGGTTTACAGTTTATATAGAAAATATAAAACGCAATTAAACATACAACAGTCATTCATCACAGTATTTCATCAGACAATAAAAACAGAGATGATACTTCACGCAACGCTTGTTTACATCATCACATATCACAACAGTTGGCCCCCGGGCCCTCCCATAACTCTTAATTTGGTTAGCATTGTCGGGCGTCAGTTAGGACAACCCGAATAACTCACTTGGACGGTATTCCTATGCACACACGAGGTGCTCATTCACTTTGCCTGTTTAAAGGCGTCCATATTTTGCTTGTTTTAAGGCGATCACATATTCACTTTGCCTGACGATCTATCTAGGCTCGACCAGGGTTAAACTAGAGTAAACCCGATCCGGGTATCACTCAAGATATCTCTACGCGTGACTAGTAGCCAGTGACTAACTGGATTAAGGTAAACCACCACACTCATACACACTCCAATGTTCGACTTAGTCAGTTAGTTACCCAGTTACAATTTAGGTATGGAGAACATCACTTACTTGTTGGCTGCCCTGTGGGTCTTACACATACCTAGAGTCATTCTAGGTAATAATCATGTTCGAGTCAAAGCTCTAGAGACCGACGATGTCGTGTCTCGTTTCCTACGTATTTTACTTAGGTTATAACTACATAGCTTATGATACTTAGCGTATTATGTCAGATAATGGCAATCACAATCACATTACTCGTATATGTAGATTTATATAAGTCAATCTATAGTCGACGTAGTATTAGTACCGAAGGACGTTCGTGCATAAATAAATAATAATGCAGTAAAACACAGGTAATCAACACACACATTCATTCACACATAATCACACAGGTTACATTAACCAAACAAATCTAAGCCCGAGGAAATCCTCAGGACAACTCGGATCAAACCTCTTTACGTACCGTACACCTAGACCAAGGTTGCGCAGTGTAGACCACTAAGCTGGTCGAGCACGCCCGTCTGAAGTACGATCTAAAAATACAAAGGATGCTAAAAGTCAATCCACATGACAAAGTGACTCGGTATTTCCGAATAACGTCGTCAGTAACCCCGGTATTTCATTCCCGGATTTCAACTGTTATTAGTTAAGGTATCGGTATACTAAACTCCTTACTTGTAGCTTGCATTAATACTCGGTTTATCAAAGGAGTCGGTTTTATAAAAACGTCTTAGTTAGCGTTTTCGAACGTAGGAGTTTATATTATTCCAACACTTAGTATTTTATAAGCGTTACGCTTTTACATAGGTTCGTTCGTTCCCGTATATTTAATTCAACCGTTTCGAGTGCATGCACAGGTACGTGTTATAACCTATAGTTGCATGCATGGTTTATTTTATAACCTATGGTTGCATGCATCCATGCAACATTAATTTATATTGCATGGTACATTACTATTCCTTATCATACCTTGTATTATACAACTCCTCACTTATGTAACAAGTTGTATTTATTTAAAACCTTATGACTTTATAGTATATGATTATACTATTAGATTAACATTTATCATTTACTATTATATGGTTTGTAAACCATAATGTATATGTATATATACTAGCGCCGGTTTTATACATATATATATATATATATATATATACATTGATTTAATGAAGTATAAAACCTTATATTATGCACATGTTATTTCTCATTCAAGATTTATTTTATCATACCAAAATCATATAATAACCATCATATTTATGTCATTGTATACTATAGTTTATATCTTCATTTTGAATATGTATGCATGCGCTACAACATGTAAAATTTATAAACTATACTTTGACCTCATAATATCATAAGGTGTTATTCTTATATCATGATATCATATAGTATGATATTTATATGTCATCAAACTTTATAACATATAGTTTTGGTAACTATTAATATTAAGAAAATAAATATATATATATATATATATATATATATATATATATGATACACTTGTACTTCTTTATTCATATAGTTTTCATTAATTACAACATAGCCACATAACTTATACCATGTTATAAATATCTTATTTTATAACATCAAAACTTTGTAACAAGATATAACCTATAGTTTTATAATATTTCTTTATAATTGCCGAAAAGGCATATAGATTATATTTCATTTTCTTTTCAAATCCCACACCTTCTAATTATTACAATTTCACCACTTATTTTATAACATACCATATTCATCATATACAATAACATTTAAACCTTATAGTATGTATATTATATGGTTTCAAGATTACCGAAAATAGTAAACAGACCTTAGGGTCTGTTTTGTTTCTATTTCCAACTTTTCAAATTTATACTTTTACCACAAATCTTATAATATTTTTACATAATATATTTTATCATTCAAACATTATAACAATTATAACATATGGTTTTATATGTTATTTTTTTCCAATATTACCGAACAGACCCTTGGTCTGTTTGGTTTAATTTTTCCAGCAACAATATTTTCATTATTTACACAATGACCACATATATATCATAAGTTATATATATATATAGGTTATATTATATGGTTTTAACATTTATTATTTATATAACCTATAGTTTATATTCTTTTATTTCAAACAGACCCCATGCGGTTCTTAAATTCTTTTCCGCCCCAAAGATTCTTCCTTATTTACATATTGACCCCATTTTATATTATATACTTTTATATGTCACAAAACTATATAATATACACTTTTATTAGTATAGCCATTTAAATAACTCCAAAAATTCCCAAACTTTATACTTATGGTATAAACTATTATATTAACCAATCTATACCCTAATTTCCAGTAATTACCTCTTATACCCCAAAAGTTTTATAAATTTAACATTTAACCTATAATGTTACTATAAGTTCATAGATTAATTATCTATGACATTAAATTTGGTCAAACCACCTAACATGGTCTATATTGACCTATTGACTTTCAGTTTGACCAGAAGTTTAATTTATTTACGGTTTGACCCCATAGTTTATCAGAAATTACATTTGTGCTACAAATCTTTATTTAACTTTATAAAATTTATACTCCTAGTTATTATACATAGTTTTCGGCTATAAGCTATAGTTAGCCCCCAAAATTCATTTTAATTACTTAAAAAACCCAGAATAAATCCGGTAATGTTAATTACCACCCTAAATTCATTTTAGCCTTATTGAACATAAATTAAATGGCCTAAAATGCATGGCCTTATTACAATAATTAACATAGAATAAAATTACACATAAATGCCTCTAATGACATAATTAAGTCACGACTGATATTACACTTGCCCATAATTTTATAAAATATGTTTTAACCCTTTAAATCATTTCCTTGACCTTATAGGTCATTAACACGCCAAACTAACTAACCAAAAATGTTATAAAGCATTTAAATACATAGTTAAATTATATAACCCTTTTTAACCCCACAACTTGCATTATATGGTAACAAAATTTCATAAAAACTATATTCTAGCATTAGGTAAGATTTCCTCACCTAGCTTTTGATTCTCAAGCCACCAAAGCTCTCCAAACACTTCCTAGACTCTCGGCCTAATTTAGACACAGCATTTAATTAGTTTTTGAAGTGTTAAATCATTTAAGCTTAATATGTACACATCATTAAGAGTAAAAATGCTCATTTTGCTAAAGATTATACTTTAATCTGTTTTACACATTTTTGTGCAGAAAATCCCCATGGTTCCAAGGTGATTTAGGCAACATTTTATGCAAGGAAAAGAGCATGTATTAGTTATATAAAGCAAGGGTCATTTAGGGTTGATTTAGGCTAGGAAAAGGCATGACATTTACCTTGTTATGGAGCTGATCTCAATGGCTATTCACGCCTGATTTTAGTAGGCAAAACAAGGTGTTAAAACCACTACTTAACCAAGGTATTAAAACCGGTAGGATCAAGAGGAATAAAGGCAAGATTTTCCTTACCGAAAGTGGTAAAAATGGAGGTTCTTGCTTAGATCTTGCTACCACAAGAAGCTTGAATGTCCTTCTCTGATTTTTCATGAAGAGAACCAAAGGATGAGCTAAGGAAAAGCTTGAAGTACAACCGGAAATAGAGAAAGGGATGCTAGGTGACTTAAAGCTTGGTTTTTACCATAAGAAGATGTTAAACTTGCTTCCCTTTCTTCCCTTAATTCCAGCCGAAAACCTCCTCCAGTTAAAACACCAACTCGGCCTAGCCTAGTTTTATGGATGAAAATGAGAATGGGTGAGCTCATTGAAGAGAGGAGAAGAATGAGCATATTTAAGCCATGAAAGCTTACCTAGAGCATGAGATAGTACCCATGGAAGTTGGGTGGTAGCTCACGGTTATGGAGATAGCAAGGAGAGGTTTGAGCTGCTTACAGCTGAAGAAGAAGAAGAAGAAATGTAATGAAGAGGGAAAGAAAATCGGCTAATAAGGGAGCTTGGGTCATAAGTTGGTCAACACTCAAGATGACTCATCCTAGATATTTGGGAGGTTTCCTAAGGGTGAAGTAACCTCTAAGGCAGGCAGAAATGATCATGCAAGGTGGATGGGTAAGCTTGTTTGATTAATGTGATAAAAGTGTTTATTCTTACTTTAATAAAGTAAGAATGATGAGTCATATTTAATTGCTTTTGAGGCCGGCTACAAGCTTGGGAAAAAGCCTTAAATTGGCGGAAATAATGGTCAAGGTCAAGGGGAAATATTGACCATTGACTAGAATAAGAGATTTAAGTGTTATTTTGCACTATTTGGTTACTATCACAAACCAATGCACATATTTCTGATTTTTTTGAAAAACTTTGAATTAGGCATTATAATGTGATACATTATGTCACATTAGTATATTTAAGTGTATTCAAGACCCTAAAATCAAACAAAACTCATTTTGGAGAAAATCTCACAAAATGTGCTTTAAGGAAGCTTAGAGCACATTTTGTGTTCTAGTGAGCTTTTAAGCTTGGTTTCCCTTGGAAACGGTTTTATTGTGTTCATTTAAGAGTTATAAGGCTTAGGACAAAATTTAGGTCCTAAAGAGTTCATTTGAGTATATTTTCACCCTAAAAGGTCAAAGGGTGTGATTCTTGCTTTCTGACGAACATTGTTGTGTTTAATTTGTTTTTAAGGCATGTTTAGGCCTTAATTTAATGATTATATGTTTAATCAATGTTTAATTAAGTAGGGGTATTTCATCACCACTGGACTCAACCGCGGCTGAGTCCATACATTAACCATTAGAAACAACCCCAACCGAGTTTGTACACCTAACCTTGCTCTAAGTCCTTAAGTGTGCATCCTCTATAAGTACTATCAACATTATAGAAAATCATAGAGCTATATCACATTCTTGTGACTCAACAGCCCAATAGTAATAATTAATGGCCTCATGGGTGGCGTATTCCAAAATCTTCATAGTTAATCAAAAAGCCAAATTCAAATAATTTCATACCTTCATACTTATAATAGTTCACAACTTCAACATTTAAACAATAACCATTCAAATAATCACCAAAATTCTCAGCTTGTTACCAAGACCTTATAGTTGTTAAGCACCTAAAGTATAAGCTATACAACGTGTCAACTGTCAAACCATTCAATTCATCAATTATAAATTTATTTAAAATTCTCTCACAAATCATCGACTAAACAATTCAAACAATATTTCTCATCACAAATATCACAGGTCACACAATTTGGTGAGCATAATATTTACCTGGAACTCATAGCAACAAGTCGATTACCACTTCACCTTAATCCTCATCATTTATAAATCTAGAGTAAAGGCTAGAGAATAAATAGTGAAGGAATGTTTGAAAACAGAAGCCAAGCCATTTGGCCTGCAGACAAGGACGATAAGAAGTCAAGAGGGAGGGGTGTGGATCTCAAAAAGGACTTAAAGTGCCTTTATATAACGACACTACAATAACCTATTTCAGAAAAAATACCAGAAAATTACATATTTCTCACCACATTACTTTGCTTTTCCCACGTTATAGCAAGCTCGATCATAGTAACCAAAACTCAAGTTCAATAATATACACGTATATCTATCTTTGATATAGAGCCGATCATAATCAGGATAGTCCAACCGCCCAGCCCGTATTTTAGACCAATGAGTATGGGTAGAAAAAATAACTGGGCGGATTTGGACAAAAAAGTAGCCCAAATTTTTTTTGGGCCGTTATGACTAAATATTTTGCCCATTTGATGGTCCGACACGAATGTCATAGTACATCTTATATTAGTAATGTTATTGTAAATATGTAAACAAAAGTAATAAAATACTTACAATAGTACAGTAACAATTATTCAACTGAATGGACCGCATACTCTTCGTCTTATAAAATTTATTGTGTTGTGCACACTCTTTAAAATCTATACTATGTATCTATACTTTAAAATCTATGTTACTAAATAAGAAATTTGAGTTAAAAGTGGGCTGGACAAGCCGCTATGGCATGAGTATTTTTTTATGTGGACGGGTTGGTTCAGGTGATTGGTCCGATTGCGGGTTTAGACTAAACACTTGACCCGATTGGACTGAAAATTTATGTCTAGCCCGGTCCGAACCTGGCCCGTCCCAGTTGATCAGCTCTACTTTGATATATGTAGATAGACTCTGGTCCACTATCATTCCCCAATTCAGAGGGCGCGGATCCTGGGACGGAAGTCTTATTTCCGTGAGATTGACGAAGTCAATCTTCACCATTGATAACAATGAACGGTCAAGATTAGATTGACAGAGTCAATTTTGTTCTCTTTATCGTCTTCCTCTTCCTTTCTCGCGTTCTTCTCGCTTCTCCCGTGCTCCTGGCTTCTCCCGTTCTCCCAAGCATGCTGAAGCCCTAATCGCCCACCACAACAACAACCACACTTCCTCGCTTCTCTCCCCTTGTTTTCCTCCTCTTCTTCTCCTCCTCTCCTCCTGAGCATCGATGAGAAGAAACAGAGAGCTGGAGAAACTACCCACCGGCGTGAGATAGGTAATTAGCGTACTTCTTCTTCTTCTTCCTTTGGGTCTTCCTTCTCTATCTCTTCTCCTTCTATCGACTAAATTAGACAGCACAAATCAAAACCTGCATAAACCACGAGTCAGGTACAACCTAATTTCTGAAATCCTTTGAATTTTGTTCTCTCTTGCGTAGATGATGGTCATGTTCTTGACGACATTAAAAACGATAAATTCTGGATTTCTCTTTTTGTTGACGATATCGTGACCAAGTGTCTAAAAAAGAGGTTACCAGCCTAGTTAGTAGTTATAGGTAAAGTGATAGTTCCATAATTAAGGCTTTAACGTGTGGAACAAACAAGATTTGGAAGCTCCTTGCATAATCTGCTAATATAATCCTAGAATTTTTAATCAATAGCATACCAGAAACTATTACCAGCAATTGAATCGTTGTCTAGCTAACGTGCTCAAAAGCCAGATAAGATAAACTACTCAGTTGCTACTTGTTAGTATACATAGAGTATTAAAAGATAGGCAAAGCAATTTGACCACTACCTACCCTATATCAATAGATAAGGCATACATGGAAACATAAAAAATGTCACGAACAAGACAAGGAAGATCATCGTGCTGGTTGTGAAAGTCTAATACCAATTTGCAGTCTCCTTCTATAGGAATCTGACGACAACCAAAGTGTGCACATATAGAGAGAAAACCTCTGTAAGACTAACAGCAGTAAAGAGACTTACGAGTCTCTAGAAGAAAACTCTGTAACACTGTAACAGCAGTAATATAATGATCTTCCGCCAAGATCACTTGTCAATTCATGAAAGGAAATATTTAATGTACCAGATATCAAACAAACCAGCAATTATGGTGTGAACTTGTGTCTTCAATCATGTTGTAGCTTATTCTGAAATCCTTTGAAATTTGTTCTCTCTTGCATAGATTTGGTCAGATCACAGTAACTGTTCGAAGAGGATGGAGCGCTGTATTTTAGATTTTATAACGTTGGTTCGTTGTGGGCACCCAGGTGAAGGGGGCCACTATAGGTCAATTAGTGTGATCAGTTTGTATTTGTCTAGAATTTAGTTCATGATTGTTTTGTTTTGCTAGTTCGCTGAATATGTCTGTGTAACACCCAACCCGAAATCCAATAACCTGTACGGCGATCACTCCCAAATAAACATAAACTGCAGCGGAAATAAATACAACAACTGGGCGGTATTACAATGCCGTTGGCCACCCTTGTGACCAACAAGGCTAACTCCAAATACAATCTCCAAAAGTCACGGTCTGAATACGAATACAATCCGAGATACTAGGAATAAACTCAAGGTACAATAATCGAATAAAACAAATAAAGTAGGAGACTCCCATAGCTTGAATCTACCCCACATACACTCGGTGTGGTAATCTTCTCTACTTCAGGTACCTAAAAAATGGGGTGCCCCCAAGGGGCTCTGCAAACAATGCTGGTATGGAAAACGTGCAGCCCATCGGCTACCGGGCCACACCAACTACTTGTCGAATACATGCAGTTCATTTTTATAAAAGCCTGTAAACAAGCATAGTGTGAATAACAAGAATCCATACAAGGACAACAATGTCACATAAAACAAGACTTCAGAAGGTCAAGTTAGATGAACTGTAATCATTTGATAATAGTCGGGTCCGCACGATGGGACTGACAGTTGTAAGAGTATGTCAATACAGTGAAGGTATAGTGACCTGTTAAAAAAAGAAAGGGGGGTAAGTAGTCCCCAGAAGATGCATAGTTAACTCTGTATTTAAAAGAGGTGGGAATCGAACCCTCGAGAGGATGAAGTCTTCCCCTCAGCTTGAACTGTTCCGGTACGCAGCCGGCGAGTGACATAGTGCACCCCGAACTTTAGAACTGTTCCGGTACGAAGCCGGTGAGTGACATAGTGCACCCAGAACTCCCGTCGCGATAAATTGAATAGGAGACGACCTGAGACAGGTACAACTCCCGTAGCATGCATGGCCAGATCCAACTGGGCTCCTCGTTCTCGTAGTGTAGAATTGTTAGGTGCCATACAAGGACGTTAAACTAGAACACAATGTGTATGTCAGTTATCACATTAGGATAATGATGTTTGTTTAAAGTGAAGTTAGTGAGAGACTTGAGTACAAGTTCTCGGTATAATAAAGCGCAAGTATTTAATCCACTGGTATTGTAGTGTTGTATGCGTGGGACATACAGTCGTAGTTAGCATCAATCACGCATGTAAAACAACACAACTGAGCACAAGAGTAAACAACATTTTACATTATTTTATCTGGTCGTTATTTCAAACAACAGATAGCACACAAGCCGGTGTAATCGGTAGGTAGAAAACAGGTTGCAAGAATCCCATACCGTCACCGTAGGTTGCAGTGGTTATACCCTGGTCAACGCTGGTCAAACAAGTCCTAGAATAGGATTAACTGGAGAGTTAATTTATGCTACCCTTATATAATAATTTATGGATTCATTCAACAAATTCTGTATTTTTATTTCATGTGAGGTTATTTCTTTTAGTTACCTCATGATTTAATGTATAATTATTTGTTATCCTTTGATTTATTTATAATCCTTTAATGACATATATGTATTTATTTATTCATGTACTTTAGTTGTGTTTATTTTTAAATGTCTAGTGACAGTAACAACTAATAATTTCTTAACTATATTGTATATGCCATACATGGACATAATATTCTTATAGTTTTTTATTATTCTCCTTTAACCATAAATAATATTTATTGATTACTTTTAAATTCCTTATAACTATATAAGTCATAGTTTTATCTTCATAATTCCTTTAATCAAAATTCTTTCTTCTAATTCCTCCCAATATCCATATAGGACCTATATTTGTTTAAATCTAACTTCTTACCCTTATATTTCGGTTATTTACAAAAACAACCACATTAATTCATAAACTTTATATTTAAATTCTAATCTCATTATGTATATAGTTTTAATTCCTTATTTAATTAAATTCCAAAACTACCATTAATGTTTTGGTATATAGCTTTTAAATATTATAATTTTCGAAAATTACACTTTGGCCCCTCAAACTTTCGGCCTTAGTATTTATTTCCTATAATTACAATTTAACCATAAAATCTTATAATCTTTACATAATGCCTTATAAACTTTAGTTTTAATTTAAATTCTCCATAAATGCCTAATATATATATATATATATATTCTTAAATTACCAAACTAACCCAAAGTAATTCGGCTTTGTTCATGTACTTTCCATTATTACATTTTCACCCCAAAACTTTATAATAGTTACTTAATAACTTATACACTATAGTTTAAATATTTATTCCTCTAAATTTCGAAGGTGGACCTAATAATTCTCTTAATTATAAATTCGCCCATATTCAACTCCAAACTTTAATAATAAGTTTTATAATTACATAATAGCCCAAAACTTTATAAAGTGTTATTTTAACACTTGCTTAAATTATCTAAAATTCATAAACTTAATTCTTAACCTTATATTATATTATAATAACTCCAAACATACCCTTAACTCTCGGTTTTCACAATAAACACACCAAACTTTGTAAAATTACATTTTAGTCACATAACTTAATTAATTAGCCATTTAAGCACTAATAAAATATTTTTAACTCTCCAAACTTTACAATATAATTTTATATACCTAAGTAGGTCATTAAAACCTATTTATCAATTAAGCCATTCGGCCATATTTAATTAGTGACCATATAGTATATAAAAGTGGATTTATATCAAAATAATTTTACATAGATTCATAGGAGTCACATAACTCATGTAAAAATTATTGTAATGTCTTATATAAATTCTTAGCTCAAAATAAAGTATTTTTGCCCTTGACAATTCGGCTTGAATTTGTTTTAACATAGATAAATTTTGTGACACAAAAATGTGTCTTAAGGTAAATATTTTCCATATATGTTATAGATTATATTTTTGGCATATAATACCATATAGTTTCGGTTTTAATTACCCTAGGAGATGTACATAATTTTTGTATAATTTTTAGAAGCTTAACCAAGCTTAAAACATAAATATTAGCTTAGTAAACTTACTTCTTAACAAAGTGGTTAAGTGCTTGCACTCTTCTTGAATCTCCAAGCTTTCTCCAAGGAAATTTTGATGCTCCACTTCGGTTATATGCAAGTGGTGAAGGAGTTTAGGAGTTAGATCTTCAATAAAGATCTTAAGTAGATTTGTAAGTAGTTTTACAAGGATTTACCTTAAGCTTTTTCTCATTATAAATTCGGCTCCCTAATGGTGGATGAAGAACAAACTTTCCTTCATAAAAATGAAGAATAAAGGAACCTTAGAAGAAGTAGAACTTGGTTACACATAAAAATGTGCTTTAAGGATTTTCAAGCATTAAAACTACCTTAAGATAACCGAGATGCTCCTTGGATTAATGTTGGTTTGGACAACCTCCTTGGAACATTAGTTGATGCCGAATGCTTGTTGTTATGCTAGGAAGAGTTTTGCTTCAAGGCTTGACAATGAATGCTAGGAAATTACCTTAAAGATGAAGATAGAAGTTAAAACTCCATTAATGGACTTAAGAGATTCAAAGGAAGAAGATGAAGCAAGAAGAGAGAGGAGGGAGCCTTACCAACTCGGCATAGGTGTGTGCAAGGAAGGAATGAGGATAAGCTCACGTAGGATTAAGAGAATGCAATTGGAATTGATTTTTGTTTTGTTAATTTTTAATGTCAAATGACTATTCTTTTTCCTTAGTTTATTACATAGGTTATTGGCTCAATAAATGCCCATGTTAGGTGCATGTTTTCGGCCATAATGCAAGACAAGGCAGGTGGAGGAAAATAATGTGAGCTAGAAGACAAGGTAAGAAAGTAAGGTTTTATTCCTTTGATTTTTCAATGTTTGTAACTTGTCTTCTTCTTCATTGTAGGTGGCCGATTCCAAGGTGTATTGGAGCTCATCAATCGGCATTCAAGAGCTAAGGACAAGCATGTTAGGTCACTTGAATTATAAGGAATCAAAAAAGTGGAATAAGAATCCACTTTTTACTTTTAGCATTTTGTTTTTGTCTAGCTCACATGGCCTTGTTCCATGGCATTATTTCGACAGCTTGGTGGTCAAATGAGACCTACATACTTTGACATGAAGTATTATAGCACATGGGAAGGTGAGTCACCATGTTTTTGCCTTTTATAAATTTTTAATGCAAGTTTTATACTATTTTTGGACATAAAAATCGGCCCCTATAGAGCACCTTGTTGGGTAGTGCCTCCAACTGATTTAGAGGGTCATTTTAACCCTATTTAAGATTCTTAATTCGTGGCATGTCAAAAACTACAAGGCAATTGCGTAAAACGCGTTTTCGTGACACCCGAAGGTGTGTTTTTGTGCTCTAAGGAAATTTTGGGAAACAAATTGTTTTATGAGTTCCAAGTGTTTATAAACACTTAGTATAGTAAATAATGATATATTAGGACATTACATTGAGTTATATGGGGTTACATCAACCCACGACATAATTTACGAGCTTCGGGACACTCCCGGGCCAAAAGGAGCGCTAAGAAATCCTCCTGTGGTTTTTGTTGAATTTTGAGAAACCACTTCGTGGGTTCTCTTTATAATGGTTAATAATGATCTTAGGGACTCTAGGAATTAATTTTATAGGAGTTCGTGCCACCTCGGCACTCCTCCGGGCTTTTCGTGCTTTAAGGGGCATGCATGAGCACTCCCGAGCATTTTGCGTTTTTGACTGAATATAGCCTAGGGAATATGTTTATATATTCATATAATGAGTGTATGACCATTTGGTTTGATTTTTAGAAGGTCATACAAGGTCATGCTTGATCGCATGTTTCTAAGGCGTTTTAGCGTTTATGGTGAAACGACTATTTTTACGTAACGTTCTCATGCATGGGTTTGCATGCGTACGTGAAATGGTTTATATTTGGATTATATTCCATTAAATAATAGTTTTATAATGTTAATTAGATTTGGGGTATTTCAATCTACCCCCCTTAAAAAGGACTTCGCCCCGAAGTCTCATATCTTAATTTATAAGGTTGTGGGGAATCAAGTTCCACTAAGTATCCACAACTCAATCTAGTTTTTAGGGATCAAGTCCCAAGTCTCTATATTCCTCAGTTCATAGTGTACATCAAACACAACAGGAATACTTTGGAAGGTCATATCATATACCTACAATGTAGTGCAATGTAGTAAACACAATCACGTTTCATTTCAAATAGTGCAACGTAGTGCACATAACTTTCCATTGTAGTGTAACGAAGTACACATCAGCAAGTAGAAGTGCAAAGTTCATTCAAATACAGTGTTACACAAGAACACATACAAGACAAGGTGTCATAGAAATGCACAGAAGTGCAACAAAATGTATAAACTCACAAACGAAAAAGGCTCTACCCCCCCCCCCCCCCCCAAAAAAGGGGTACGCCCCCGTACCCTAGACTAAAGTGCTAGTCGGTAAATAATGAGGGAAACTTCGCTCGCATATCAGCTTCTAGTTCCCATGTGGCCTCTTCCACATCGTGGTTCGACCAAAGAACTTCACGAGGCTCACAGACTTGTTTCGAGTCTCTCGTGTCTTTCTATCTAAGATTCGTTGCGGTGTTTCCACATACCGCATTGTTGGTTCTAAAGAGAGTCTCTGGTTGTAGAACATGAGAAGGATGAGGCATGTATTTCTTAAGCTGAGACACGTGAAAAACATTGTGTACTTTGCCCAACTCGGCTGGCAAATCAAGTCGATATGCCACTAGGCCCACCCGCTCTATGATAGCGTAGGGTCCTACAAATTTCGGGCTTAGCTTGCCCTTCTGACCAAATCTGAATACACCCTTCATGGGTGACTCGTAGAAATACCTGGTCGCCAACTGCGAACTCAAGGTCTCGTCGCCTCTCATCAGCATATGATTTCTGTCTGTCTTGTGCTGCTTTCATGTTACTTCTGATTTGTTGTACTTCTGCCTGGACTTGCTCTAAGTACTCAGGCCCAATGATGACGGTCTCACTAGACTCGTCCCAGCACAATGGTGTGCGATGGTCTGCCATATAAGCCTGAAAGGTGACATCTGTATAGAGGCGTGATAGCTGTTATTGTATGCAAACTCGATGAGATGTCTATCTATCCAGCTGCCCTGGAAATCCAAGGCACATGCTCGTAGCATGTCCTCTAAGGTCTGAATAGTCCTCTCTGACTGTCCATCTGTCTGAGGATGAAATGCTGTGCTAAGCTTCAACTCAGTGCCAAGTGCCTCGCGAGTAGCTCGCCAGTATCGTGAGAGAAATCTAGTGTCTCGATCTGAAACAATAGTCTTAGGTACTCCATGATGTCTGATAATCTCCTGCTCAAATAGTTCTGCCAACTTTGGCACTTTCCAAGTGTCTTTCATCGGAATAAACCTAGCAACCTTAGTCAGTCGATCAACAACAACCCAAATCATATTAAGGCCTCCTCTCGTAGGTGGTAGTCCCACCACGAAGTCCATAGAATGTCATAAAACTTCCATCTGGAACTGGCATAGACTGTACCATACCTCCTGGTCGTCTATGTTCGAATTTCACTTTCTGACAAGTGAGACATCGAATCACATACTCTGTCACGTCGCCCTTCATACCACTCCACCAGAAATACCTCTTTAGATCTTTACATCTTAGAAGCTCCTGGATGGACAGATGTGGTAGAAGTGTGGGACTCTCGAAGAATATGCTCCTTTATATCTGTGCTGTCTCTGGGAATACACAATCTTCCCTTCAATCTGATGAGTCCATCATCATGTAGCTGAACTCATACTTTCCACCCTCAAATGTACCGTCAGTCAACTTCTGACTGATCTCCATCATTCGCTGATCACTCTGCTGTGCGGTACGTATGTCGTCTAAAGACTCGAGCTAGCCACAATGGCATTTAAGGAATGTGCTCGTCGACTCAATGCGTCTGCTACACATTAGCTTTCCCTTCCTTGTACTGCAAATCAATGTCATAGTCCTTAAGAAATTCAACCCATCTTCTTTGTCTCATGTTTAACTCCTTCTGGGTGAATACATACTTCAAACTCTTGTGATCCGAATATACGGTCATCTGGACACCATACAGGTAGTGGCGCCAGATCTTCAATGCAAAAACAATAGCTCCAAGCTCCAAGTCATGTGTGGGATAATTTTCCTCATGTTTCTTCAACTGTCGGGAAGCGTAGGCGACTACCTTCCCATTCTGCATGAGTACACACCCTAATCCTCTGCCTGATGCATCACAGTAAACTTCATAACCCTCTGTGCCTTCAGGTATAGTCAAAACTGGTGCTGATGTCAAAGCATTCTTCAAAAGCTCGAATGAGGTCTCACATTCAGTAGTCCATGTGAAGGTGCGTCCTTCTTCATTAAGCTGGTCATAGGTTTGGCTATTTTGGAGAAGTCTCTGACAAACCTTCTGTAGTATCCTGCTAAACCAAGGAAACTCCTGATGTCCGTAACGGTCTTTGGCCTAGGCCAAGTGCGAACTGCTTCTATCTTTGCTGGATCCACCGCGATCCCAGCATCTGAGATGACATGTCCTAGAAAGGAAACTCTGTCTAACCAAAACTCACATTTGGAGAACTTAGCATAAAGCTGGTTCTCCCTTAGGATCTCAAGTACATGTCGGAGGTGACTCTCGTGCTCTTCCTTAGACTTTGAATAGATAGGATGTCATCGATGAATACAACCACGGTCTTATCCAACTGCTCTCTGAATAATCTGTTCATCAAATCCATGAAGACTGCAGGTGCATTTGACAAGCCAAAAGGCATAACCGTAAACTCATAGTGGCCATACCGTGTTCTGAAGCTGTCTTTTCTATGTCTTGCTCCCTGATGGGTATCTGATGGTAGCCTGATCTCAAATCGATCTTCGAAAATACTTTTGCTCCTCTCAACTGATCAAACAAATCATCAATCCGTGGTAGTGGATATTTGTTCTTCACCGATACTGCATTAAGCTCTCTGTAATCAATACATAAACGAAGGCTTCCATCCTTCTTCTTCACAAATAGGACTGGTGCTCCCCAAGGAGATACGCTAGGTCGTATGTATCCCTTGTCCAATAAATCTTTCAGCTGCTCCTTCAGCTCAGCCATCTCTGCTGGTGCCATACGGTACGGTGCCTTAGCTATGGGACCGGTACCTGGTAGTAATTCGATGGAGAACTCTACCTCTCTGGATGGCGGTAAGCCTGGAAGTTCCTTTGGAAAAATATCTGGAAATTCCGACACCACTGGCATAGCTGGATCAAAATCAGGGTCATGCTCTACATTCTGAACATAACATAGATATACCTCCTTCTGCTTCCTGACGTGCTTGTACATGGACATAGCAGATATAACTTTTATCGATGGTGCCCTAGGGCTCTGACGGTAAGATACTGTCACTCCTGATGGGCTCTTAAGCAACAGTCTGCGCTCTGCACAAAGAATGCGGCCTCTGTGCCGCCCCAGCCAGTCCATCCCGGCTATAACTCGAATCCTAGACCTCTGAACTCAATAAGGTCAATAGGAAATTCCTCCTCCTTAATACTGATAGTGGCTCCTCTATAAAGACGAGTGCAACTGATCTTCTCCTTAGACGGGAGTGCCACCTTAAAATCAGGTAACTCTACTGCGTCTAGCCCCAACTTCCCCGCAAGCGTAGGCGAAACGAAAGTATGTGAGGCTCCGGAGTCGAACAGTACTAATGCATCCACTCCATTAACCGGAAAGGTACCAGTGAGATCGCGCCGCCCTTGCTGGCCTCCTCCTCAGTAAGTATACTTAAGGCACCTTCCGTCTCCTTAGCACACACCTAATAACAGAATCTGAGTAAGTACTTTGATATGATGGGGTCTAAAGACATTCACTTTCATAACAATAATGCTTCATGATGTAGATCTCCTTTCGATGTCCAAAACAATTACAACACTAGTACTTTCTAAAGTCAAACTTAATCTTCCTGGTCTCATGTGAGTGGTGTTTATCACTGTCGAAGGTGCTGTGTTTAGCTTAATCCTTTTAATTCCATGGTATAGCAACCTTGACTTTCCACCCATTATTAAAACATCTCCTGAACTCAATATGATTTTCTTTGCAAGGTCCACACGCTTCTGCTCGCCATAAAGAAACTCTGCGTCATCTCCAATTGACAAAGATAATACTGGTATTCCCTGTTCAAGGGACCCTTTTGTTTCATCATTGTCCTGGTGTAGTCCTAAACGGCCTCCTTCTTCATAGAAGTTGATGATACATAGATCAGCCCTTAGATTGGGAACTGGATCTTCTTCTAGCTGTTGAGCTGTATTAACTGCTTGTTCCACAATTGGTAAAAATTCTTCTGGGATTTTTGGTACTTGTGCTCCATCTCCATTTCTTGTATCTTGGTAGGTTTTTGTGTAAGGATTCCAATCCTTTCCTAAGCACATCATTTTCAGCTTCATTTTTGATCCTCCTGGAAATTCTGGAGTGTAGAACCCTCCTGGTCCTGCTCCCAATTCTTGACATTTCTGATGATTGCAATTTGTGTCTCCGGTGTTAGGTATCCTTTGAGTAGTATCAAACCTGGTTGGATAACCTTACATTGTTCGTTCCCTGGTTCTTGTATTTGATAATGTTTTCTTCCAGGGAGGGCGGTGAGGGGATAGGAAAGCATATCTTATAGCTTCCTACGTGGTTTAAATTTTACTAGTGAGTCTTACTAATTCTCTCCTACTCAATTAGGCAATCAAGGCATGCAAGCACTCATTCACATCATCCATTGCTCAATAACAGGTTCACATGGTTTAGAATACCTGGGTTAGTAGAAGGACCAGCCTCATCTGAGCGGTCCATGACATGCAGGGCGGGTCCCGATGCTGGGCCTTGCCCTTATACCCTTGAGCCTGGTTGGTTGGTGGAGGGCGAGTATCGCTAGCTCCATTCTTAGGCCGGTGTTTGGCTTTGCTCCCGGGCGGTAGTTCCTGCTCTCCGGGTTTCGGATACACTCGAAGGCACGATGCCCGAGTATCTGACAGTAGCGGCACATGACTTTCTCCCCCTGGCAGTCCACGCCGGGGTGATCCTTTCCGCACTGTTTACAGTTGAAACGGCGGACATACTTCTGGCCCGTGTTTGAGCCAGTCCAGAACCTAACAATCAAGGTCAATTATACATTCCAACGGTACTGAAGTAATCACAAAAGTCTCAAATTTAACTGTAGAGTGCCTACCCTTAGGTGGGTAGGTTTTCTGTGAAGTTGCCGCTCCGTAGGTTCCTGACTGGGGGTTCCCAGTAGTTTGGTTCCCTTCCCTTGATAGGACCCCTGTCCTTTCTGATAGGGTTTGTTTCTTTTGTTGGAGTTCCCCTGCTTGGCATCTTCGCCACCAGGTCCGTCCTTCCTCTTTTGGGAGCTCAAAGCATCCCTTCTCTTACAAGTGATCTCCACTACGGAGCAGCATGGTAGCATTCCTGAAATCTCAAGATATTAATCTCCAAATCTCCCATGATGGGGTATAGTATGTAATAGATTTCCAACTGATTTATGTCTTCCTGTTTTACCTGCAAACTGGTGGGGATGATTGGTCCCCCCAAACTGAAGTCGAGGGCTCAGTCCCCCGTAGAACGGTCGACCAACACCTGGTCCGAGTATCCTATGCCGGGTAATAGTCGAGTAGCGAAGTGAACTTCGCATAGTACTCATCCACTGACATCTTCCCCGTCTGCTCCAAGGCGTCAAACTCCCTAGTCTTCACCATCCTGGTGTGGGCCGGGTAGTATTTGCCCCTAAGTAGTGCAGTGTAATGTCCCCAAGTAAAAGCTGGGTCATCCAGGTGGTCGGCTTTCACCATGTTCCACCAATCTCTAGCTGCATCCTTCAGATAAAAGGCAGCAAGTCTTACTTTTTCCCTAGCTGGGACTGCAAGCGTCTCGAACGCTGTCTCCATCTCCATGATGTAGGTCTCTAAGTGAGCAGGGTCAGTCTGCCCCTTGAATGCAGTTGGCCTCAGATCAGCCAAACTCTTCACCCATCTCTCTCCTGGGTGGTGGTGGTGGAGGTAGCTGCTGCTGCTGTGCAACCCCCGCCTGTGCAAATGCCTGAGCATTAAGGTGCAATGTCTGCCAGCCTGATGTTTGGCTCCTCATCAGCCTGTCCACGTCGTCCTCCTCTTCCTGACATCTGCAGGATGTTGAGGTATATTAGGCACTGTGGTCAAAATCTTGGTCTTGGATAGTAGTCTAAGTAAAACTAACTTAAACTCTTTCAATACTATCTCTCAACCCTTAACCTAAGTCTTAGATATCCTAATCTCGGTGTATCCTTGTATCCAGAGCGTAACTACGCTCTGATACCATTTTTGTAATACCCCAACCCGAAATCCAATAAACTGAACGGCGATCACTCCCAAATAAAATACAACTGCAGCGGAAATAAATACAACAACCGGGCGGTATTACAATGCCGTTGGCCACCCTTGTGACCAACAAGGCTAAGTCCAAATACAATCCTCAAATGTCACGGTCTGGAATACAGATACAACCCGAGATACTAGGAATCAAACTCAAAGTAAAATACTGAAATAAAATTAACTAATAGTAGACTCCCAAAGCTTGGTCTACCCCACCTACACTCAGTGTGGTGATCTCTCAACTTCAGGTACCTGAAAAATGGGGGTGCCCCCAAAGGGGCTCAGCAAACAATGCTGGTATGGAAAACGTGCAGCCCATCGTCTACCGGGCCACACCAACTACTTTGTCGAACACATGCAGTTCATTTTTATAAAGCTGTAAACAAGCATAGTCTGATAATAACAAGTATCCATACAAGGACAATAATGTCACATAGAACAAGACACAGAAGGTCAGTTAGCTGAACTGAAATTCTTTACTGATAGTCGGTCCACACAATGGGACTGACAGTTATAACTGAATATCTGAAATAGTGGAGGTATAGTGACCTCGTTATAAGAAAGGTTGGGTATAAAAACCCCAGGAGATAACGTAGTTAAACCCTGAACTGAATGGCGTGGGAAATAAGAACCCACTAGAGGAATAAAGTCTTCCTCGAACTGAAGGGCATTTGAATCCCGGAAGGAATAAGTCTTCCTCCCAACTGAATGTTCCGTCGCGACGTAGTAGGAGACGACCTGAGACAGGTACAACTCCCGTAGCATGCATGGCCAGATCCAACTGGGCTCCTCATTCTCGAAGTATATTGTTAAGTGTCATATAAAGACGTTAAACAAAACACAATGTGTATTGTCAATTATCACGTTTAGGATAATGACGTTTGTTATAAAGTGAAGTTAGTGAGAGACTTGAGTACAAGTCCTCGGTATACTGAAACGCAGGTATTTAATCCACTGGTATAGTAGTGTTTGTATGCGTGGGACATACACGTTGTAGTCAGCAACATCACGCACATAAAATAATACACAGTGCACAAGTAAAACAACATTTTACATTAATTATCTTGGTCGTTATTTCAAACAACAGATAGCACACAAGCCGGTGTAATCCGTTAGAAAACAGGTTGCAAGAATCCCATACCGTTCACCGTAGACTGTTACTTGTAAATTCCCGGTCAACGTCTGGTCAAACAAAGTCCTAGAATAGGATTAACTGAGAGGGTTAATTTATGTTACCCTTATATAATAATTCTATTGGATCTTTTAACAAATCTCATATTGTTATTTCATGTGAGGTTTATTTCTTTTAATCCTCATGATTTATGTATAACTTATTTGTTATTCCTTTTGATTTATTTATAAATCCTTTAATGCACATATGTGTTTATTGCATTTGTTGTTTATTTTATTTGTCTAGGTGACATAACAACTTATAATTCTTAACTATATTTATATGTCATACATAGACATAAAATTCTTATAGTTTTATTATTCTCCTTTTAACCATAAATAATATTTATTGTTTATCTTTTAATTCCTTATAACCATGTAAGCCATAGTTTTAATTCCATAATTCCTTTAATCAAAATTCTTTCTTCTAAACCTCCAAATATCCATGTAGGACCTATATTTATTTTAATCTAAATTCTTACTCTTATATTTCGGTTATTTACAAAACAACCACATAATTCATAAACTTTATATTAAATTCTAATCTCTTTATATTATAGAGTTTTAATTCTTATTTAGCTAAATTACAAAGCCATCCCTAATATTTTGGCATATAGCTTTTAAATATTATAACTCTCAAAATTACATCTTAGCCCCTTAAATCTCGGCTTTATTTTATTTCTTATAATTACAATCTAACCACAAAATCTTATAACTTTTACATAATGACATGTAAACTATAGTTTTAATTTTAATTCTCCATAAATGCTAAATATTTATAAATTCTTAAATTACCAAACTAACCCAAAATTCGGCTTTGCTTGAACTTTCCATTAATTACATTTTCACCCCAAAACTTTATAATAGTCACTTAATAACTTATAAACTATAGTTAAATATTTAATTCCCAAAATTCGAAAGTGAACCTAATTCTCTTAATTATGAATTCGCCACTATAAACTAAACTTTCATAACAACTTTTATAAATTACATAATAGCCCAAAACTTATAAAAAGTTATTTTAAAGCTTGTTTAAATTATCTAAAATTCATAAACTTAATTCCTAACCTTATATTATATTATAATTACACCAAACAGCCCTTTAGCTCTCGGTTTTTAATATAAGTACCTAAACTTTGTAAAAATTACATTTAACCACATAACTTAATTAATTAGTCATTTAGACACTAATAGAATATTTTAACTCACCAAACTTTATGATATAAATTTATATACCTAAGTAGCTCATTAAAATCCATTTAACACATAAACCATTCGGCCATATTTATTTGGTGACCATATAGTATAAAAGTGGATTTATATGTCTAGATAATTATAATAAATTCATAGGAGTTATAACTCATGTATAAATTATTGTAATGTCTTATATAAATTCTAAGCTCAAAATAAAGAACTTTTGCCCTTGATAATTCGGCATAAAATGATATAACATAACTAAAATTTGTGACACAAAAATGTGTCTTAAGGTAAATATTTTCCTATATGTTATAGGTTATATTTTTGGCATATAAAACCATATAGCTTCGGTATTATTTAACCTAAGAGGTGTACATAATTTTTGTACAATTTTTAGAAGCTTAACAAAGCTTATAATATAAGGATTTACTTAGTAAACTTACTTCTTAACAAAGGTGGTTAAGTGCTTGAACTTCTTCTTGAATCTCCAAGCTTCTCCTAGGTAAACTTGATGCTCCTCTTCGGTTTTATGCAAGAGGTGAAGGTGTTTAGGAGTTAGATCTTGAATAAAGATCTTAAGTAGATTTGGAAGTAGTTTTACAAGACTTTACCTTAGACTTTTCTCCTTATAATTTCGGCACTCCTAAGGTAGGTGAAGAACAAGTTTTCCTTCATCAAAATGAAGAAGAAAGAGACTTAGAAGAGGTAGAACTTGGTTACACATAAAAATGTGTTTAAGGATTTTCAAGCTTTAAAACCTACCTTGAGATGCTCCTTGGTTTAATGTTGGTTTGGACAATCCTTGGAGAACTAAATGCCGACACACCTTGTTATGCTAGGAAGAGTTTTGCTTCAAGACTTGCCAAGAAATGCTAGGAAATTACCTTAAGATGAAGATAGAAGTTAAAACTCCATTAATGGACTTAAGAGCTTCAAAGGAAGAAGATGAAGCTAGAAGAGAGAGGAGGGAGCTTACCAAACCGTGCAAGAGAGGCAAGGAGAAAGTGAAGCTCACTCACGTAAATGAAAGAAGCATTTGGAAATTGATTTTGTTTTGTCAAATTTTTAATGTCATTTGACAATTCTTTTCCTTAGTTTAATTCATGGTTGATTGGCTCAATAAATGATCTCTTTTCCAGCCTAAAACCGGCCATGTGGAGTGACTAAGCAAGAGTTGGCAAGGCAATTATTTTGGCTAGAAGACAAGGTAGAAAAGGTGAGTTTATCCTTTCATTTTTCAATGTCAATTGACTTGTCTTCTTCTTCATGTAGGTGCACGAATTGGAGGCTGAATGGAGCTCAAAAACCGGTGAGAAGAAAGAAACAAGCAAGGAAGGTTACTTGCTTAAGAAATCAAAAGGCAAAAAGAAAAGGAATCTACTTTTTGCTTTTAGCATTTGTTTTTGTCTAGCCAACTGGCCATGTTCTCTAGCATAATTTCGACAGCTCTCTGGTCAAATGAGTCACACATTTCTTTGCCATTAAGTATTATAGCACATGGGATGATGAGTCATTATGTTTTAAGCCTTTTATAAACTTTTAAAGCAAATTTTATACTAGTTTTTGCCCTTAAAATCGGCCCCTATAGAGAGCCTTGTTGACTAGTCACACCAACTGATTTAGAAGGTCATTTTAACCCTTTTTAAGATTACCAATTCGTGGCATGTCAAAAACTACAAGGTAATTGCGTAAAACGCATTTTCGTGACACCCGAAGGTGTGTTTTTGTGCTCTAAGGAAATTTTGGGAAACCAATTGTTCTTATGAGTTCCAAGTGTTTGTAAACACTTATTATAGTAAATACATATACTAAGATGTTACATTGAGTTATATGGGGTTATATCAACCCGTGACATAATTTACGGGCCATCGGGACACTCCCGGGCCAAAAAGGAGCGCTAAGAAATCCTCCTTTGGTTTTTGCTGAATTTTGAGAAACCACTTCGTGGGTTCTCTTTATAATGGTTAATAATGATGTTAGGAACTCAAGGAATTAATTTTATAGGAGTTCGTGCCACCTCGGCACTCCTCCGGACTTTTCGTGCTTTAAGGAGCGGGCGTGAGCACTCCCGAGCGTTTTGCGTTTTTGACTGAATTTAGCTTAGGGAATATATTTGTATATTCATATAATAATTGTATGACCATTTGGTTTGAATATTAGAGGGTCATACAAGGTCATGTTTGACCATATTCTTCTAAGGCGTTTTAGCGTTTATGGAGAAACGACTATTTTTACGTAACGTTCTCATGCATGGGTTTGCATGCGTACGTGAAATGATCCAATAAATAATGATTTAATAATATTATTTAGATTTGGGGTATTTCAGTTTGTAACTTGTCTTCTTCTTCATTGTAGGTGGCCGATTCCAAGGTGTATTGGAGCTCATCAATCGGCATTCAAGAGCTAAGGACAAGCATTTTAGGTCACTTGAATTATAAGGAATCAAAAAAGGTGGAATAAGAATCCACTTTTTACTTTTAGCATTTTGTTTTTGTCTAGCTCACATGGCCTTGTTCCATGGCATTATTTCGACAGCTTGGTGGTCAAATGAGACCTACATACTTTGACATTATGTATTATAGCACATGGGAAGGTGAGTCACCATGTTTTATGCCTTTTATAAAATTTTAATGCAAGTTTTATACTAGTTTTTGGACATAAAATCGGACCCTATAGAGCACCTTGTTGGGTAGTGCCTCCAACTGATTTAGAGGGTCATTTTAACCCTATTTAAGATTCTTAATTCTTGGCATGTCAAAAACTACAAGGCAATTGCGTAAAACGCGTTTTCGTGACACCCGAAGGTGTGTTTTTGTGCTCTAAGGAAATTTTGGGAAACAAATTGTTTTTATGAGTTCCAAGTGTTTATAAACACTTATTATTGTAAATAATGATATATTAGGACATTACATTGAGTTATATGGGGTTACATCAACCCACGACATAATTTACGGGCTTCGGGACACTCCCGGGCCAAAAGGAGCGCTAAGAAATCCTCCTGTGGTTTTTGTTGAATTTTGAGAAACCACTTCGTGGGTTCTCTTTAGAATGGTTAATAATGATCTTAGGGACTCTAGGAATTAATTTTATAGGAGTTCGTGCCACCTCGGCACTCCTCCGGGCTTTTCGTGCTTTAAGGGGCGTGCATGAGCACTCCCGAGCATTTTGCGTTTTTGACTGAATATAGCCTAGGGAATATGTTTATATATTCATATAATGAGTGTATGACCATTTGGTTTGATTTTTAGAAGGTCATACAAGGTCATGCTTGATCGCATGTTTCTAAGGCGTTTTAGCGTTTATGGTGAAACGACTATTTTTACGTAACGTTCTCATGCATGGGTTTGCATGCGTACGTGAAATGGTTTATATTTGGATTATATTCCATTAAATAATAGTTTTATAATGTTAATTAGATTTGGGGTATTTCAGTCTGTGTTATATTTTAGGTGGATTCATTGAATATGGTTCTGTTGATTTTAGTGTTGAATTTGGTCCATGTTTCCTTTCTATTTTATACAGGTTCATTGAATATGTTTGTGTTCTGTTTTAGGCAGACTGGTTGAAAATGGTTTTGTGTTGTTTTATGCAGGTTGAAATTATGCAAGAGTTCATCGGTACTTTCACAAAAATTGATATTAGAGATAAAAAATGGACAGCAGAGGAAGCACCAAGGCAAAATGATACTACTAGTTGTGGTATTCTAATGTGCAAGCTGATGGAGTTTTGGGAGGGACAAACAAACAAGATTTCAAAGAGAAGAAAGAAATGAAGGCTGCTAAGGAGATTGAGATTTGCCACTTTTAATACTATCTCCTATTCAAAATAAAAGTTGTTTTAGAGATGTATCTAGATTTAAGTCTGTCCAGATTCATCTCTAAAACGACATATATTTTGAATAGAAGGGAGTAGCATTTAGTTTGTTTATATTTTGTAATTTGACCTTGTTATGGTGCGTCAGAATTGAGCCTAGTTGAGTTTTTGCAAACAGGAAAAGAAAATGAAAGTGGAACCATCTTGAATATTAGTGGTGCTTATTTTTTTGGGGTAAAAATACAATATACAGGAACTCAAAATATGATATATTGAATAGAATGCCATTATACGCTTCTGTCTGATTTCAGCAAGAAGTAGCAGCATTTGTTCAGTTTTCGTATTGATGTTTACAGTTCGTTTCCATCTCCACTGATAGTTGACTCCAGACACTCAGTTTATTGTTTCCAAGGCTTTGTCACTCAAGCTTTGTACCTACTAGCTGTATAAGCTCGTTTATGTATAATGTTTTTATATATAATAATGGAAACGTTATATAAAAACATGGAAATGTTATATAAAAACGTGGAAACGTTTATACAAAAACATGGAAACGTTTATATAAAAACGTGGAAACGTTATATAAAAACGTGGAAACGTTTATACAAAAACATGGAAACGTTTATATAAAAACGTGGAAACGTTTATACAAAAACATGGAAACGTTTATATAAAAACGTGGAAACGTTTATATAAAAATGTGGAAAAGTTTATATAAAAACATGGAAACCTTCATGCATAGCAGAATAAATATTATTCTTAATTGTGGCGTGGAAACATTGGAATCGTGGTGTGGAAGCGTTATATATAATCATGGAATTGTTCAGGTTTCTATAAAAATGTGGAAACGTATATGGGTCCGTCACCAAATCTCATGACATAATTAGAAAACTCAGCCCAACACCATCATGACATAATTAGAAAACTCAGGTGGCTTTTGATTATTAGACAGTAGATTCATATGGCACGTCTCATTCTTATTGAGGTATGTACAACCACAGAGCCACATATGACATCCATCCACCTAGCCACTGTCACTGTCGCCGCCATGATGCTCAGCCCCGATCATCAGGCCCGTCTGTCAAAAGGCTAGATTGTCATCACCCTTTGCGTCTGTGAAATAAAGACCCCCCTTCTCGAAACAGCGGTTAGGACTTAGGAGCACTACAGATGAACGCAAAGAGCCAGCCCTACTACTTCAGTCAATTCAACCCGTAAAAGCCAACGATCAGTCCAACCATTTCAGTCACGCTCTCCCTCTTGCGTTCTCACCCATCGTTCAAAGCCAAAAAAATCCTTCAATGCCCTCCTCATCTTCCGACGCTTGTTTTGGAAGAGCGCAAGATGGGCGAAGGCTGAGAAAGTGGCTGCATGCACAAGCATCGGGTCAAATGCCTAGCACAGGTGCCTGAAGATGGAGGAGGGGAAAGGGAGGAAGATGCGAAGTGCTGATCTGGTCGTTGAACACTGGTAGGTCTTGCAAACTGCTGGGTCGTGTGGGTCAAGTGAAGAAAAATCTCATGTGTCTCCTATATTGAACGGTTGGATTAGAAGATTATTAAAAAGTGGTGATTCAATCCGTCAGGGACGGAAAATATGGGTCCGTCACCAAATCCGCGGGGCAATTCAGATGCCAACCGCGTCTGAACTAAAAACCCACGCCATTGGAGTAGATTCTGCTCCAATCAGGGAGAGGGTACACTTGCCGCAAATACCATAGCAGATCCTACTCCTTCGGACTTTGGGGGAATACGTTGCCTTTATCTCTTTAAAAGCACACATGGTTTCTGAATCTAGCTCCCCCACAAACTACCAAAAAAGCACCATGCACTGAAGAAATAAACATTGATAAAGCTAAGGAAACACGTAGTCGAAGATTAAACAAGTAATTTGTCGTCCATGAGAAACTGATCCTTGCTTGCGAACTTAACAGCACTAACGACTGATAAAAACAAAATTGGGAGATCTCTTGATCATAAGGGGGAGGAGATTTGCAAGGTTTCAAATGAAAGAGGAGTGGATTAGTAGAAACGAAGTTTATGAGGACTTTAGCAAAAAAATAAATAAATTTGCAAAGTGAAAGAAAACAATCTACGGTTAATGTTACTTCTAACTAGTAAAGTCAAATCCAATACTAGTTATGCCTTTATATATTATAATATCCACCGGGAAGAGGGACGGGCAGCGGCGACACCGGACACCGGAGCAAAAAAAAAAAAAGATTCACCAATTTTTCAGAAAGCTATTTTAGTATGGTGAATTACAAACGAGAGAGAAGACTCTATATATACTAAAGACTACTAACTTAATAAATTAAAAGGTTATGGATATGTCTGGGAGTGGGTTGAGGCGAGAAATGGCTTGATGAACAGTTTCATTTGCCATACACTGACCCTTGCTTATCGTAGAAGCTGCAAGTGCCCTACAACTATTCATTGTATAGCGAGGTGTGTAGGGAGAGAGTTCCCGACCTTTCTTTTAAGTAGGCCATTTTTTCACATAGAATTCAGAAGAAGATGTAGTGAGTCATACACAACATCTAAAACCGTTTCTACTAATTGATATGCTTCCTTAAATAATTGAAATTCAATTTCTTAATCTGTATCTTCAATCTTTGGAAACTTAAAAAGTTCTTTCGTCCCTGATCAATAAACTGTACAAAATCCTTTAAATTTTAAAGAATTGTTTAGGTAAATAATATATTCAAATTCCTTAGTTACATACCTAAAAGAAATCATAAAGTATCTACTTTAAATGCTCATAACTAACCCATTTAAATTTAGTTTTCAACGTATAGCATTCAAAACGACCGGAATACATAAGTAATGTCACCATATACTTTAAAATATCACTAAACATATTGTAATCGATCTAGATGTTACCGAAGTAAAAAGATGTTTGAGCTAGAACACATTTATTATTGATTGTAACAATGTTAAAAGCCACTTCTCTAACAATGAATTTTAAACCAAAATACTTAAAATATATATATATATATTTAAATAAATAAATACAAATATTTTAAGAAACCAATTTAATAAAATGTGTATAAGTCATGGGTATTTCAATCACACTTTTGAAACTCACTAAAAAGACGTTGATGACCTTTAGGGGCATTTATTTCGAGCAGGGGAAACGGAATAGAATCAGGAAAGTGAATAAAAAGAATAAAAAAGAATTCTCTTTGATTTTTCCGGTTGTTTGTTTGAGCCTGGAGAAAAGAAATAAACAATCGATCAACGGCTGCCAGTCAATGGTCAGCGAATGTTGGCTACCAGTCAACGGTTATTAATTACCGATTAACATTCACCGGTCAATAGTCATTCGTTATCGGTCAATGGTCATATGCCGCCGGTCAACGTGTACTTGGGAAAGGGAATCTTATTCCATAGTAGGGGTGGTGAATCAAGATAGAGGATTTTGGATAATCCTATTCCCTTTCCATTTCCTAAAAATAGGAAAAACCGGCAAAACAAACAACAGGAATCCCCGATTACCCAAAAACAAACGCCCCTTAATATATATAGTCATATGTAGCGGTATGGATCAAATAATAAAAAGATGCTCCGTTCTATGATAAGTTGTTTGTAGAATATAATAAAACTACTTCCACACGAACATGTCCAATTCAGCGCAATAACAACAAAACCGGCTTAGAAGGAGAGACAAAAAAACTCTATTCGAAAAAGATACTCCCACCGTCCCTGTTTGACTTTCTTGTTTCCTAATTTGGATATATAGTTTAACTTTAATATTTAACATATAAGATGATATAATTTTACAAATTTAAGTTTTGCAATGGAATCCTTATGTGAAAAATTACATGTTATAGAAATTTGTTTTATAAAATTATTCTATCTTATATGTTTAATATTGAAGTGAAAAAACGTGTCAAAATACAAACAAGAAGGTCAAAGTGGGACGGAGGTAGTAAGATACTAAATGAGTTGGTAGCTTTGAATAGTTAGGATTTATTGTGTAAAAAGGTGAGGATGGGAGATAAGTAGGGATGTCAATCTTGACCCGAACCCGAAACCCAACCCAAAAGTCGGGTTTACGTTGAGATTTTTGTCCCGAAAAGATTTTCAGGTTGAGTCATTGAAACCCGTTTCGGGTTCGAGTTGAACCTGCCAACCTGTAACCCGAAAAAAATTATTTAAAAATAGAAATATATTATATTTAATGACTTAAATTAGTGTTTAATGATTAATTTATGACTATAAATAAATAAATAATTTATGATTTATGATTAAATATAGTACATAATAATTAAGTAATATTATATTTATTTATTAAAAATCTAAATTTTTTAAAAATTAAATTAAATTAAAAAAAAAACAGGACGGGTTCGGGTCAACCCGCTCCAAGTTCGGGTTGAAGAAATATAACCCGCTTTCAATTCGGGTCAGGTTCGAATTGACCTAAACTAGTTTCCGGTCGGGTTCAGGTTGAGCTCAACCCGAAACCCGATTTTGACACCCGACAAGTAAAGTATGACTCATCTTATTTGCATAGCTCATTACTTGTCTACGTTAATGAAGGTACTATTCTTCGTGGAATAATATTTTGAGCAGCAAGAAATTTACTAAAATATTGTGATGATGAAATTATTTCCACATATAATAATTGTTGCATCCACGCTCCATCATAATATTACTATCCCCTTCCTTTCGCACAAGTTTGAGTTCAACATTGAAATGATTGGACTGCTCCCTCTTTTACAACTTGTCTAGTAAAGGGAAGTTCCCCCTTCATTAATGACTTGAGAATAAATTATTTGGTTGGTCTCCGACATGGCTTTTGTCTAAGATTTCTAGCTCTTCAACAATCTGGGTATGGTTGAGATGTAGACTTCATGGCCAAACTCATGACTTCATGTTTATGTTTTTTCTCTTCCTTTGCCCTTTGCTTGGTTTGTCCTTTGCATCTGGGGCGTGTTGAGCCTGATCTCGATAGTCATAGTACTGATGGACTTGACCCACTTCCTGACATCATCCCTGCGGGTAGCAACAATGGTAGCTCGAGTACCACAGTTCAGTTGTCAACGTTCCACTTCAATAAAAGAACGAACTATCCTCGCTACTTCCAACATACTTAATTCTTGACCAACCATAATTACCTTGCATCGGAACCAACTGTATATGTTGTTAGCCGAAGAGTTATTCTCAGGTTTGAATGGCTATAAGGTAGTTGGTTCTACTCTCTATCTGGTATAATGGATTTGGTTGGGACTTTTCTTGCTCTTCCCATTAGTTGATGTTCACTACCCAGTTTTGTTTACTTATCCTTTTCAGGATACTTAGGTCGCGTTCGATCCGCGCAGTTTTTTTTTTCTCAACATTAATGTGACACTTGTCCTTCTACCATTGGTATATTGTATGCATGACCCCACAAAAGTAACACATGTCCTTACTACATTAGTTAACTAGAGTCACATTAAAGATAAAGCAGGCAGAAGCTGCGTTTCGAGCGGCCCCTTAATCCATTGTCCATTGTTCAAAAGCAGTGCCCGCCGCAAGTATTACTACGTTACAATAAAGGTCTCTGTGGTTAAGCAATGGTGACCAGACATATACCCTTTACAAAATTTAAATCAATTATATCTTGACAGATGTTCTCTATAATTTTTAAAAGCAGCTTAAAATCCTAATCGCTCCCATCGAACTTCAGCCCGACTTTGTCCATAGGTGACTGCTTCAAGCGCACAACCCAATGAATGGAAATCAACATGATACTCTCACTAAAGTGGGGATGATGACCCTTTAGATGCACATTTATTAAATGAACATTGCGGAGAGATAGCTGTTCTAGTATTGTAACATAAAGTGGAGGGAGAGGAAGTACGAACCCTTTTGAATTCAAATTATGTATGAAATAAAACCAATAAAATGCCAGGCTTGTGGGGTATATTGAAATTTTATTTCCATAGAAATTGGCTTAAAATGAAAGAAGACTAACAAATTTGTTAGGCTGTTCATATGGTTTTAGTGAAAAACTAAAAGAAATGAAAACAAGACAAGTGATTAAGTACAAGATACTTTTGTTTACAAGTTTTATCTTACTACAAAGAGGATACAAGAATCATTTGGTGGAGGCATAAGAAATTTAAGATAATAAAGGAAATGAAGAGTTCTTGATTATGAGTGAGTGAAAATGGTTTCAAAAATGAGGTCTCGATGTTGTAAGAGGTACGCCAATATGTTAGACGGTTTAGGATACTGAAGATACAAGTCGTTGGAACTACAACTGACAATAAATTTGATGGAACAAATTATAACAAGGGAGTACTAAAATCAATAAAATCCTTATTTCCATCTCAATACTTTTATATAAAAAGAATATGTTGATTGAGACGTTAGGGAAGTGGTAACTATTGATTCAACCTTTTTGATTTTCCATCATATGGCAAGAGCGGATCAAGTCTAGTTGGAGACTGCATGCAACTCAAGGGAAACCATGAATTCAATAGTATAATTGATGTTTAAAATATCATTAATTATGATATCCGGTATGCCTAATATGAGAAGTACTTAGCGTAAGTACTTACCACCCAAAAACACTAAGAGGGTTTGTTTTCCTCTGTTCCTTTTGCGGCCGCCGGCTCACGTCTAGACTCCGGCAAGTTCTGGCATCCAAACCACCATTCAAGGACAGAAAGAGTAGAAGGATAGTTTAGAGAAGGAGTTATATCCGAAAATTCAGAAGAATCGCTCAAGGGGTGAATTCCTTATCAAAGGAAGATCTCCTCTGCCTCCAACCCGCAAACCTCTTCTTTCTTCTGTTCGCCCACCCCAAATCACCACCAAACTCCTTCATGTAAGTCCAACCTAACTCGTGTTTATTCTCTCAATTTTAAGTTGTACAAACTCATGCGCAAACACTGACACAGCACAATTCTTCCTCATCAAACGGCATAAAACATCCCATTTCGCCCACAACACCAGCGTCTGATGCACACAAACTAGATGGCAAACTTTCAAAACGATCACAAGAGGTCAATTTTACTACAGCTATGGTGGGGTTGGGACGGGGAGGGTTTAAAACTAAGGGCTCAGAATCGCCTTTGATCAGACAGAAAATGGAAGAACCGGCAGGCCATTGCGGGCTGCAAAGCAAACCGTTGCCATATGAAACGGTGAAAGAAACCTTCCCCCATTCATAGACCCTCAGATGCTTTACCCCGCCCTCTCAACAACCTACCATTCTCGCTTTCGCCTGGATCTCACAATTCCGGATGCCAGAATTGCATTTTGCGTCATCACAGCCTCTTATAATTTATCGATATTGTACAAGTGTACATGACAAAGCAAGGAGGGCGATGGACTCCTGTCATAAAGATAAGTTCGAGCAAATTACCGGTTCGATAATGAACTGTTTTCAGCCCCGTTTTCAATCTGGTGTGCGAGATGCAGCAGTTCCAGTGATTTATCTCTTAGAGGCGCAGACACAAGAAGAGAATGAACAGAGACGCAAAGCATGTTCTCAGAGTCGACTATGATCAGGCAGAAACGGAGAACCAGCAGGCCGTTGGAGGCTGCAAAGCAAATCGTTGCCGTATGAACGGTGAAAGAAACCTTCAACCACTCATAGACCCTCAGATGCTTTACCCCGCCCTCTCAGAACCCGCCTTTCTCGTATTCGCCTGGATCTCACAATTCCGTATCCCAGAATTGCATTTTGCGTCATCACAGCCTCTTGAAATTCATCGATATTGGACAAGTGTACATGACAAATCAAGGAGGGCGATGGACTCCTGTCATAAAGATGGGGCAAATGTAATTTCACCGACGGTCTGTGTTATTTCTTTCCTTATTTCCCAACCCTAACTTGCGTTATTGGGTCCTCAAACAAATAGCTAGCGCTCTTTAGCTTGAGCAGGAAGAGAGAGGGGGAGGGAGAGGGATCGGAGGCGGTTTTAGTTGAGAATTTGTACTCATCGATCGACACAATCAGCCGAGGTCATAGATTGTGTACAGGAGAGGGGCAAAATCGCCGCCGTAAAACACCCACGTCTCTCCAGATCTCATACTTAAACTAATGAGAAGGGCAAAAATCCCTAGTGTTCAGCGAATGAGAATTCGGGACGTTATATAACCAATTAAACTTCAAAACCATAAACTCCACAATTTTGGGCTGTTTAGAGTTAAGAAGTGGGCTTATTATTTGTTATCGGGCCCATAGACGTCACACCTTTGTGCTAAGAAACAAGTCTCCGTTTATCTACGACTAGGAAGAAAAATAACATGTTTTTTTTTTAACATGTTATAATTTCATGAATGCCACTATATTTTAGCTAATTCATGAAATGTTCTAAAAAATAAAATAAAAAGTCATAAAATACCACTATATTTTTATAAAAGTCTATAAAATATTACTATAGTAATTGATCAAAAGAATAAAAGACAAAAATACATATTAATTAACAAAATACTTTTAAAGTTCACAATATATTCTCAAGTATTAAAACATTCATAAAATTCACAAAAATTCAAAACACTATAAAAATATGAAACAAATATAAATTGAAATATATTTTAAAATTGAAAAATTAAATATCAAAAATCAAAAAATAAATATATTCATAAAATATTGAAAAAACTCTTAAATTTTTTAAATTATTCAGTACATAAAAAATAGACTTTTATAGATATAATTTACACCAAATACCATAATTTATATCATTCATTTTTTAATTTTCTCCAACAACTTAAATTATTTATTCAAAATAACATATATTATTATTTTAACAATTATTCAAGAAAATTATTACAGAAATTTATATTCTATTTTATAGATAACTAAAAATATTATGTCATAAAACTATCTGTAAAACTAAATATAAAATTTAAAAATATATTTTTAAAATAATGTTTTTACGTTTAATAAATAATTTAAATTAGTATCAAAATGTCTGGTAAAAATAATAGTACTTAATTGATATAACTATGGTACTTAATTAATATAAATTGGTAAAAATGGTGTAAATTATGTGTTTAAAACACTATATTCAACTGAAATTTTTTTAAATCTAAAAAATAATTACTTTTTTAATATTTGAGGATATTTTAATATAATTTATTATATTTTTCAAAAAAAGTTATAAAATATTTTATAAAATGTTTTATATTTATCTATAGTTTTATAGTATGTTGATATTTTTGTGAATTTTTTTTAAATTTTGAATATTTAAGGATATATTATGAACTTTAAAAGTATTTTGTTAATTAGTAGATTTTTTTGTATTTTTTTCTGTCAATGACTATAATGACATTTCATGTACTTCTGCAAAAAAGAAAAAAATAATAATAATATTTTGTGATTTTCTTTATTTTTTGGATAGTTCATGAAGTAGCCAAAAATATAGTGAGAAATTTCTCTTTTCTCCAAAATAGAAATAACATGTTACTAGTATACAAGGTTTACCATTCTTTTAGAAGAAATAACATAATCGCGATGACAATTTCTTCTTCTTCACCGTTTTTTTTTTTTGTTGTTGTTGTGTATAAATGTAAGTAATGGTATTAGACCCTGTTTAGGTGTTAGGTTTTTTTTTTTTCAAAACAAAGTTTGGGTGTTAGTTGAAATTTATAATTGATGACTAATAGATGATATAAAATAGCTTACCATTAACACAAGTAATATGATTATATCGATATATACTTTTATTTGAAAGAATATATCATTTTCTATTAAATATTACATGTATTTGTTTTACTAATAAGTGTAGGTTTGATTTGTTTCAGTATGTGACTGTCCGCTTGATCCGGTAATTTTATTTTTTAAATATAAATTATAAAAAAAATTAAAAAAATTACATAAATAAAATTTTAATTAAAATTGATATAATATAATTTATTTAAAACTATATATAATTTTAATATATTATAAAACTTAAATTTAATATACATATCATCTTTTTCAAAAATAATAAATAATATAAAAATCGGATCTGATCCACTTGATTTTTTTTCAAACTTGATATTTTTGACCGATCTATCCGAAAACCCAACCGAACTGCGGTGTATTATAATACCATATAAACTGCGGAGGTATTATACGACCTGTTGGGTCACAAGGCCTTACAGGTTAAATATCAATAGATTTTATATAATATTTATAGGTATACATTGTATTAACGAGTACAGATTAGTTAAAATTGTTGATTTAGCAGATTTTGTTTATAATGTTATTTTCAAATTTAAATGTAATACTTTATTTATATAAATAAATTGTATTATACAAAGAGCCCCACAGATAAATAGTTTTCTCCATTAGTGACCTTATAGATGTAGAAAAAGCAAACTTTATTCTTACAAACAATGCACTTGTTAAAGATATTTGTCGTAATCTCACATTCGTGATGAATAAAATGAAACATTCCCATTCTAATCCTTCGAATGACATCACAGATTATCCTCCGTTCTTTAATGATATTTAAATAATAAATAATTTATCAACTTTTATATATAATGGTGTTCATAACCTGTTAAGTTTTGGGTAGGTTGAGCTTAACCCGAACCCAACCCGAAAATAGTTTAGATCAACCTGAATTCGAGGTTTTAAGAGGATGTCAAAGTTTAGTTGGGGAAGAGTGTCACAATCCAAATTCCAAGGGTGATGGCGCTTGAACCCTCACCCCCAACGATCAAAGGAATTCATTGGTTGAGGATGAAATACCACTAATCTTCGAGTTAGGAATGCATATTATATATTGGTATAAGAGAGTTAATCCTTATTTTGGAACATTATAGAGTTATGAGACTAGTCCGGGGATTAATATTATAATGGGCCTAGGGAAGTTAAAATAATCAATGTACCTTTTCTTGTCTCTTTTTAAATTTGATTGTAATTACAATACACCCACTTATCTTTTCCTGAATTATTTAAATACTAATAATCCATCTTCTACCAACGTAACAATGACCTCATTATTTCTTTCAAATTTAATTACTCAATATTAATTTATTCCTTTTAGATTGCTCCTTGTGCCAGCCGAATTGGGTCTTCAAGAAGTGCTGGAACCTTGTTTGTTTTGTTGCTCAAAATGCCTCCATTGGAAACTAGAAGGTAATTCCCTCCTTTTGGCTTTAAACACTCTCTTGCTCTAGGGTTGTTTCAAGAGTTTAGTAATCTCTTAATACTCATTATTGTTCCATTGGGCGATGGTCTTTAGCTTAGAAAAATAACCCCACATGACCAGTTTGTAAAACAAGAGCAAAGAGAAAAGAAAGGGCAAGGAAGAAGAGAAGGGAAAAGAAAGAAGGCTTGTGAATTTAAGGTAATTTAACTACCCTAATGTTTCCCCTTAATGCCTTTTAAAATTTTGGGTTGGGTAATTTAAAAGAATGAATCAAATATTGTATTGGAAGTGTGTTTGGTGATTAGGGGAGAAAAGGGTGATGATGTTTAATGTATTGTGCATTGGTATATGATTTAAGGCCATAAGTGCCATGCATTTGAGATTATTGCAATATAATGAGTATAATGAGATTTGGATGAGTTTTATGTGCTGGTAGAACCCAGTAAGGGTTTGGTTAGTTGATTTGTGAATGTTTGTGATTAGGTGATGAAGACAATAAGTTTGGATAAGTTAGTGTAGTACGGAGTTATGGTGAAATTTCGGTAGAAAACCAAGTGCTTATGTGATGTTGAGAGGTTGGAGAACCTAAGGCTAGCTAGGTGTTGTTAGGTTTTGATTTGGTGGATTAATCACCTTGAAATGGTAATTGGAGAATGGGTTGGAAAGATGCAAAAATTAGTAGCATAATTAATGTTTTGGTATCTTAGAATTTCTAGAAAAGAGTTAGGGGGTATGACCTTGAGAATGGTGAGTGTACTTGAGTAAAGAATTTGCAATTGTCTAGAAAGGACTTGGAATGACCATATTGGTAGAGAACAAAACACAAGTTGTCAAGAGAAGTTCTAGAAATGCACTAGTGTGCAAAAGTGCAAAAATGAGAAATAAGAATTTGTAGAATTGAGTAGAGAGTTAATCAATGATTAGGGAATATTTAAGGAGTGTTTAAGATGTTTTAACATGTTTGGAAACATGTGGAAAGATTAGAAAAGATTAGGTGAGGATTAAGGAGGGATTAGGAATTGAAAAATGGTGTTTTAGCATCTTTTTAGTAGGGTCCAGGTCCTAGCCCTTGGATAAGGTCCCGGACCACCTTAAAAATGAGCCAAAAGTGTGTTTTGCAAGTGGTACAGGTCCTTAGTCCAGGACCAAGACCCAGACCAAGTGAGAAAAAAGCCCCGAAAGTAATGTTTTGTGTTGGTCCGGGACTATAGGTCCGGACCATGTCCCGAACCACACTCAAAATTCAACCGAAAGTGTTTTTCAGCCCTAAATGCATGGGGATTGATGGGTAATGGTATTAAATGATGTTTAGGACTTGTTTGGTGACATATAAAGGTCATTAAAAGTGTAAACAAGTGATAGATTAAATGTGAAAGTTGTGAACTTAAAACCCCCATGAGTAAAATTAAGGTTAACGGGACAACGGGGTTAAATACAGATGTACCAATTGTTTACATACCGTATAGTCTTAATGTTAATAGGATCACTTGAAATGTTATCAGTGATTTGAGGATTATCCGAGGAACATAAGATGGCTCGTTAGGAAATTCCATGGTGAAAGGTATGGTTTTCTTGCAACATGTGTTCTACCGGGTTACACCGGCTTGTATGCCTACTTGTTTTTCTGGATGTTTACGACCTTATAAGATAAGGCATGTAATGAGTTTACAGTAATTCATCTATGTGATGTGTTTGTTCCGATATCGTTTAACCTCGGCTATGTGCTAAACCGTAGCTAACTGACTCTAGGATCACATAAGAGATCGGTATTCGGATTTTAATGCCCCAACCTACGAGAACGTTCTAACTATAGCTATCCGTGTGTTAGTTGTGTACTGTGTTGTGAGTAAATGTGTTTAACCCCTATGTGTCTAACTGCACTTGACTAACTATAGTGTAACAAGATGTGATAAGTCCCGTGGGGAGCTTCTAACCAATGTATATGTAACACCCCTACTACGCACTTAACAATAATTGAAATCGCAGCGGAAATAAACAACTAGGTATTAACTAAACGATTCGGTGCTACAACGCCGTTAACCACCCACGTGGTTAACAAGGCGAATAAATACAAGCGTACCGGTCTGATGATCAGACTCCCGAGCATTAGGTACTAACATCCATATATACATAACCAACATACCGAGTATTTAATACAAACCGTCACTGTAACATGTAACTGTAAACTTCCACTGTGTACAACTGCCACTGTAATAACGACGGTGTTCAAAATATAACGCCACGGAAGCACAGGCGCATCCCGGCTCAACATCCAAAATAACCAAAAGTATTTCTGCAGCCTAGAATCTATAGCCATTCCGCTTCCTCGATCCTCATCCTGCAATAAAATATGGAGCCCCCGAGGGGTCAGCAACCCTTGGCTGGTATGGTTAACGCGCAGTCCAACGGCTACCGGGATACGCACAACTAATTGTCATGATGACATGACATTCATTTTAAACATACAACATCTATATCATAGCAAGAGTATTGCATAACAACATCACACATAACATACAAGGACGAATCCCTTTAGGAAGCGAACTAACACAATTAGATCCCATTGAGAGCCTAGAGAATGTTGCCAAACTCATGCTAAGCTCGTTACACAACTCGTTACCGTCCTGTTAAATTGAACGAATAACTTAACACAAAGGTGCGTCGGATATAGTGATCCAAGCACACCGAACAAAACATAGTATGCCCCTGTGGCCCGACGTGATTCAGTAGAATAGCCTTGGATAAGCTAAAGGGAAAGTTGAAAACCAAAATGGAAAACAACCATAACATACAAAGAGAATCGAACCGGTTATGACATCGACTCCCATACTCACACGCGTGGCCGGAACTACCGGACTCCTCACTTCCCGGTTAGCACTTGTTAGAAGTTCAACATCGAACTCAAAACAAATCACATGCAAGTGGTTAAGTCTTGTTAGACACACACAGGGAAATGAGTCACACCTAACAACATAGTAATATTAACAACTGTAAACTCATTACATGACTTAAGTCTTACAAGGTCTTAAACACACAGAAAAACAAACAACACACAAGCCGGTGTAAACCGGTAGGCAACAGACTGCAAGAAAACCATACCTTGGTCCTTGCTTCGACTGGTTTCCACCTTTGGAGAATCCTATACACATTTAGTAATGTCGGTTAATTTAACGTACTAGTCCGTCGATAACTTTTACTTTACTTTCTAGTTGTTTTACTTTCACATTTTATTATAACTTCTCACCTTCTAAATTGTCATTATACACACCTAACATGCCTTAGACAACCTTATAACATCATTACTTACTAATCCCCATCATTAGGCATCATTATTTAACCTTAAACTCAACCTTTAAAGTGGTCCGGGACTTGGTCCCCAACTAAGGTCCCGGACCGTGTCATTGTAAAACTCTCGGGCTGATTTCAGGTAGTGGTCCGGGACTCCATACAGGTCCTATGTCCCGGACCAATGTAGGCAAAAACTCTCGGGTTGTTTTTATGGGGTGGTCCGGGACTTCATACAGGTCCTAGGTCCCGGACCAATGTAGGCAAATTCTCTCGGGGTAAAACAGGGGGTGGTCCGGGTCTTTGTACAAAACTAAGTCCGGACCACAATGCCTCAGAAAACTCTCGGCCTCTTTTAATGCATGGTCCGGGACATTATCCAAAACCTAGGTCCCGGACCACTGCTACAGATTTACATTTTGACATTTTCTAAGTCTTGTTGCAATGGTTCTCACATCCATTAAATGTATAAACTTCCCAAATGATCTTAGGTATATTCTAATGCCAAAATATCATCTTAAACACACCTAGTTCCTTGTCTAACTTGTTACTTAATTTTCTCATAAAATTCACCAACACTTGTAACATTTCTTACAAGGTTTCTAAATGGTGTTTCTCACCTATGATAACCACTATCCCAAAATGCTTTCTCCTCACCATAACATCATCTCCCAAGCATCTTTTCTTACCAACCTAAACTTCTAGTTGATGTCTAAGTCCTTTTTGTTTCCTAGAACACCTAAGACATTATTTCTTCTCTAGTAAAACACCTAGACATTTCTAACCTTCTAGTTCACTAGTCACCAATTCTTTAAACACTTATTAGAAACTTCTTGTTATTACCTAAATTGTGACATGGACTCTCCTAGAACATTACTAAGCCAAAACACATTGGTTTCACCATTAAACATTCAAGAACACTAAAATCCATCAAGAACATTCTTATACACAAAACTTCACTCATTTAACACTACATCACAATATAGTGCATAATTTAAATTGCTTGGCACTTAGGCCCTTAAATAGCATGGCTCTTAGGCCCTAAGATGCATAAATCATAAACACTGAATTTCCCACATTATATTTGCCTTTGACCTGCAAATACATACAACAACACATATGCCCTTTTACTAGTCTCCTTGAGAACATTTTTCTAAGTCATTTACCATTAGCTCCTTAAGTAGTTTTAATAAGCAATATAAGCTCATTTCTCCTAAGACACTAAACTACATTAAGTTAGCATATTTACCTCTTTTCCTCACAAACTTCTTTCTTGTTTCCTTGATTAAAAATCGGTAAGGATGTTTGATTGCTTGTCAACCTCTAAACAATATACAAATAATGAAATGAGTATACAAGCTTTATGCTTCATCTCATTGCAAACCCTAGATACATATATTGTCTTAGAACATTTTGATGATTGTTTTACCTTGGATATGAAGGAGAGTTTGGATATGTAGCAAGAGAGGACTCCACCAAGCCCTTGGAAGATTCAAATAAAGCAAGAACAAGCAAGGTAAAGGCACCATTAATGGTATTTTTCGGACAACATACAAAGATAAAGGAAATGGAGTTTTTCTTTGAGTTTCCTTACCTACAACCATAGGAGAACAATAATATGTGAAAAGATGAGCTCAAGCTCCTCCCATGGAGATTCCTCTTGGCACCGAAATGGAGCTCTTGGAATTTTGAGAAGACAAGGTTGAAGAGCTTGATGAGACTAAGAGAATGGTGGTCTTTGTTTTTGATTTGGCAAAGTGAGCTAGGAGATATAAGAGGTCAAAGATGGAGAATGGTGTGAGAGCTGTTGAAAACCGATGGAGAGAGGAGAAGATGAAGTTGGAGACGGTGGGAATGCAAGAGAAATGAGAGAATGAGTTTGAAGTTTGCTTTTGGAAGATATAAGTAGTAAAGCAAATAGTAACTTGCTTTATCACTTGTTATTTATTTGTTAACTTGCAAGGTGGTGACTCACCTCATAAAAACCGGCCCCCATTAGTCATCTAGGGGTGTTTTAGTCTTTGTTGACCATTCAACTTACTTATATAGACTTATGTTATAAACTAGCTTATTTTAGTTACTATTCATAAAACAAGGCACATATTTGTGAAATTTTTGATTTCCCATTGATTTAGACTTCCTAATGTGATACTAAGTAGTACACATGTTAATTAAAGAGTAATGATGGACATTTAGCCATTCAAAACTCATTTACAAGACAATTTTTCAAAAATGTGCTTTAAGACTCCTTAAAGCACATTTTGTGTTTTAACTTGTTTTCAAGCTTGGTTTTCTTTGGTAATTGGTTTAATATGTTCATTAATATATAAATAAGGTCTTGGTAAGCTCATTAGGTCTTAACCAAGCTTATCCCAAGCTTAGAGCACATTTTGGCCCTTATTGACTTTAAGGTATTTATTCGTGTTTTCTATGATGTTTAAATTGTTTACTAATGTTTCTAAGACTCTTTTTAGTCTTAATATACCATATTTTAATGTTTAAACAACATACTAAGGTTTGGGGTATTTCAATCTACCCCCCTTAAAAGAACTTTGCCCCAAAGTTCATACTTCCCACATATCTTAATATTAACACACGGGGAACACTTATAAATAACACTTCCGTAACAACATTAACAACATATTACATAACACCGGACACAAGGTCCAAACAACATACCATCATTCAGACACAATGGTCTGTAACATAACCAGATAGCAACATAACACAACATAACACATAGACAATGTATCCGAATACATGTCGTACACACATGACCGAAACGGCTCTACCCCCCTTAAAATAGGGGTACGCCCCGTACCCTATACATACAAATACTAAGAAGTAAACAATGACGGGTACTTCGCCTTCATCTTATCTTCCAGCTCCCAAGTGGCCTCCTCAACGTCCTGGTTAGACCAGAGAACCTTCACCAGTCTCACAGACTTATGGCGAGTGTCTCGAGTCTTAGTATCCAGAATCCGTACCGGAGTCTCCACTGATCGCATGGTCGGCTCTAAGGTTAGCCTTTCAGGTTGAAGTACATGAGACGGATGAGACATGTATTTCTTCAACTGGGACACATGAAATACATCATGTACCTTGCCCAGCCCGGCGGGTAAATCAAGTCTGTAAGCTACCGGGCCGATCCGCTCCGCCACAACATATGGCCCCACATATTTCAGGCTCAACTTGCCTTTCTGGCCAAAACGAAACACTCCCTTCATGGGGGACACTCTAAGAAATACCGGATCGCCCACGGCGAACTCCAGGTCACGTCTACGCACATCGGCGTATGATTTCTGCCTATCCTGAGCTGACTTCATGTTAGCCTAGATTGTCGTACTTCTGCTTGAACTTGCTCCAGATACTCTGGTCCTATAATGACCGTCTCACTCGACTCATCCCAGCATAATGGCGTGCGGCATGGTCTACCGTACAAAGCCTGGAAGGGAGACATCTTGATCGAAGCATGGTAACCGTTGTTGTAGCTAAACTCGATCAGATGTAACTTATCAATCTAGCTGGTCTGAAAGTCAAGTGCACATGCACGTAACATATCCTCGAGTGTCTGGATGGTGCGCTCACTCTGACCATCTGTCTGTGGGTGGAACGTTGTACTTAGCTTCAGCTCGGTACCAAGCACTTCCCATGTGGATTTCCAGTACCTCGAGAGGAATTGGTATCCCTGTCAGACACAATCGTTTTTGGTACCCCATGATGTCTTACAATCTCTCTGTCGAAGAGCTCTACAAGTTTTGCCACTTTCCAGG
>CM041780.1:262484699-262606537 GCA_023374045.1 Limonium bicolor
TGTCCTTCATCGGTTTGAATCGAGCCCCCTGGTCAGTCGGTCAACAACCACCCAAATCATATTCAGACCTCCCCTTGTAGGCGGAAGCCCTACTACGAAGTCCATGGAAATGTCATGGAACTTCCCACTCAGGCACTGGCATTGTTGTGTACCATACCACCAGGCCGTCGGTGCTCAAACTTGACCTTCTGACAAGTGAGACACCTCAACACATAATCATCACACATCCTTTTTCATACCAGTCCACCAAAAATATCTTTTCATACCCTTATACATTTTGAAGCTCCGGGGTGAATCGAAGTCGTAGAACAATGGGATTCACTCAGTATGCGCTCCTTCAGCTCAGCGCTACTCCTCGAATACACAGTCGGCCATTAAGCCTAATCAGGTCATCATCGTGGAGTCGGAAGTCATACTTCTGACCCTCGAATGTGCCATCAATAAGCTTCTTCTGCCTGATCTCCAACATATACTGATCCGTCATCTGAGCACTCCGCACCTCTTCACCCAAGCTAGTATGAGAGACTAGCGAATGGAGAGTGTGCTCGGCGACTCAATGCGTTAGCTACCACATTTGCTTTACCCTCTTTGTATTGTAATTGATGTCATAATCGTTTAGAAACTCGACCCACCTTCTTTGTCTCATGTTCAACTCCTTCTGAGTGAACAAGTACTTTAAACTCTTGTGGTCAGAATAGATTGTCCACGCTTACCCCATACAAATGATGTCGCCATATCTTCATGCGAGACAATGGCACCCAATTCTAAGTCGTGGGTAGGGTAGTTCTCTTCATGCTTCTCTGTCAGCTGTCGTGAGACTTCGTATGCTACGACCTTCCCGTGTTGCATCAACACACAACCCTACCTCTGCCTGATGCGTCGCAATAGACCTCAAAACCATCTGGACCGTCTGGTAAAGTCAGGACTGGTGCAGATGTCAGAGCATCCTTGAGACTCTGGAAAGAACTCTCGCAGTCGACTGTCCACTCGAATGGAGCATCCTTTTTCATCAAGGAAGTCATCGGCTTCGAGACACTGGAGAAGTCCTTCACAAACCTCCTGTAATATCCCGCCAGACCGAGGAAGCTCCGTATGTCGGTAATTGTCTTCGGCCTAGGCCAGGTGCGCACTGCATCTATCTTTGCGGATCAACAACGATCCCGGCTTCATAAATCACATGACCAAGAAAGATACTTGGTTCAACCAAAATTCACACTTAGAAAATTTCGCATACAACTGATTCTTTCTCAATGTTTGCAACACACCTCTCAGGTGGCTTTCATGCTCACCCTTGGATTTTGAATACACAAGTATATCGTCGATGAAGACTACCACTGACTTGTCCAACTGATCTTGGAACAAGCGGTTCATTAAGTCCATGAACTTAGCTGGTGCATTGGATAAACCAAATGGCAAACCGTAAACTCATAATGTCCATATCTGGTTCTGAATGTGGTCTTCTCAATGTCACTCTCAATGGCAATCTGATGGTATCCGGATCGTAGGTCTATCTTGGAGAATACTGATGCTCCTTTCAACTGATCAAATAAGTCGTCGATGTGTGGTAAAGGATAAGGGTTCTTCACCGTAACTGCATTCAGCTCTCGATAATCAATACAAAGGCGGAGGCTACCGTCCTTCTTCTTCACGAAGAGGACCGGTGCTCCCCATGGTGAAACGCTAGGGCGGATAAATCCCTTGTCGAGTAGGTCTCTCAGCTGCTCCTTGAGCTCTGTCATCTCTGCTGGAGCCATACGATAGGGCGCCTTCGCAATGTGGTCCGGTGCCCGGAACCAAATCAATTTCAAACTCAACTTCCCGTGTTGGCGGCATGCCCGACAGTTCCTTAGGAAATACATCAGGAAACTCCGACACTACCGGCACATCTGGGCTAAACTCTGGGTCTCTCTATGTCCTGGACATAGCAGAGGTATACATCATTCCCTCGTCGTATCTCACGATACATGGCCATGGCGGTGATGATCTGAGTCGAAGGCTCCCTGGGCCTCTGGCGGTATGATATGGTAACCCCAGACGGACTCCGAAGAAGCAGCCGGTGCTCGGCACATAGGATTCTGCCCTTGTACCGCTCCACCAGTTCATCCCGACAATCACATCAAAAACCAAGTCCATCAAACTCTATCAAGTCGATCAGAAACTCTTCTCCTCTGATTCGTACAACAACATCTCGTGGTAGTGGGTACACCTGATCCGTTCTTTCGACGGGAGAGTGACTAAGAAGTCAGGCATCTCTTCACCGTCTAACCCCAGCCTCTTCGCAAAAGATAGCGAAATAAATGTATGAGGCTCCGGAGTCGAACAAAATCGAAGCGTCCACGCCATGACTGGAAAGGTACCGGTGAGGATTGTGCCGCTCTTGCCGGCTTCTGCCTCATTGCAGACACTCAGTATACCTGCCATTCCGAGTGCACAGCCTAATTCATTGGCAAACTAATAAGTATTTGGTAATAACACGGTTGACATACTTCAAACAACTCCACTTTATTCATTAACGTTCTCTTTACACCACAAGTTGGTTTACATTTCTGACATAACTAACACATACATAACATCCTTAACATACACTGGCTTAACAGATTACATGATAACACAAGGCCTTAAAATTGCCTGAAGGTCAAATTCAAACGTCCGGGTTTCATGTGTGTGGCATTGATCATTGCCGATGGTGCGGTGTTCAGTTTGATCTTTTTGATGCCATGATATAGCATCCTTGACTGCCCACCCATGATTAACACATCTCCTGATTTCAACACTAGCTTCTTGGCGAGATCAGCACGCTTCTGCTCGCCGTACACAAACACTGCGGTATCACCAATGGACCAAGACACCACGGGTACTCCCTTACTTAGAGACTCGGGTGACTCGTCCTTATCTTGGTGTAACCTAACCGTCCACCTTTCTGGTAGAAGTTCACAATACATAAATCCGCCTTAACACTTGGTATTGAATCTGATTCAACTTACTGAGCAATTCCCACGGGGTGGCTAACGACCGCAAGGAACTCCTCAGGTATCATCGGTACAGTTGCTCCATCTTCAGCTCGCACTTCTTGATATGTCTTGGTGTAAGGATTCCAGTCCTTACCCATGCACATCATCTTCAATTTCATCCTCGATCCGCTCGGGTATTCGGGTGTGTAGAAACCTCCGGGTGCTGCTCCAGTTCGTCGCATCGTCGGATAATGTGGATTTGTGCTTCCGGTGTCAGGTATCCATTTAAGAGTACCATACCTGGTTGGATGACCTGACATTGCTCCATTGGAAAGTCGGTGATGTTGATGGTGGTTTCTTCAGGGTTTGGTGTGGGTGGGATTGGATAGCAAATATTGAAGGTTCCTAAGTTTTCAAATTACCTTATTAGGTGTTCTCACATTATACTTTAACTGTTTACTTACATGGTTGTTTACTTAGACTCACTAACACACATGCATGAAATGCGGTATGTGCAGAACGTTATTATCGTGAGTGGTTAAACTGGTGTAAAATTAAAAGAAAAGAAATTAAAACTCAAATTAAACGTCGGGCTGCAAACAAATCCCGGTCGTGATAGTATAGAAAAGTGTAAGCGACCGGATTATCGAACCGTGGGACTTATAGTGAAATAAGTAGTACCTAAGCGTGTCACAAGAGGGGGTTTAATTGACTTGTTTCTGAAAAGTAAATAACAGATTAATTAAGTGAAATGAGATGAATTAAATGGAACTTCGGGTTCAGGTTAATATGATTTAATTAATTGTGCTATCTCTACCGGTTTAATAAAATAGTTTGGCAAGATTCCTGTAATTTCTTAAGGTCCGATGAAAACTCATAAGAACTCGTTTACCTGTAATGCAGGTCCGATGAAAACTCAAGCAAAAAGCGTGTAAACGGCAGAGGAGTGTGAGGAATTTTATTCTTGCAACATGTATTAACTTAAACGATGAAAATAAGTTCTTACAGTTTTACGGCTTAATTAACCCATCTGTTTCTAACCGATGAAATTAAAAAACAGACTTAGTAAGGCTTTTTAATAAACCGATGAAATTTATTAAAAAGAGAGAGAAACAAAACTTTAATCGTAACAAACTGAATTTATTTTAACGGTAGAAATATATTACACAGCTAACAAACCATAATTAAACCCTCGCCCGAAGCAAATCCTCCTTAGCCTGACATATTAACTGGTAATAAGTCAGACAGAGGTTGGACGAAATAACAAAACGAGATGCGTGGATGATGAATGGAGAAAATGAAGAGGAAGAAGAGTGGGAGCATACGTAGGATTTTTGTAAGTGAAATGAGAGATTTTGAGTGTTGAGTTTGGGGGTGGAACGTGTGTGTGAATATTACAGAGAGTTACTTCGGGCCATTTTTGTGCGCAGGTTATTACGTTGATGTGGTAGTGTTTATATAGAGGAGGAAGAAGAAGAAAACAGAAGAAGAGAGAAGGAGCAAGCGTGTGAATTAACAAGATAAGGGAGCTGCAGTGGGAGTAGATGGATAAGAAGAGCATTGATTGCTCATTAATTGCAGACAGTGGACGAGTTGCAGACAGTCGGCGAAGGCAAGTTGGAGACGACGACGAGCGAAGAAGGAAACTAGCGCGGGTCGATTTTAGTCGCGTCCGCCTTCATGTCTACATGTATCTAGGTGGTTTTAGAGGTGTCCTCCTGAACAACCGCCTCTGTTTGGGCGGTTCCCTCATGTCCTCCGCCTGAACAACCGCCTGGTGACCGCTTGCTGTCCGCCCTAGAGTCCGCCCTAGTATAGGCGGTTGTGTAGGCGGTTGTAAGCCTGACCGCCTCTGTTTAGGCGGTTGTGTAGGCGGTCACAAGTGTGACCGTGACCTATTTTCCTTCAAACTTCGACCGGCTCTAGATTCTTCGTTTGGACCCTGTTTTCTGAGCTGTTTGCGTCTATGCGTTCGTCTCTTCGTCTACTTCACTCCCGGCTTGGTTTTCCTCATGTTAAACCAATAATTTGTGAGATAAACAAAAAACATAAACTAGAGGAAAACTAACCGAAGTGGAGAAATGAGCAAGAAAAGTGCTAATATTATATATGAAATACACCTATAAAACATGCTCATTTGGACACTTATCAGTATGCAATCACTTATTTCATCCAACGGTTTAGGCGGTACCTGGTCTAGAAGAGGGCCCTGGTGCCTCAGACCGGTCCACCACATTCAGGGCGGCCTTGCCGGATCCCGACCCCTTCCCCTTCTGGGAATCTGTGTACCTCTGATCTGGGGGTGGCTGATTAGCCGTCTTCGGGCCATCGGTGGTCACGGTGGCCTTACCCTTCCACTGCCCTTAGGCCTGTAGTTTCTGCCATTCGGGTTCTGGAAGCGTTCGTAGTCACGATGCCCCATCTTTTGCAGAATCGGCACTGCACATCGTCTCCCTTGCAGTCCTTGCTGGGGTGGTCTCCTTTGCACCACTTGCAGTAGTAGTGGCGATCGGATCCAGAGCCCGTGCTAGCTGCCATCACATCACACACTCAGTACATACTTCACAAAATAACAATGCACACTAGAATTCGGTATTCGAATTTAACTAATTACCTTGGATGGGTAAGAGCGTAAGGGCTTAGCCGCATATGCATAGGTGAGCTGTAGAGGCTCCTCAACAGTGGTGGTCTGGGCTTGGCTTTGCCACCTGTTGCTGTCCTTCTGGGACTGGGGGTATGGCTTTTCTTCTTTCCTCCCCCGTGCCCTTGTGGTGCTGTTATACCCAAAATTTCAACCCCCCTAGTAGTCTCAAAGGCATACGTGTTACAAAGGGCAAAATGGTCAAAGTGCACCAATGCAGGATTTTCCAGGGACATTCTCGGGATTTTCTATTTTCATATGACTTGTACATCATCACCAAACAATTCCAAATATCGTAGTCATTATGAAAGGTATTTCATGATTTTCTGATAATATTTATTCTGGAAATTTAGCTTTTAATTCATATTATAAGCTAATTTCTTTAATTAACACATGAAATAACCTCGAAATAGAAATAATAAAAGGTTTCCAAAATTAAAATAAAATTGTCACATGGTTAGCATGACTACATACAGTCATAAACCTGAAATTATTTTATTTGGAACCTTATCCCAAAATTTAAAAGAGAAATTCAATCATTTTTGCAATTTTCTCTCTCCTATGGAAAATACCGAAATCAAAACAAAACGTCATGAAATTTTAACACAAGATAGAGGATGATTATTAAAGACTAATGCCGTTGGAATTTCGTTATTTCAACTTTCCAATAATAAGTTATGAATTATGGGAGATTCCAGATAGTGAGATTTTTATCTAATCGGTTATTTATCAAAATAACCCGATTCCAACTCTCAAAATTCTTAAAATTCATCCTTTACCTTCAGTTAAAATTTCATAATTTTTATCGGCCTGCAACATATTTTAAAAAATCAGATTCCCTTAGAGCACAAAATCAGGGTTTTAGATAAAAATCTTGTTCTATCAACATGGCCTTGCTCTTTCTATAAAAGGACCTTCCAAAAACGACCTAGGGCAGAGGAGAACACTTCCAAAGTCAGATAACACAGCCACAAACTTTCTCCCCACGTTTTAACACTTCCAAGCCTCAAATCAATACCGAAACACTGCAGAAATCACCCCGAAATCACCAAAAACTCATCCTTTCTTCTCCTATTGAACTTCCAAGCACCAAAAACACACAAAACCACCACAAAAACAGAAGAGAAACGTCCTTAACAGCATAAAGAAGAAGGAGTCAGAAGCACAATTCGAAGTCAATCCAAAACCGGCATCAACGAGGCACCAAAAGATCCCCGTTGTGAAGAGTCTCATTAAATCCGAAGGTAAAACAGGTTGAAGCCATGTTTTTCTGACTTTGTTCAACTTTAACTACTCTGTGTCAAAATTTGGAATCGAATTGACTTTTTATCGCTTCTGAATTAGCGTTTGTTTTCGCTTCTGCCCAATAACTTGTTTGCTAAGTTTCGTGTTTAATTCGAATTCAAATTGTAAACTTTCAATCACTAACGTGTTTAGAATCTTTCAGGCTACCTACCCATAAAATTTGAGCCAGAAACACCGCCGGGAGCCACCCAAACGCCGCTGTCCGAGGGCGGTCCGCACCCACGGACGCTATGTCCGGGGTCCCGGACGCCCTGTCCGAAAGCCGGACGCCCCGGACGGTGGCGGGATATTTTTATTTTCAAAATTTAGGGTTTATAAAACATGTCCGGGCCCACGGACGTCCTGTCCGTGGCCCGGACTTTTCAAAATCTCGTTTCTGTTTAAATTTGACTTTTCTGTGTAATTAAGTTAACTAGGGTCCGTGGGTTCGGACATTAGGTCCGTAGCCACGGACGAAAACAAAACTTGACCTAATTCTGCCTCCAAAACCCTAGTATTGGTATTTAATTTCCATTTTAATTTTCTGTCAAAAAATTTAAAAAAAAAAAAAACAGAAGCGCGCACTTAGGTTAAAAACGACTCGTAATAAGCCGTAATTAAACTAAGTAGAGGAAAAACGACTTCTAGGGGTAATGAAAGTAATTGAACCCTAATTAAGTCGAATATCAAGCCCCCGAACCCGAACTCTCCTTTCCTAATTTGATCTAGGTTAAAATTAGGTGGCGACTCTTAATAGGTTCCAGTGAGCTAGCTTAGGTTTAATAATTTTGTATATGACATAGTTATTAATCTTAGGTTATAAGTGGACCTAAAACCCGGTTAGATCCTAATCAACTTTAATCAACATAGGATAGGGTTTAAAATCGAGGCTCACAGACTGGCGACTCTGCTGGGGACAAACTTCTTAATTTTAACTTGTTTTAATTTTAAGAAAGAGGGCTTAACTCGAAAATGTTTATTTATGGCTTTATTACTCTGTTTGTTTACTTTCATGCGCACTTTAATTTTCTGCACCTTTGCATCATATGAGAGCGAGGGTCCACACAAACCGATTTCACCCCGGGACCCGTTTGAGGGTCCCCTGTCAGGGACTCACACCTTTTAGGTGATGTGAATAAGCGGGGGAAAAGAGGAGGGTGTCGTCTAACCACACCCCCTTAATACCTGGGTTTAGCCCCAAGCGTTTTCCTGGCAGTGCCCTTACCTAGCCCTTTGTTTGGTCAGTCAAAGACCCGACCGTAGACGCACACCTTCAGGTGATGTGAAAGGAGTGGGGAAGCCCAAAGAGAATAGCGTGCAAGCCCTATTCCTTTGTGGTGACCTGGGCCCGCGCCCCAAGCACCTCTCCGGATCGATCCATACCCGGTTCAATTTAAACGTCTAGTGAGGACATGTTGAATTTGTGTGGGCCTTGTTTGCTTGTGTGATCGGCCCACTACCCAGCCTAGAGATTGATAGGAACTTCTCCTACATCAACCTAGCCCAACACGAATTGACAGCTCTATTGTTTGCGGCCCAGAAGCCCTGTTTGGTTTAACATGTGAGTCGTTTGGGTCTCGGCCCAAAAGCCTAGACTTAGGTGATTTCTCTTCTGGCCCAATTTGAATTATCCAATTTGCTTTAGGCCCATAAAAAAGAAATCCACCTGAACTTGAAATAACTCACAAGCCCTGGAAATAAAATCTTTTTCGGCTTAGCAACCATCTTCTCTGGCCCGAAGAAAGTTAGGCCCATTTATGATTTAGGGACCATTCCAGCTCATGTGCTTTACTTCAGCCCCAAACCCATTCCGGCCCAAGGGCTCATTCTAGTCTAGGTAGACTTCTTATCATGACCCTAACCCAGAACCCTAGATCTAGGTGTCATCTTTTAAGCCCAACCAAAATCACTCGGCCCAAATTCCATTTCACAGCTCATGAATCATTCCGGCCCATGTGCCTCTCTTCCAACTCATTTCGGGCCTTAGTGCCTACCCACAATCTTCAAAACATTCCAGCTCATATGCTTTTCTTGCAGCCCAAACAAGTTTTAGCCTAAAACTTCTTTGTGGCCGAGAATTTTAGCTCAGGTCACTTTTGTTTTCCAACAGATAAGCCCAAATCTCAAGTATGGCAGAGGGAGGAAATCTAATCAACATGGATGCCCAGTTAGCCGAAGAATTCAATGAGATGCTGAAAAAGATTGAGCGCATGGAGAGGGCCACCAGGCCAGCCGGTTTTGACTACTTCTCCACTGGATTATATCCCAAGGTTGATCTCCCTCCAAAGTTGAAATTGCCAACACTTCCTCTATACAAAGGTTCCTCCGACCCACAGCTTCATTTGGCAATGTTCGACAGAGAAATGTCCATTCTTTCGCTAAGCGACATGCAGAAGGCCAAGGTATTCGCTCGCTATCTTGATGAAATTCCTCAGCATTGGTACATAACTCAAAGGATGAATACCAAGACCTACGAGGAGCTCTGTGAAGCTTTTCTGCATCATTTCGAGTACGCCAGAAGTTTTGGAGTCACCAGGACTGATCTTGCAAGCACACGACAAACAGAAGGTGAATCAATGACCGACTTCGTCAAGCGTTGGAGGACAAAAGCAGCCGCTATTCTCACAAAGATGGACGAACAGGAGCAAATCCGAATGGTAATCGAGAATATGCAGAAGCAATACAATGACAAGCTGAAATTCACATACTTTCCTAATTTCGACTTGCTGATGGGACAAGTTGGTCCTAAGGGAGAATTAAAGCTTGGGAATTAAAGCTTGGGAACAAAACACCGGGAATGGTTCAAGGACAGCAGCTTGCATCCAAAGAGGCATCCAAAAGAGAACCAGGCAGCATGAGGTAAACACCGTTCGACAGCTAAGAGAGTCAGGTTGGGCCATTGGAGCATCAGAGCCACCTAGAAAGAAACTCCGTCAGAGAGAGTTCACAGACATTGGCCAACCGTTGAGCCAGGCTTTTAAAAAGCTCCAGGAGCGAAACATACTACAACCTCTCACCCCCCGGCCTGGGGTCCCTCAGAAAGGAAGGAATCTAAGTCAGTTTTGCCAGTACCACCAATTACCCGGTCACGACACCGATGATTGCAAGGCTTTGAGGCACACGATCCAGGACTTCTTTGACCAGGGATTTCAATGCGGCGGTATTTAGGAGAATGTTTTTGTTAGAAATCACTTTAAATTCATAGTTCTTAGTTTAGACTTTAGAATATTTCGTTTCCATTCTGTTTCCTTTTTAGTATACTTTGAGTAGCTTTTCGATGTATGTACTCAGTATTGTTCAATTTATTTGCCATTAATAAAGCTTCTGCATCCTTCACATCTTTAAGAAAGTCATGTACAAAATGTTTCGTAATAAAATGCTTTTTCTCTAACAAAACAAAAAAATGGTTTGAGTATGTCTTCTGATAAAGGCACATGAAACAATCATCTTCTGGCAATAGAACAAGACGAGTCGTCTTTTTGCTTCCAAAAGGGTGAACATGTCCGTCCAAACACCGTCACAAAACATCCAAAACAATCCACAAAGCGGTCCAAACTCTACATCTGTTTAAGTGTTGTCGTAAACCCCTAATCAATACTGGGGGCAATCTGAGCTCGGGATCGTCGCCTTTAATCTTTCGTTTAAGCGTGCGAACTAGTCTCTGAGTGAAATTCAAGAGAGTGTCTTGAGCGGAAAAACCATGAGTGAACGAGCGTGCCATTTTTACATGACTCTAGTGAGACCACATTCAAAGGTAAGGTAAACGGCATAACTCCAACCGAAGGAGATATTTTGTAAATTTACGCTTAGACCTTTGAAAAGTAACAAAGAACGGATACACAACTATTAGGGATGACGAAGCACCTAGGTACAGCACCACACAACCAAAAGCTTGTGAACCCTGACATTAAACCCTAGGCACCCCCGCTGAGCTTTTCGTATACATCATCTTTTACAACATTACAAACTCCACAAACAAGGCAACCAATGATGAACAACCGACCCGGTGACCAAAGGAAGCAAGGAGCCCGACTTCCGAACAGCAACTTCACAGGTCCAAAGAAGCAACACCGTTACCAAGACAATGAAATGATCCGCAAATGGTCCCAAAGCGACACAGGATCCCATGAGCTCACATCATAAAACAACTCTCAAAGTTTAAAACCGGGAAACACAAGAACCCCGAGGAAAAAGAGATTCAAAGAAAGGCAAATCTGGAAAGCCTCGAAGTGATCCAAAATCAGAGAAGAAAGAGAGAAGGTGCAAGGAACAATTCAAAAGTCCCAAGTTCCAAGCTCACAAGCGAAGTCATCACGAAGTAGCCAAATGACTTCAACACAAAGAAGGAAAGTCCGAGAGAAGGTGCAAGTTGCAGCTTTGGTCACCCTTATAGCTCCATATATCCTAAACATTCCTCCATCGTCCCATTGTCTTTCATCACACCCCATAGCCACGTTATAAGCTTAAAAGACTTCCGACTTAGTAGTTGTGTATCCAATCACGTGAAAGTAGCAGGTTGAACGCGTAAATCTAACAAATGTCAAATTCAATGGTTGGGATGTTTTGACCAAAAGGAGAGCACGAGTGCAAGCATCAAACACTTTGAGTGTAGGATAGAAAGCACCACATCAAGAAATAATCCTTGACCATGTGAGGATAAGACTTGTTCGCATGTTTAATCAAAGAAAATACTGGGGGCAATCGATCGTTCCGATAGATTGCCATGAACTCTAGCTCAGATTGTCTTAAAGGAAAATACTGGGGGCAATTGTTGGTTCCAACAATTGCTATGACAACACCAATTGAAACCCAAAACAACCAACACCATCACACCACGGGCACCTCATAAGCCTTCACCTCCACATAAATTCCATGGCCCTTCATAAGCCTTGATCACCACTCAAGACATCTCCACGTCAAACATCACACCACACCAGTGGCATGTTCATCTCCTAGGAGATAAATTACGAATCTGAAATCTTTAGTCAGGAAACGATAATTTCACTTTTCTTTTCAGTAGACAGAATTTTCTTTAAATATTGCCATGTTTGCACCTCTTTCAGCAACTTCTTGTCCTGGACAATTTTCCATCAAAACACTTCGGTTTCATAAATCTCATCATGGCCTGTTTGGCATATTTCTAGCAATTTCTTACTTTGGACAATTTTCAGTCTTTTCAAGCACTTCAATTTCATTTTGCAATACCCACGTAAACCTCTTCATTTCCATGTTTGGAACTTTGACAATTTGCTTTTTGCCACAATCATTTGCATAAAACATACTTCACATCTTTGCATCATCAAACATACTGCATTCCTCAATTAGCCTAGTTAAGAGTAGAACGGATCTCGGTCTCCATAAGCAACCGAGTAGAACGGATCTCAGTCTCCATAAGCAACTGAGTTAGACGGATCTCGGTCTCCATAAGCAACCGAGTAGAATGGATCTCAGTCTCCATAAGCAACTGAGTTAGATGGGTCTCGGTCTCCATAAGCAACCGAGAGTAGAACGGGTCTCGGTCTCCATAAGCAACCGAGTAGAATGGGTCTCGGTCTCCATAAGCAACCGAGCAGGACGGATCTCAGTCTCCATAAGCAACTGAGTTAGATGGATCTCGGTCTCCATAAGCAACCGAGTTAGGTGGGTCTCGGTCTCCATAAGCAACCGAGTTAGGACGGGTTTCACCTCCAAACCTTAGGCACACATAAGTCCTATCACCACAAAAAAAAAACAACCTTAGGCACCCATAAGACCTACCCTACATTCAACCATTTCAGGCACCCATAAGACCTCCCTTACATTCATTCACTTTAGGCTCGACATAAGACCTAGATCCAACCTTTAGGCTCGTCATAAGACCTAGAATCATCCTTTAGGCTCGTAGTAAGACCTAGCACCACTCCCTAGTTTACCTGCTTCCATTAAAAACATTGCATCATTTTCACCATTTTTAGGTAGTCAACGCTTTAGAATAGCTTGACATCATTTTCATCACTTTAGGGTAGTCAACGCCTTAGAATAGCTTGACATCATTTTCATCACTTTAGGTAGTCAGCGCCTTAGAATAGCTCAACAACATATCATCATTTCAGGTAGTTGGCGCCTTCGAATAGTTCAACAACATCTCCTTCTCCTTTAGGTAGTCAGCGCCTTCGAATAGCTCGACACAACCCACTAGATTTCAAACGGCATACGAGGTCTTTTAGGATCAAAAAATTTGGGGTATCACTCAAGCATCAACTAGTCTTTTCATCTTTTACAAAGCCTAGTTGACGGGGGGCAATCTGTTATACCCAAAATTTCAACCCCCCTAGTAGTCTCAAAGGCATACGTGTTACAAAGGGCAAAATGGTCAAAGTGCACCAATGCAGGATTTTCCAGGGACATTCTCGGGATTTTCTATTTTCATATGACTTGTACATCATCACCAAACAATTCCAAATATCGTAGTCATTATGAAAGGTATTTCATGATTTTCTGATAATATTTATTCTGGAAATTTAGCTTTTAATTCATATTATAAGCTAATTTCTTTAATTAACACATGAAATAACCTCGAAATAGAAATAATAAAAGGTTTCCAAAATTAAAATAAAATTGTCACATGGTTAGCATGACTACATACAGTCATAAACCTGAAATTATTTTATTTGGAACCTTATCCCAAAATTTAAAAGAGAAATTCAATCATTTTTGCAATTTTCTCTCTCCTATGGAAAATACCGAAATCAAAACAAAACGTCATGAAATTTTAACACAAGATAGAGGATGATTATTAAAGACTAATACCGTTGGAATTTCGTTATTTCAACTTTCCAATAATAAGTTATGAATTATGGGAGATTCCAGATTGTGAGATTTTTATCTAATCGGTTATTTATCAAAATAACCCGATTCCAACTCTCAAAATTCTTAAAATTCATCCTTTACCTTCAGTTAAAATTTCATAATTTTTATCGGCCTGCAACATATTTTAAAAAATCAGATTCCCTTAGAGCACAAAATCAGGGTTTTAGATAAAAATCTTGTTCTATCAACATGGCCTTGCTCTTTCTATAAAAGGACCTTCCAAAAACGACCTAGGGCAGAGGAGAACACTTCCAAAGTCAGATAACACAGCCACAAACTTTCTCCCCACGTTTTAACACTTTCAAGCCTCAAATCAATACCGAAACACTGCAGAAATCACCCCGAAATCACCAAAAACTCATCCTTTCTTCTCCTATTGAACTTCCAAGCACCAAAAACACACAAAACCACCACAAAAACAGAAAAGAAACGTCCTTAACAGCATAAAGAAGAAGGAGTCAGAAGCACAATTCGAAGTCAATCCAAAATCGGCATCAACAAGGCACCAAAAGATCCCCGTTGTGAAGAGTCTCATTAAATCCGAAGGTAAAACAGGTTGAAGCCATGTTTTCTGACTTTGTTCAACTTTAACTACTCTGTGTCAAAATTTGGAATCGAATTGACTTTTTATCGCTTCTGAATTAGCGTTTGTTTTCGCTTCTGCCCAATAACTTGTTTGCTAAGTTTCGTGTTTAATTCGAATTCAAATTGTAAACTTTCAATCACTAACGTGTTTAGAATCTTTCAGGCTACCTACCCATAAAATTTGAGCCAGAAACACCGCCGGGAGCCACCCAAACGCCGCTGTCCGAGGGCGGTCCGCACCCACGGACGCTATGTCCGGGGTCCCGGACGCCCCCGGACGGGGTGGCGGGGGGCGGGATATTTTTATTTTCAAAATTTAGGGTTTTATAAAACATGTCCGGGCCCACGGACGTCCTGTCCGTGGCCCCGGACTTTTCAAAATCTCGTTTCTGTTTAAATTTGACTTTTCTGTGTAATTAAGTTAACTAGGGTCCGTGGGTTCGGACATTAGGTCCGTAGCCACGGACGAAAACAAAACTTGACCTAATTCTGCCTCCGAAACCCTAGTTTTGGTATTTTAATTTCCATTTTAATTTTCTGTCAAAAAAATGTTAAAAAATAAAAAAAACAGAAGCGCGCACTTAGGTTAAAAACGACTCGTAATAAGCCGTAATTAAACTAAGTAGAGGAAAAAACGACTTCTAGGGGTAATGAAAGTAATTGAACCCTAATTAAGTCGAATATCAAGCCCCGAACCCGAACTCTCCTTTCCTAATTTGATCTAGGTTAAAAATTAGGTGGCGACTCTTAATAGGTTCCAGTGAGCTAGCTTAGGTTTTAATAATTTTGTTATATGACATAGTTATTAATCTTAGGTTATAAGTGGACCTAAAACCCGGTTAGATCCTAATCACTTTAATCAACATAGGATAGGGTTTAAAATCGAGGCTCACACGTGCCTAGACCCTCGCTCGTGGCCTTGCGCTTAAGCGCTTACCTCGTCCCTCAGACGGACGGTGATCTCAACAATAGCAGCGGCATGATAGCACTCCAATTTAGGGTGTTAGTTATGCCCCGAAAAACAAACTCACAATACATAACACACTGCACACACTTATTCACATCACACTGTAGTTATTACCTGTAAAGTAGTATACCCGCTTGGCCCCATACCGTAGTAGCGTAGGCGGTAGCTCAATCGTTGTAGAAACGGTTCACTAAAATCCGGTCTGAGTAACCCAGATCCGGCAGCAGATGGAAGTCCGATGAAAGCGGAGTAGTACTCATCAACCGTCATCTTATCCCTTTGCCTCAAATTGTCGAGCTCTAGGCGCTGGCCTCTTGCACATGAATCAGTAGTACTTGGCTCACAGTAGAGCCGTGTACTCCCTCCACTGGAAGGTAGGATCAGCAACTCTGCCCTCCTTACCAGTTTCCACCAACTCTGAGCCGATCCCTTCAAGTAGTATGCGGCAAGACGGACCTTGACCTCCTCGGGCACATTCAAGCTCTCGTAGGCGGTCTCCATCTCGGAGATGTATGCCTCCAACTTACCAGGGTCGGTCTCCCCACTGAATGACGGGGGTCTCAAATCCGCCAACGCCTTGACCCAGTTGGTCTCGCGCGGCTGTGGTTGCGGTTGTGGCCCTTGTTGATCCGCACCGCCTTGCTGCTGCTGCATCGCAGCTACCAACTGTGGGACCATCTGGGCTACGGCGGCCGCAACAGCGTCGGCCATAACTTGCGCCGTAGGGTTCTCTCCCTGGTTCCCGGTATCACCAATGCCGCGCCCGCGGCCTCGACCTCGTGGTCTACCTGACATCTGAATTCACACGAACATTTATTAGCACTATGCTTGCACACTTATCGGTTCCAACGGTTGTAACGTTTTCCCGACAATAAGGTATCTCCACACTTAGTTAGTGGTTAACTTTCTCATAACTGTTCACTTAGGTAACTATGGTTAGGTTTCCTAACTCGGTATATTCCTAAGCTCGGTATTCTAGCCATCAGAGCGATACTTCGCTCTGATACCACTTTTTGTAACACCCCTACTATGCACTTAACAATAATTGAAATCGCAGCGGAAATAAACAATTAGGTATTAACTAAACGATTCGGAGCTACAACGCCGTTAACCACCCACGTGGTTAACAAGGCGGAATAAAACAAGCGTACCGGTCTGATGATCAGACTCCCGAGCATTAGGTACTAACATCCATATATACATAACCAACATACCGAGTATTTAATACAAACCGTCACTGTAACATGTAACTGTAAACTTCCACTGTGTACAACTGCCACTGTAATAACGACGGTGTTCAAAATATAACGCCATAGAAGCACAGGCGCATCTCGGGCTCAACATCCAAAATAACCAAAAGTATTTCTGCAGCCTAGAATCTATAGCCATTCCGCTTCCTCGATCCTCATCCTGCAATAAAATATGGAGCCCCCGAGGGGGGTCAGCAACCCTTGGCTGGTATGGTTAACGCGTAGCCCATCGGCTACCGGGATACGCACAACTAATTGTCATGATGACATGACATTCATTTTAAACATACAACATATATATCATAGCAAGAGTATTGCATAACAACATCACACATAACATACAAGGACGAATCCCTTTAGGAAGCGAACCAACACAATTAGATCCCATTGAGAGCCTAGAGAATGTTGCCAAAACTCATGCTAAGCTCGTTACACAACTCGTTACCGTCCTGTTAAATTGAACGAATAACTTAACACAAAGGTGCGTCGGATATAGTGATCCAAGCACACCGAACAAAACATAGTATGCCCCTGTGGCCCGACGTGAGTCAGTAAAATACCCTTGGATAAGCTAAAGGGAAAGTTGAAAACCAAAATGGAAAACAACCATAACATACAAAGAGAATCGAACCGGTTATGACATCGACTCCCATACTCACACGCGTGGCCGGAACTACCGGACTCCTCACTTCCCGGTTAGCACTTGTTAGAAGTTCAACATTGAACTCAAAAAAAATCACATGCAAGTGGTTAAGTCTTGTTAGACACACACGAGGGAAATGAGTCACACCTTAACAACATAGTAATATTAACAACTGTAAACTCATTACATGACTTAAGTCTTACAAGGTCATAAACACACAGAAAAACAAACAACACACAAGCCGGTGTAAACCGGTAGGCAATAGACTGCAAGAAAACCAAACATACCTTGGTCCTTGCTTCGAGTGGTTTCCACCTTTGGAGAATCCTATACACATTTAGTAACGTCGGTTAATTTAACGTACTAGTCCGTCGATAACTTTTACTTTACATTTCTAGCTGTTTTACTTTAACATTTATATTATAACTTCTCACCTTCTAAATTGTCATTATACACACCTAACATGCCTTAGACAACCTTATAACATCATTACTTACTAATCCCCATCATTAGGCATCATTATTTAACCTTAAACTCAACCTTTAAAGTGGTCTGGGACTTGGTCCCCAACTAAGGTCCCAGACCGTGTCATTGCAAAAACTCTCGGCTGATTTCAGGTAGTGGTCCGGGACTCCATACGGGCTATGTCCCAGACCAATGTAGGCAAAAACTCTCAGGTTGTTTTTATGGGGTGGTCCGGGACTTCATACAGGTCCTAGGTCCCGGACCAATGTAGGCAAATTCTCTCGGGGGGTAAAACAGGGGGTGGTCCGGGTCTTTGTACAAAACTAAGTTCCGGACCACAATGCCTCAGAAAAATCGGCCTCTTTTAATGCATGGTCCGGGACATTATCCAAAACCTAGGTCCCGGACCACTGCTACAGATTACATTTTGAACATTTTCTAAGTCTTGTTGCAATGGTTCTCCACATCCATTAAATGTATAAACTTCCCAAATGATCTTAGGTATATTCTAATGCCAAAATATCATCTTAAACACACCTAGTTCCTTGTCTAACTTGTTACTTAATTTTCTCATAAAATTCACCAACACTTGTAACATTTCTTACAAGGTTTCTAAATGGTGTTTCTCACCTATGATAACCACTATCCCAAAATGCTTCTCCTCACCATAACATCATCTCCCAAGCATCTTTTCTTACCAACCTAAACTCCTAGTGATGTCTAAGTCCTTTTGTTCCTAGAACACCTAAGACATTATTTCTTCTCTAGTAAAACACCTAGACATTTCTAACACTTCCTAGCACCCAATCTTATTTAAACACTTAGAACTTCTTGTATATACCTAAATTTTGACATGGACTCTCCTAGAACATTACTAAGCCAAAACACATTGTTTTCACCATTAAACATTCAAGAACACTAAAATCCATCAAGAACATTCTTGTACACAAAACTTCACTCATTTAACACTACATCACAATATAGTGCATAATTTAAATTGCTTGGCACTTAGGCCCTTAAATAGCATGTCTCTTAGGCCCTTAAGATGCATAAATCATAAACACTGAATTTCCCACATTATATTTGCCTTTGACCTGCAAATACATACAACAACACATATGCCCTTTACTAGTCTCCTTGAGAACATTTTTCTAAGTCATTTACCATTAGCTCCTTAAGTAGTTTTAATAAGCAATATAAGCTCATTTCTCCTAAGACATTAACTACATTAGGTTAGCATATTTACCTCTTTTCCTTACAAACTTCTTTCTGGTTTCCTTGATTAAAAATCGGTGGTAAGGATGTTTGATTGCTTGTCAACCTCTAAACAATATACAAATAATGAAATGAGTATACAAGCTTTATGCTTCATCTCATTGCAACCCTAGATACATATATTGTCTTAGAACATTTGATGATTGTTTTACCTTGGATATGAAGGAGAGTTTGGATATGTACCAAGAGAGCACTCACCACGCCCTTGGAAGATTCAAATGAAGCTAGAACAAGCAAGGTAAAGGCACCATTAATGGTGTTTTTCGGACAACATACAAACATAAAGGAAATGGAGTTTTTCTTTGAGTTCCTTACCTAGAACCAAAGGAGAACAATAATATGTGAAAAGATGAGCTCAAGCTCCTCCCATGGAGATTCTCTTGGCACCGAAATGGAGCACTTGGAATTTTGAGAAGACAAGGATGAAGAGCTTGATGAGACTAAGAGAATGGTGGTCTTTGTTTTTGATTTGGCAAAGTGAGCTAGGAGATATAAGAGGTCAAAGATGGAGAATGGTATGAGAGCTGTTGAAAACCGATGGGAGAGGGGAGAAGATGAAGTTGGAGACGGTGGGAATGCAAGAGAAATGAGAGAATGAGTTTGAAGTTTGCTTTTGGAAGATATTAGTAGTAAAGCAAATAGTAACTTGCTTTATCACTTGTTATTTATTTGTTAACTTGCAAGGTGGTGACTCACCTCATAAAAACCGGCCCCCATTAGTCATCTAGGGGTGTTTTAGTCTTTGTTGACCATTAACTTACTTATATAGACTTATGTTATAAACTAGCTTATTTTAGTTACTATTCATAAAACAAGGCACATATTTGTGAAAATTTTGATTCCCATTGATTTAGACTTCCTAATGTGATACTAAGTATTACACATGTTAATTAAAGAGTAATTATGGACATTTAGCCATTCAAAACTCATATAACAAGACAATTTTCAAAAATGTGCTTTAAGACTCCTTAAAGCACATTGTGTTTTAACTTGTTCAAGATTGGTTTTCTTTGGTAATTGTTTAATATGTTCATTAATAGGATAAATAAGTGTTGGTAAGTCAATTAGGTCTTAACCAAGCTTATCCCAAGCTTAGAGCACATTTTGGCCCTTATTGACTTTAAGGTATTTATTCATGTTTTCTATGGTTTAAATTGTTTACTAATGTTTCTAAGACTCTTTTTAGTCTTAATATACCATATTTTAATGTTTAAACAACAACTACTAGGTTTGGGGTATTTCAGTATAACTTGGGGGTGAGGAATCCGGGTGTCTGGTCACGCGCGTATGTATGAGGGTTGATATCTATATCAGTTTCAACTCTCTCCTGTGCATGGTTGTTTTCCTTCTTGGAATTTAATCTCCCACGAGCCTATAGCTGTCTCTCCTGCCTTGACTTAAGTTCGGGGTTAGGGGGAATTTGTGTACGGTGTGCTCGGGATCTACTTGATCCAACACATCATAAGTAATTTTTATATGTTCAATAAATAGAACAATATTATGTTATGTACGGTGTGCTTGGATCCCCTAGATCCGACACACCTTGTGTAAGTTAATCGTTCGATAAACAGAATGATATTGTGTTATGTATCGAGCTCTGTTGGGATAAAACTACACGTTAATATATATAGATTTATAGCAAACTAATAGGCAAGTGCACCTATTCGGAGTAGTAAAACAAGTGTCGTATCCACAGGGAAATTGTTCAATTATCCTAGTCTTGGTAGTTAATAAAAACTGTAAAAAGGGGTTTAGCCGGAAGCAAGCTTGATTTGTTGTTGGATTAGTACATAAATAATAAAAACAGTAAAAACAGTTGTGTATTAAGTGGATGGAAAATGTGCTAAGGAAGGTGAAATCGCCCAAATATAATTCAGATATTAATTATAATCCTGGTTTGCTCTTATTTGTCTGTTAAGAATTTATCTTGTGGCCTTCCTAAATCATAGATAAGGACAACTCTTAATTAATTCAATAGACTTTTTACAATCAGAAAAAGTCTAAAATCATTAATTAGCTTTAAGCGAGAATTCTTTTTATAACAGCGATGGATTTTATCTGCTAATCAAGGAGATAATATCTAACATTTATCTCTCTTTGTGGCCTATTCTCTAATTTACAAAATCATTGAAATTAGAGAAACCGTAAATGCATAAAAATGATCAGTTGTTAAGCATTTAATAATTTCGAGAGATAAAACAAATATTTATAAGCAAACCCGGTATTATAAATACGTCTGAATTATTTTGGGTTAAACACCCATCCTAAGCACAAATATAAAATTACTCAGACATTGACAGTACTAAAAACAGAGTAAAGATAGAAATAGCCATTATTCAGAAACTGCTTGCGAAGAACGGGTCTGCACTCGCTCTCACTTCTGTTGCCTCTTTTCTCTCTTTGTAAAATACTGCTTCTGTTTGAGTACGTACGTGAGTAAATGTGGTGGAGTGGTGAAATAAATAAAAGATGGAGAATTATGGTGTTACGGGATGAATTGAATGGAAGAGAATGGAGTGTGGTGCTGTTTGTGTGATTTCTTTCAGTCTCTCGTACGTGGTGTAGTTTATTTATGGTAGAAGGAGTGGGTTTATATAGAGGCAGAGGATGATTGAAGATAGAGCTGGAGAGGAGACAGAACTTGAGTTGATTGGGGTGGCTCTACGCGTGAAATGATTTACAGGATAAGGGAGGTGCCTGATATTGTTAACGGAGCAGTTCGACATGTCTGTAGGCGCCGCAACAAGCAACTGGGCAATTGGGGAAGAAAACTGTCGCGACAGTGGATCTGCGCTGCATTTTACTCTTGTCCGCGTGTTGTCCGCGTAGATGTCCGCGTAGAACAAGGCGGACACGTTGAGTTAGGCGCACTCTCAAGTCTTGTCCGCGTGGTTGTCCGCGTGGATCTATGCGGACACTTATGCGGACACAAATGGAGTCCGTGTGTTGTCCTAGTCTTGTCCGCCTAATATCACGCGGACACTCATGCGGACACAAATATGCCTTCGCGAAGACTTCACTCACGTCCGCCCCCGGTTAGGCGGACACTCATGCGGTCACCATGCGGACACAAACTTTGACCGGCTCTAGATTCTTCGTTTGGACTCCGTTTTTCGAGCCGTATGCGCCTATGCGTTCGTCTCTTCGTGTACTTTGCTCCTAGCTTGGTTTTTCTTCATGTTTAAACCAATAAATTTGTGATATAATTAATAAAACCTAAACTAGAGGAAAAACATACGATAAGTGAGAAATGAGCAGAAAAGTGCTGATATAATATATGAAATACACCCATAAAACATGCTCATTTAGACACTTATCACACCCCCACACTTACCTTTTGCTTGTCCTCAAGCAAAACCATCTACCCAAACAAGTAGGGAATGCTCAATATTAACAAATACTATTATGAAGGGTAGGATAAAGAAGTCAATAGTACATGATCTTAAACTTTTTAGAGGAGTGTGATCCATCACCTACTGGTGGCATAGGTGTACTCAGGGAAAAAAATAAAAATTAGAGTTTCGGGGTATGATCCGGAGTACTTCAATGCTTCTTAGTTAAGGTGACTTTGAGAACTTTTACCATGGCCAACTTCTCTCAAGAATGGGCATTGAGGAGAAAACAAAAGGAAAAATAGATTTATGCATTTGTTTCACTTTTGCATAAGAGATGAGAAGATAATATGTAGGTATCAAGCCTTTGTATTTAAGAACACTCAACTCTCTTTGTTGGTTACCAATGGTGTCTCGCAAGTCCCTTATTTATATATTTTTTTCCTTTTTTTTTGACAGAGAAGCACCCCTTAGCAATCCCTAAGAGAGAAGACAGAAAGAACCCCTGAGTAATAAAAATCCATCCATTTCAGATCATTTGGTCACACCGCATAAAAATGCTCCTCAAAAGTAATCAAAATTTTAAAATTTTTGTACATTTTTACCATTTATCCCACAATTCATAACAGTATTTATTCTTAAAGAGAACAACCCACATATAAAGGGTCCACGATATTGAATTTGGACAAACGCAAGATAAGCAGAGAGATTAAGCATTTAAGCATAAAATGTCACCGAAAAGGGCACACTCCCCCACACTTAAATTGAACAATGTCCTCATTGTTCACCAGAAAAAAACAAGGGAAAGTTTCAGAAGACCTTTTCGGTAAGTAGATAAAATAGAGAGAACACAAAGCTCACGAATAATCATTTAAGCACATAAACTCTCCTCTGCATATTTTATTTAAATAAAAGCATAATTAAAGAGACTGGTACTCCCCTGAGATTATTTTTGCTAGCGTTAAAAGAGTTCCCCCACACTTGAGCTTCAGCCTCAAGTAGCGTAGCTTGGTTGCGGTGTAGACATGAAATTGCACCTGCATAAGACACTAGAAGCAACCATACTACAAACGGGGTTAATAGTTAGCAAAAACAAAATTGAAAGAGAACCTGATAATTAAAAGAGCATAAAATCATATAAAAGATAAGTTCATCCGGGTTGCCTCCCGGAAAGCTGCCCTTCTTTAACGTCTTTGGCTAGACGCTTTCACCATGAAGTCATCCGGGATCGAATATGAATGTTGAAGTCAGCTTCAACGGTTGGGTGGGACGGTCATCATGAATTTTTGAAATTTGTTGAGTGGAATGCTCTAATGGTTCTGGTGGTGGGTAGCGTGGTTTGGTATATAATTTTCTTTTATCCAGAGCTGCTACCATTTTGATTGTGTCAGGGTGTATTAGTTGGTTATCAGGATTCAACTAAAGCATTTTCAAGAGCATCATTACGAATAATAGCAGATGAATTATCCTGCACAATAGAGTCGACAATGTCCATGGAAAAGGTGTCTTCTATATGAGCGGGTTTCTTTATAACCTTGGACATGTCGTATTCTAAAGTTTCGTTATGCAGCCTTAAAATGATTTTTCCTTTTTCAACATCGATTAGTGCTCTAGCAGTTCTCATGAAAGGTCGTCCTAAGATTAAGGGCACCCTAGTGTCTTCTTCCATGTCAATTACATAAAATCAGCGGGGAACACAAAAGTTCCTACAGTAACAATCAAATCTTCTATTATCCCTTTTGGGAATACTAAAGATCTATCTGCTAATTGTAATTGAATAGAAGTAGGCATGCATTTACCAATCTTAAGTTTGTTGAAAGTTGAGAGTGGCATTAAATTGATACTAGCTCCTAGATCACATAGCCCACTACCACAATCAACATTATCAATGGAACATGGAATAATTGGCAAACCTGGGTCTCCAAGTTTTGGAGGGAGACTCTTGAGAAGCACTGCTGACACTTCCTGTGTAAGGTGTACAGTTTCCACTTCCTGCAATGATCTTTTGTTGGTGATGATATCCTTCATGAACTTTGCGTATATTGGCATTTGTTTTAAAGCATTTGCAAAAGGAATATTAATCGTTAGTTTCTTGAAGTGAGTTAGAAACTTTCCAAACTGTTCATCTAAATTTTTCTTTCTTATTCTGTTTGGAAAAGGAAGTGGGGGAAGAATTTTAGTGAGAGAGGAAGGAGTAGATTCAGGAGGCTCCTTCTCCTCGGAAATAATTTTCGTAGGAGGTGGGGCTTCTTCAGCATCTTCCTGTTCTTCTTCTGGATTTTCTTGAGGCTCATAAGCTTGCTGTTCTTGGTTATCAGTATCATCTCAGGGAAGAGATGAGTTGAGCGGCTTACCACTTCTTAACGTCACTGCCTTGGCCTGTTCCCTTGGATTTGGATTTGGCTGACTAGGGAAGGCACCAGGTGGCCTTTGTGCAAGCTGCTGGCTGATTTGCTCCAACTGTTGGTTGGTTTGTTGTATCTGGGCTTCAACCCTTCTGTTAGTGGCTTCTTGATCCACGAGCCTGGTGTGGGTTGTAGTCACGAATCCTTTCATAAGGTTCCTGAATTCCTCGTTTGGATCAACAGAGGATGAGGATGGTTGTTGTTGTTGCTGGAAACCTGGAGGGGCACCTTGTGCTCTATAACCCATATTAGAATTTGGTTGGGATCTGTTTCCCTGATAGGTAATGGAATTGTTGTTCTGCCCTCCTTGGTTCTGATCATTATTTTTCCATGAGAAATTCGGGTGATTTCTCCATGGGTAGTTGTTGTTGAAGTTATTGTTGTAGGAATTACCGGGGCGGTTTCCTATGAAGTTTACATCCTCGTACTGGTTTTTACCTTCGCACTGATGGGTTTTATGAGGACCGGCGCATATGACACATCCTTCTGTAGGTGGAACTGGTGGTGAACTTGTAGGTGGGGAAGCTATTGTTTTTACGATTTCGTTTTGAGATGTTAGCTTTTCCACCATCTTTGCAAGGGACGAGATCTGGGCTGATAAATGATCCGTAGGCTCAACGTGGAGTAGGCCTGCTGCTCGTGGCGTTCTTCCCTTGGATCTCGTCCACTGTCTTGTATTGCTTGTCATGGTTTCGAGAAGGTCCATTCCTTCTTTAGGAGATTTCATCATGAAACTTCCTCCTGCAGAGGAATTGACGAGTAGTCGGTTTCCATCATCTAGACCATTGAAGAATGACAGGCAGAGGGATTGATCGTCGAGACCATGGTGGGAACATTTCATTAGCATATCCTTGAATCTTTCCCATGCGTCGTACAATGTTTCTCCCGGTTCCTGACAGAAAGTGTTGATTTCACCGATCAATTGCCTCGTTCGACTGGTTGGGTAGTATTTGGCAAGGAATTTTTGGGCCATTTGCAGCCATGTGGTGATTGATCGGGAGGGAAGACTTCGGTACCACCTGTTTGCTGAATCCGACAACGAGTGAGGAAATAGTTGTAGACGAATTCTTTCTTTGACGTTGCCGGTCTGACCAAAGGAATTGCAGAAGTCTAGGAAGAGACTCAGATGATTTCGGGCTTCATCTGGGTTCGCTCCACTAAACTTGCCTAAATCCCGGACGGCGGTGATGTAGTGGGTTTTGAAAGCCCATCGTCCGGTTTCTAGCGGTGTTAGTTCGGGGAGAACTGAAATACCCCGTAATTAAAAATAGTGATTAATTAGGCTAATGAATAATTTAGAGGCTTAATTAAGTATAAATAATCATGAGGGAACAAATCCCGAAGAAAACGGATCCTTAAAATGGATTAAAAGCATTAACGAACCTTAAAGCACGTTTTTCGAGGTAACCGGGAAAACGTGTCTTTAAGCGGGTCAAATAGACTCGTGACAGTTTTGGTCAACTAAATAATCATTAATAATATATTAGTGAGGCTTTAGAACCAATAAAATCAAGAAAACGAGAAATTAGTAAAAACTGTCAAAAACGGGAAGTTGTGGGGTAGAAGTAAAAATAACTCAAACTAGTGTGTCCAATATTGCAAATAAATTTCAAAACCCACAAGTGGGTCTGTGTGCTGTCCGATTTTGGACCCCTCTCACTCCCTCACACACTCTCCTTATTTACAAAAAAAAAAACAATAAGTAAACTCTCACCTTACTTTATTACCCACACTCTCTCATTTTCTCTCTCCTACTACATCATTCTACACTCACGTGAATACACCCCTCCTCACTCTCTCTTTTTCTTCTTCTTCAACCTCATGCGATTTCCATGGAGGCTTAGGAAAACACTCACAAACTCCATCTTCTCTCCTTTGTAACTCCCTCAAAACTCTTCCAAAAATTACAAAAATTACACCATTGTCTTCCTCTCCTCAAGAGCTACATTTTCCTCTTTCCAAAAATTGAAAAGGAGCATTTTCGTTTTTATGGGTATATCCCATTTGGAGCTTCAACACCACCATTAGAAGGCCCTCCTTCTCCTTGTTCTTGTAAGGTAAAAATATCTTCAAAAACTCCATCTTTTTCTAGCCTCAAAGGCAAAACGAAATTTGAGCTAAAACTCTTGTGTGCTCCTCTTGTGCCCAGCCGGTTTTGGCATCTTTGAAAGGGTGGAAAGATCATTCTTGAGCTACTCCAAGTGTTTTATAAACCCTTGCAAGGTAATGAAACTCCTAAACCCTAGAATGTACATTAAAAGCTTAAATAAGATTTAGTGTTGGTTTTGGTATTGAAGCATGTATATAAATGTTGGTAGTGTTAGAGGAATTGAGACTACAAACCGTTAGAGAGAGAGAGAGAGAAGGGAGGAGAAAGAAGAAGAAAGAAAATCTAGAAGAAAAACAAGGTAAGAATACTCTTTTGTGTAACTTGGTATATATATGTATGTAACAGTTTTTGGTAGTTTGAAATGAGTAATGGAAATGGTAATGTATTAGTAGTGTAATGTGTAGGAAGATATAAGTATTTTGAAGCCTTAAAATACACTCAAAAACTTGTTAAAACAGATTGGGAAAGATGTGTTTGAGTGCAGGAATTTTTATGAGTGTTTTGGTATTGGTATTGTATATGGGAGCTAGCATATTGTTGTGGTGGATAAACAGGTGAGATGTTGATAATAATGTGAGCAAAACAATGTGGTGAGTGTATAAAAATACAAGGGAGACTATGGCAAAATTTATCTAGGATTAGAACACTTAGTGAAATAGAAACTGGGTGAGAGATGTAAGTTGCAACAGATTTTGAGAGAGATAGATAGAGGGAAGATGGGGAGGATAGTTAATGTAGTTGTAATGTATTAGAGGTGTTAGAAATGACATTAGAAGAGGGAGCTAGTGTTGGGAGAGAGTTAGAATAAAATCTGTAGCAAGACACAACTAGGAAACAACTAGGGAAAGTGTTGAGTTGAAACTTGGAAAATTATGTGAGTGAATGAGTATAGAATTGTGTAAAGAGTTAATGAATGAACTAAGGTGTATTAGGAGGTTTAATTAGTGTCAAAACATGTGGGATTAAGTGTAGGAACAATGGGGAAGTAATGGGTATAATAGAGGACTGAAAACAGAAATTAAAATGCAAATACTGGGCCGGACCGAACTTGCGACCGGACTTGCAAGTTCGGTCGAGCCCAGATTTACAAAGACGGGTGAGCTACTGGAATCGACCGGACTTGCGACCGGACATGCAAGTTCGGTCGGCCAGGAAAATTTCCATCTGTAACCTACTGGAATCGACCGAACTTGCGACCGGACTTGCAAGTTCGGTCGGCCAGAAAAATTTCCATCGTGTAACCTACTGGAATCGACCGGACTTGCGACTGGACATGCAAGTTCGGTCGGTCCAGAAAAAATTTCTCCAGGATAGCTACTGGAATGGACCGAACTTGCGACCGGACTTGCAAGTTCGGTCGGCCAGAAGAATTTCCGTAACCTGAGCTACTGGAATGGACCGGACTTGCAAGGTCGGTCGCAAGTCCGGTCCTGACAAAAAAAAATTATTTTAATTTAAATAATAATTGTATATATATATATATGTATACCCATATATATATATATGTATATGTACATGTATGTAGGCATGCCAACATTAAGTAAGAAAGTGGAACTTAAAGTAATAAAAGATAAGTAAGTAAAGTGTAAGTGTAAGAAGTATAAGGACATAGTAAGTATAAGTTAAGCTAACGATAGTTAGATTAATCATTCAATTGTATGTATATAATAGGATTTGATTTGTGACACCGGGAAGACGTTTGGAAATACGGACAACGGTGAACGGTATGGATTCCTCATGCCCCGTATGCTATCTTGGTTACTCTGATTTGTGTGTTGTGTGCTAATTGATCACCAAATAAGACAAATGCACGAATCGGAGTTAATATGCATACTTGTGGATATGTAGTGTTGTATGTTGTGAATATTCTCTTAAATCTTAGTTTGTATAATTCATGAAATGTATGGATGATGATGAATGTGTGTATGTATGTTGTATTACATCGTGACCGATTATTTGTGTGAATGGACTTCTAACTTATTCCTAACAAGCTAACCATCCTAACTTAAATTGGTAACTAAATTGGAATGAGTAGAAGTCCGATATAGTTTCGGCCACGCGTGAGGATGCGGAGTCACGAGAGGTTGGCTCCAATTCCTGACTCTTAACTGGTCCGCGGCCCAAATCCCTTAAGTGGGTAGCATCCCGGATTGGTGAGTCAAGTAAAGCCTGGTGGTGGGACGGTGTAGTCCCTGCCCAGAGGCCATACCGGCTTAACATGAGTATGAGTAAGTAAGTATGAGTAAGTAAGAGCAAGTAAATGAGTATGGAAAGGTAAACAAGTAAAGTATGAAAGGGAATGTGTAAGTATTGTGTAATGAGTAAAAGAGTAATAAGCACTCCGATTAACCCGAATGCATAATTTGGCTAACCTTGCGAAGGTAAGTATTGTGAGTATTATTGTATTGTTGCCTTGGAATGAGTAATGTATTGTGAATGAATGTATGTTGTATGCAAGCATGTGTGTATGAAATAAATGAACAGCATGTTTAGTGGACGTCAAATAGTCGGCGTCCCTAGCTAGCACGCGGTATATGCAGAGTTTATACGCAGCGTTTGCTGAGCCCCTTGGGGCACCATTTTTACTACACGCAGGTACCCGTGAAGGATGAAGACTAGGAGAGTTGAAGTTTAATTTCCTTGTCTTTCTTTTTGGATTGTAAACAGTGAATTTATGATTGGTGTACTGAGTAGTACATGGCTATAGCTTTTGATTAGTCGGTGTACCATGGGGTACACCTTTTTGGATCTTGACAGATTGGAATTGGTATAGCTGAGTAGCCTTAGAAACTCATTCTTTTGGAACTTAGAAATGATGTAATCTAATATACTTAATACTCGGTGATCCAGGATGTAAGTATTTGACATACGTTCTTTTGGTAAGTAATTTAGTAGCTCGGTACATTATGTTCATCAGACCGTGACTGTAAGTAAGGTAGGCCTAGCTAGCCGTATGGGCGGTTAGCGGCGTTGTACCACCCGCCGTAGTAAGTATGCAATATTTCCGCTGCGAACTCGTAAGATTAACAGGACGATTAGACGGTAAGCATAGGATTAGCGGTTGGGGTGTTACAAGAACTATGGCTGATGCCCTTCCTTCGATATCCGGTTGGTGGTAATCCGAGAGGGCACGGTGTTCTGGTTGATTTGCATGGTCCATTTCATTTATAACTTCGTTATCGGCCATGACTTGATTTCTCAGGTTTCTTTGTGCTTGTAATAAAGTGCGCTCGGGTTCGGGTCTCGGACTGATAGGTGGAGAACCTCGGGTTCGAGTATTTGGCATGCACAGAAGATAACTTATGGTTTGTCAGAAACTGTGAAATTAATTAGTAAATAGAATAAGAAAGGCAGAGATATTGGTTAGGCTGATAAACGTTAATTAAACAACACTGATATATATTCTTTTATTTTTATATTTTTTAACAAGAGTAAAATGACAGAAAATTAAATGACAAGGGAAATTAAATGAGAGAAATTATAAGTTAGTAGTTAGAGACAGAAATTATAAGTTAGTAGTTAGTTGACAGAAATTTAAATGACAGAAATTATAAGTTAGTATACTGGAAATTTAAATGTTAAGGACAATGGAATTTAAATGTTAAGGACAATGGAAATTAAATGTTAAGGACAATGGAAATTAAATGTTAAGGACAATGGAAATTAAATGACAATAATATTAAGAAGTCAGAAGTCAGATGTCCAAAGTCAGAAGTCAGATGTCAGAAGTCAAATGTCCGAAGTCAGATGTCCGAAATTAGATGTCCGAAATTAGATTAACAACAAAATAATATAAACAAAATATTACAGTATAGCAAGTGAACTACCGGAAACTAGGGAAATTGATGGAATCAATCTCCCCGGCAACGACGCCAAAAACTTGTTGGGATAAAACTACACGTTAATATATATAGATTTATAGCAAACTAATAGCAAGTGCACTTATTCGGAGTATAAAACAAGTGTCGTATCCACAGGAAATTGTTCAATTATCCTAGTCTTGGTAGTTAATAAAAACTGTAAAAAGGGTTTGCCGGAGGCAAGCTTGATTTTTTTGGTTAGTACAAAATAAAAAAACAGTAAAACAGTTGTGTATTAAGTGGATGAAAATGTGCTAAGGAAGTGAAATCGCCCAAATTAATTCAGATTTATTATAATCCTGGTTTGCTCTTATTTTCTGTTAAGAATTTATCTTGTGGCCTTCCTAATCATAGATAAGGACAACTCTTAATTAATTCAATAGACTTTTTACAATCAGAAAAAGTCTAAAATCATTATTAGCTTTAAGCGAGAATTCTTTTTATAACAGCGATGGATTTTATCTGCTATCAAGGAGATAATATCTAACGTTTATCTCTCTTTGTGGCCTATTCTCTAATTTACAAAATCATTGAAATTAGAGAAACCGTAAATGCATAAAATGATCAGTTGTTAAGCATTTAAATTTCGAGAGATAAAACAAATATTTTAAGCAAACCCGGTATTATAATACGTCTGAATTATTTTGGGGTTAAACACCCATCCTAAGCACAATATAAAATTACTCAGACATTGACAGTACTAAAAACAGAGTAGATAGAATAGCCATTATTCAGAAACTGCTTGCGAAGAACAGGTCTACACTCGCTCTCACTTCTGCTGCCTCTTTTCTCTCTTTGTAAAATACTGCTTCTGTTTGAGTACGTACGTGAGTAAATGTGGTGGAGTGGTGAAATAAATAAAAGATGGAGAATTATGGTGTTACGGGATGAATTGAATGGAAGAGAATGGAGTGTGGTGCTGTTTGTGTGATTTCTTTCAGTCTCTCGTACGTGGTGTAGTTTATTTATGGTAGAAGGAGTGGGTTTATATAGCAGAGGATGATTGAAGATAGAGCTGGAGAGGAACAGAACTTGAGTTGATTGGGGTGGCTCTACGCATGAAATGATTTACAGGATAAGGGAGGTGCTGATATTGTTAACGGAGCAGTTCGACATGTCTGTAGGCGCCGCAACAAGCAATGGGCAATTGGGGAAGAAACTGTCGAACGACAGTGGATCTGCGCTGCATTTTACTCTTGTCCGCGTGTTGTCTGCGTAGATGTCCGCATAGAACAAGGCAGACACGTTGAGTTAGGCGCGCTCTCAAGTCTTGTCCGCGTGGATCTATGCGGACACTTATGCGGACACAAATGGAGTCCGTGTGTTGTCCTAGTCTTGTCCGCCTAATATCACGCAGACACTCATGCGGACACAAATATGCCTTCGCGAAGACTTCACTCACGTCCGCTCCCGGTTAGGCGGACACTCATGCGGTCACCATGCGGACACAAACTTTGACCGGCTCTAGATTCTTCGTTTGGACTCCGTTTTTCGAGCCGTCTGCGCCTATGCGTTCGTCTCTTCGTGTACTTTGCTCCTAGCTTGGTTTTTCCTCATGTTTAAACCAATAAATTTGTGAGATAATTAATAAAACATAAACTAGAGGAAAAACATACGATAAGTGAGAAATGAGCAGAAAAGTGCTGATATAATATATGAAATACACCCATAAAACATGCTCATTTAGACACTTATCAAGCTCGACATGAGGACCAATCGTTCTCTAGGCTCTATAAAAGTTGACTAAACTCTTACCCCGTTACGGTTCCTCACGTGATCCGTTCCGGAGTTATGTTGTACGTGTATTGTTGTATGATGAATGTTGAGATGTATGTGTATGTGATTATCAAAACAATACCAAGTTTATTTAAGAGAAGTAAAGGGTTGTAGCACGAACAAAATGGATAAGGGTTACCAATAGAATGAAGCCTTTAAAGTAAAAGCCCTCATGGCCTAAAGACCAAGTAATGTGATTTAATAAACGTTGTTGTGTTATACTTGATGAATGTATCTCAGTATTGATTACTTGTAGATTGTATTGTGTGTTTATAGTTTTTTTATGCATGATTTAAGTATAATCAACCGCATGCTCAGACGACAATTAGTTGTGTGTGGCCCGGTATATGGGGCTGCACGATTCCCATGCTAGCAAAGGTGTTGAGCCCCTTTGGGGCCACCCATTACATTTCAGGTACAATGGAGCTGGCAGCCGTTCGAGAGTAGGACGGGTGGCTGATTATGTAACACCCCTGTCGATACCACGTAATAATCCCTCACGTAGCATAATTAAAAGACATCTTACAACAGAAGAACAAACAACATTAACTCTCACATGGGTGTCACCTGCCATTACTCGCCCACGCGAGTAACGAAGCAGAAACTAAATCCAAACCAAAACAAACACAGCACTACCATACCGCTGTGACAACGAGATAAATCTTGTACATCATACTAAGTCCAAAAACCATAACCGTCGACAAGTGAGCATCTACCCAGTCCCGCACTTCGGCTTCGACGATGATCAGCAACCTGCAACAATGCCATAAAGGCTCAGCGATAAACGCTGAGTATGCGGGCCTGTACCCTATTGGTCACTTGTCATTTTAACCATCTTGATATTAGATTGATTTCATGCTTTACCAGTTTACAGATATAATAAATACTGTAATAATCATGCATAACACATAGTCATCCATCCAATCCAAATAGACATTATATTTCACAACAACAGACGTATAAATGAACGTATCGAATAGTTGCATGACAGTGTATAATCGCCTTAGCGAACGGTTTCCATATTTAATATTATTTGGCCTTCAAGGCCCCATCCATCCAAACCATGTTTAATTAATTACCATTTGGGCGTCATGTTAGGACAACCCGATTATCCTTTCCAATGGACAGTAGTCCTCCCGTACACACAAAGGTGCTCATGTTGCCAGAGGTCCGGAGGCCCCTGGTCGTTCACTTTGCCTCGTAAGGCGTCCATATAAAGGCCGTAGCCATGTACCAACAGCATGTACCATTTGACCCACGATCCAGTTAGGGCTCGTTGAGAAATTTTCTAGAGCGGAACCCGATCGGGTACCCCTCAGTGATCACAAATGCGCAACCAAGTAGTTCGTAAACTACCGGGATTCCTCCCCTCATCTCTTACCAATTCGCTCATAGGATTAAGATAAACTCTTAGTTTTATGGAGAATACAATTCATTAATTTGCTGCCCAATAGGTCTCACGTATACCTAGAAGTAATCTAGGTTATATTCATGTTCGAGATCCATGCTCTAGAGACCGACATTGTCGCATCGCGTACCTAAGTGTTTTACTTAGGTTATTATATACTTAATATTAATACTAAGGTATTATATTAAGTAACCATCGTGTCATCACATTAAACGCATATGTATGTTTATATAAGTCGATCTATAGTCGACATAGTGTTAGTCCCGTAGGACGCTCGCGCATAATTAAATAACGCAATAACACACATCATCACATACACATAACATACAAGTTATCAAACAAATCCGAGCCCAATGAATTCCTCAGGACAACCCGGATCAAACCCTTTTCACATACCGTACACCTTAGACCAAGGATGCGCAGTGTAGTCCACTAAGCTTGTCGAGCGCGCACGTCTGAAATGTGATCTAAAAATACGAGGAACGCTAGGTGTCAATCCACATGACAAAATGACTTGGTATTTCCGGACAATGTCAGTAACCCCAGTACTACATCCCCGGATTTCAACTGTTGTTTATTAAGGTGTTGTTATCCTTAAAACTGCTTATTCAATGTATGTATTAACACTCTGTTTAACAATGGAGTCGGTTTCATAAGAACGTCGTAGTAAACGTTCTCGAACGTAAGAGTTTATATTTTTTCCCAACTCGTGGTAGTTTATAAGTGTTATGCTTTCACATAAGTTCATTCGTTCTTGTACATTTAATTCAACCGTTTCATCGCATGCATAGACACGTATTGTAACCTACAGTTGTATGCATAATATATTTTATAACCTATGGTTGCATGTATAATGCATCATTTATCGTATAGTATTACTGTCCCATCATCCATTATAATACATTGTATTGTATAACCCATTAATCTTATAACAAACTACATTTGAATTCAAAAACTCATAACTTATAGTTTATAACTATTTTCATGTAATAACCTTCACCATTATACTATATGGTTTCCAACCATAATATATATCCATCCTTATATACATAATTCTCGCATATGTATACATTTACCAATATAGGTAAGTTTCATGAATTTTAAAACTCTTATATTATATGTCACATTTTATCATCTAATATTAGATGATTATTGTAACACCCTGGATTTTACCTCAAAAGATAGCTTAAGGAAATACAAATCCAACGCGCAAACCAAATTAAAAACGGACTTCAAACGAGTCCTAAAAGTGAAAAATAGTATTGGTCTGAACTTGTGTCCGGGCATGGGACGTTCGGACACAAGTCGAGAAGATTGAATCGAGAAATACCATTTGTTCGAACTTGTGTCCGGACATTGATGTTCGGACACAAGTCGAGAGTTGAGAACACATAAAGCGACACCGTCTGAACTTGTGTCCGGACTTCAAAGTTCGGACACAAGTCGGTTTCAAAATCCCGAAAATCCTTACGCGCACGTCCGAACGTTGGTCTGAACTTGCAAGTTTGGACCAAAGTCGAGACTTTCATCTCAGACCCGTCCTCGCATGCTGTCCGAACCTTGATGTTCGGATAGAAGTCCAGACACAGCTAAGCTGCGAAAATAAATAGAACTCTCGGGGCCTGTCCGAACATGGATGTCCAGACGGACGTTCGGACAGGTCCCTGTATGCGTTTCAACATGAAAAACAGAGACCAAAAGCAAGCCAGAAATTCATACAAAACCATAAGAAGGATAACTCGGAGTAAACACAAATTTAAACAGTACTTGTACCATGAAAATCAGCGGAAGTCTTTCTTGTAATCCAAGGTGCTACCGCCACATCCAAACCCTTGGATGCTCAGGCTATTAAACCACAAAACGTTCCAAAATATCAACTTAACATTGTAAATCCAAGATATGCGGAAGCTTAAACTATAATCAACAACAAAACATTGGCAAAGTGTCTAAAACTTTATGTTCCAGAAAATTCATAACTCAACTAATGACTCAAAACAATCTCAATCCTACTAAACTATGTGACAGCGCATTTCCCCTTTTCCCCAAGTCAGCAATTTGTACCTGCGATCAAAAACAACAATAAAAGCACGAAGGGATCGCGCAAATCAGTGAAACTGAGTAAATTCCATCTCATTACGTAAAATACATTTTGGAAATTCCTTTGAGTTTGCATAGACAAAACATTCAGGCCTCGTAAATCAATAATCCGTTTCCACACCTCAATAACCAATAACCAGTAAAACAATTTAGGGAGCCTTCAACCGGAATAACCACAGAACAACCAAACAGTCACATATGGACTAAAATACCAATTACCCTCACCCTAAGTCCTTAAGTGTGCACACCCCCTATGAATCAACAGTCCATAGAGTAGATCATAGAGCTTAACTAGTCATTGTATGCAGCGCAAACTATATATATATATATGTCAGTGTAATTAATTCATGCTCAGGGTGCAGAGAACCAACATGGTGAATCAGGGAGCACCAAAAACCCCAGAGTAATTATAAACCAGTGAAGAACTCCCAAAGCAAAACCTTTACCAATCCACAGTGAAGTTCCTCAAAACACAATTCGTGACAGAAAGCAATCCACATCCAAATCCAACAATGAGCACAGAATTTACCTGATCGTTCCCTCGACTTAGGAAGACAACCAACAGGTTCACCAATAACATTCGTCGTCGACACCAATGTCTAGGTTAGAACAGTTCACAATCAGGAGTCATCGAACACAATTGAGTAAATCAACACACGAACTATACAACTACTTTACCCAGATATAACTCTAGTTGGCGCCAGGGAAAGGTTTTGACCAAAACGCAAGCAGGAACGTGAATTGAGAGTTGGGAAGGAGGATGTAATGGCGGCGTGAAGAAGATGAAGAACAATCAATAAGATCGTGGTTTAAATAAGTAAATTAGGGAATAAAAGATTAGTAAAATAATTTAAGTGAATTACATTCTTTCTAAAGGAGTAGAGGAATTAATTAAATAATGTAAATAATTTAAAAGGAGAATACAAATAATTAATATCATAACTGCTTTAGAGAATATACTGACATTGAGAATCATCGGGAGAAGAAGTCAAAACTCTAGCAAAACAACCCATGAGGAAATAAAGAAAATCCTTTAATTTGAAATAAAATGGAGAGGGATTTATTTGATTGTTGTAAAAGATAGGGATAAAAAGTAAATTATCTAGGAAGTTAATTTATAAACATTTACTGATAAGGAAGTAAACTAGAAATAAATCAATATACTGTAAACAGTCTAAAGGTTCAACGGAAGGAAAAATAATTACGCTAAAGAGACAAGTCACAAAGAGAATATGATTGTTGGAGAAGAATAAGGAGTGTTAATAAACAATATTTAAGTAGTCAAATAGGATCCGAACTCTCGAAATCAACTAACTACAAAGAAAGTCAAATTGAATTCGGACTCTAAATATTAAAATTAATCAGTTAGAAAGAAAATTCTAGAATGGCATTTTAGGATTTAAATTGCATAATGAAGTTAGAAAGATGATTTAATATTTAAAAGGATATAACATTTGAAATGTAGCTAAAGTTAATCAAGGCAAAACGTTACAATTAATTGTAAACATTTTAAGGAGAAGGTAAATTTAGAAATGAATGTCGTTTAATTCCCTGGGCCACCTTAATACAACTCTCGTTCCTATCGTTCAAATTATATACTATATTATTCTTAACTTGGAAATTTCCCGGGTATTTCATCTCATCCCCCTTAGAAGAAAGCTTCGCCCACGAAGCTAAAACTCATCCATATGGCGAAAACTGCCAACTAGGTACTGACTTGAGTGATTACCTGATCGAAGAGCTGTGGGTACTTTTTCCTCATCTCCTCTTCCACTTCCCACGTAGCCTCTTCTGTCTCATGATTGGACCACAGAACTTTGACCATTCGGATCGACTTCGATCGGGTCTCCCTGGTCTTGGTGTCCATCACTTTAATGGGATACTCCTCGTAAGGGCTGAGCTTCCCCTTCCTCCCAAACCTGGTCACCTCTGTGACGGGAGATACCTTCAGGAAAACTCTATCTCCCACCTCGAACTCAACTGGTCTATGCTTGAGGTCGGCATAGGACTTCTGCCTGTCCTGAGCTGCTTTCATTCAACTCTGGATCACCCGGACCTGCTCCATAGTCTCCTCAATCAATTGTGGCCCCAAAACAATAGTCTCACTGATGTCGCTCCAGCATAACGGTGTTCTGCACTTCCTCCCATACAAAGCCTCATAAGGAGCCATCTTGATGCTGGTGTGGTAACTATTGTTGTACAAAAATTCCACTAAGTGCAGCATATCAGCCCATGAACCCTGGAAGTCCATTACTCACGCTCGAAGCATGCCCTCCATGGTTTGGATGGTTCTCTCGGTCTGGCCATCAGTGGCTAGATGAAAAGCAGTGCTCAACTTCAGCTTGGTGCCCATCGCCTTCTGAAATCACTGCCAGAAATGGGATAAAAATCTCGAGTCTCTGTCTGATATGATAGTCTCAGGTACTCCATGATATCTCACCACATTCCTGATGTAGGCATCTACTAACTGACTCATGGACCACGTCTTCTTCATGGGTATGAATCGTGCAGACTTAGTGAGACGGTCCACTATCACCCAAATCTGATCGACTCCTCCTCTCGGTGGTAAACCCATCACGAAGTCCATGGAAATGGAGTCCCACTTCCACCTTGGGACCTCCAGCGGCTGCAACAAACTTCTCATCCTCTTGTGCTCGAATTTGACCTTCTGACAAGTAAGGCACTTCGACACAAACTCTGCCACTTCCCGCTTCATCTTAGGCCACTAGAACATCTTCTTCAAGTCCTTATACAATTTTTACCACCAGGATGAACCGAATAGGGAGTATTATGGGCCTCCCTCATCAGTCTCTCCTTTTCCTCGGCACACCCTTGCGGCACACACCATCGGCCCCTGAATCTCAGGCTACCATCACTGTGGATCTCGAACCCCTCAGCTTTCCCTTCCTTCATCTTCTCCTTGATACGCTCTTGCTTCACGTCACCAGGATGCCCTTTGAGGATCTCCCTATAGATGTCGGAAGAGACACTCATGTGATACATCTTCACCTCATGCTCAACTCCTCCATATTCCATCACCTCCAAATTTAACCTCTGAAACTCACGAGCTAGCTCATCAAGAAGAACCCACATTGAATTGACTGAGTGGCTCCTCTTTCTGCTCAGGGCGTCTGCCACTAGATTGGACTTTCCCTCGTGATACAGGATTTCTAGGTCATAGTCTTTGATCAGCTCCAGCCACCTCCTCTGTCTCATATTAAGCTCCTTCTGCATGAAGATGTACTTGAGGCTCTTGTGGTCTGTAAATTTTGCAGGAAACACCGTACAAGTAGTGCCTCCAAATTTTAAGGGCGAACACCACTGCTGCCAGTTCCAGATTGTGCGTTGGATATCGAGTCTCATAGTCCTTCAGCTGCCTCGACGCATAAGCAATCACCTTCCCCTTCTGCTCAATCACATCCCAGGCCAACTTGGAAGCGTCACTGAACACCTCAAAGTCCTCCGTCCCTTAAGGTAGGGTTAACACTGGGGCTGTGGTTAACCTTCCCTTCAGTTCCTGGAATGCTGCCTCACACTCGTCGCTCCACTGGAATTTGACCACCTTCTTCATGAGATTCGTGAGAGGCCTGGCGATCTTCGAGAAATCCTTCACGAATCTTTTGTAGTATCCTGCCAAGCAGGAAACTATGAACCCTCTATTAGGTTACCGGTCTCGGTCCCTCTTTCCTTCACATTCTCTTTCACACTCCCCGCTTAGACCTTGGCTGGGTCCACTGAAATTCCTTCCTTGGTAACTATGTGACCAAGAAACACCACCCGGTCCAACTAAAAGTCGCACTTGGACAACTTTGCATACACTGCTGCTCTCTCAGAATCTGCAGAACTAATCTCAAGTGCTCCTCATGCTCTTCCCCATCCTTGGAGAAGATGAGGATATCGTCTATAAACACTACCACAAACCGGTCTAGATAGGGATTGAAGATCCGGTTCATGAGGTTCATGAAAACGGCTGGTGCGTTCGTCAGCCTGAAGGGCATTACCAGGAATTCAAAATGCCCGTATCGGGTCCGGAAGGTAGTCTTCGGGATGTCCTTCTCTGCAACTCGAAGCTGATGGTATCCAGATCTCAAATCTATCTTGGAGAAAACTCCTGCACCCTGGAGTTGGTCAAAGAGATCGTCAATTCTGGGTAACGGGTACCGGTTCTTCACTGTGATCTGGTTCAACTCCTGGTAATCTATGCACAGCCTCATACTCCCGTCCTTCTACTTTACAAACAAGACAGGAGCTCCCCAAGGCGATACGCTCGGCCGGATATACCCTTTCTCCAAGAGGTCCTCCAACTGAACCTTCAGTTCTTTCAACTCTGACGGCGCCATACGGTATGGAGCTTTGGAGATAGGCGCTGCTCCTGGCACTAGGTCAACGTTGAACTCGACTTCCCTATCTGGTGGCATGCCTGGGATCTCTTCAGGAAAGACGTCCGGAAATTCATTTCACCACCCTGATCTCTTCTAGTTTGCTTGGCTCCCGGCTCAGGTCCTGGACGTGGCAAAGGTACGCTTGTTGTCCCTTCCTCGCCTGCGAGAGGATCGACATAGCTGAGACGATCTTCACCTCGGGCCTCTTCTCCACGTTCCGGTAAGACACTCTCCGCCCTGACGGTCCCTTCAGGATAATCTTCTGCTCTCCACAGTCAATTTTCTCCTTATATTTACTCAGCCAGTCCATCCCCAAAATGATGTCGAAGTCGGGGAGGACGAACTAGATAAGGTCAATTACAAAGGTGTCTCCTCCTATGTCTACCCCACATCTTTCAATACATTGTTACAAGAGATAACTCCCCCTGAGGGTATAAATACTGCTATGGTAGACGTTTTACTAACGACTAGCCCCAATTTCTTAACAACATTCTCAACAATAAAGGAATACGAAGCTCCAGTGTCAAACAAAATACGAGCTAGGGTGCCACAAACAGAAAAGGCACCTGCTAGCACGTCAGCTTCAGCCTCGGCCTCAGCTCGGCTCATGACGTTAATCTTCCCAAGAGTTCTGTGGTTGTCTCTGTTCTCTCCTTGGACCCGGTTGCCTCCATTTCCACCCCCGCCATTACCACGCTGGGGAGCTTCCCCGCACTGGTTCTGACCCTGGTACTGCTCCCTGCCTCTAGTCTGGGAGTCTGCCTGCCTGTAGGTCCAATCTATGCCACCTCCTTTCCTCTGGTTATCCCCAGGAGGGTTCTTGAAACACTCAAATACCCTGTGGCCCTTCTTGCCACACCGGAAGCACGTGACAAAATTCCCCTCACAGTCTTTCCCTGGGTGGTCCTTACGGCACCTACTACAATGGTAGTGTCTCTCCTCCTGCCCATGCTCTGTCTTCTGGGTCTGATTCTGGGGTCGTCGCCCCACCTCTGGGTCTGTCTTTGGTTCCCCTCAAACCTTCGCCTCTCATCAGTATAGGGCCTCCATCTCTTCTCCTGGTTCGGCCTCTAGGGTCTATCATCACATCCCCGAGAGTCCTCCCCATCCTCTGCCTTCCGCTTCTGGCCCGCTTGAACCTCCCTTCTCTTCTGCTGTACTCTGTAAAGATTGGCAGCCTTCCCATACGCGTCCTGCAGAGTCGAGATGGTCAAGATGCTCAGGGCCTCCTGGAGACTCCAATTGAGCCCTCCCACGAACCGTTGCACCTTCGAGGCTTCGTCAGGAACCATGGTAGGTGCGAATCTTTCTAACTCCAGGAATTTGGAATGGTAGTCCTTCACGCTCTTGGACAGTTGCTTCAGCTCAGAAAACTCCAGATACTTCTGCATGCGCACATGCTTGGGGTAGAAACGCCTCCTCATAGCTTGCTTCAGCGCCTCCCATCCAAAATTGGGCTCAGCTCGCAACACATCTCGGTTGGCCGTCCACCAGATATCGGCCTCCCCTTTGAAGTAGTACACCGCTCCATTGACCTTCCTGTCCTCTTGAAATACCCCGTAATTAAAAATAGTGATTAATTAGGCTAATAAGTAATTTAGAGGCTTAATTAAGTATAATAATCATGAGGGAACAAATCCCGAAGAAAACGGATCTTAAAATGGATTAAAGCACTAACGGACCTTAAAGCGCGTTTTTCGAGGTAACCGGGAAAACGTGTCTTTAAGCGGGTCAAATAGACTCGTAACAATTTTGGCCAACTAAATAATCATTAATAATATTAGTGAGACTTTAGGACCAATAAAAATCAAGAAACGAGAAATTAGTAAAAACTGTCAAAAACGGGAAGTTGTGGGGTAGAAGTATAAATAACCAAGACTTATGTGTCCAATAATGTAAAAGAATTTTTAAAACCCTTGTGGGTCTGTGGGCTGTCGATTTTATGCCCCCTCTCACACTCACCTATCCTCTCTATGTACAAAAGGACAAAACAATAAAGAAAAACACTCACCCCACTTTATTACTTTACTCCCTCACTCACCACTCTCTCTCCTCCTCTCATTCTCTTCTCTCACGCATGCACCTCCTCCCTCACTCTCTCTTTTCCTCTTCTTCTACCTCCAACTGGTGGCCATGGAGAAATAGAGAAACCCACACAAACTCCTACTTCTCTCCATTGTAACTCCCTCAAAACTCTCCCAAAAATTACGAAAATTACACCATTGTCTTCCTCTCCTCAAGAGCTACAATTCTCTCTTTCCAAAAATTAAAAAGGAGCATCTTCGTTTTATTGGGTATACCCCATTTGGAGCTTCAACACCACCATTAGAAGGCCCTCCTTCTCCTTGTTCTTCTAAGGTAAAAATATTTTGGAAACTCCATCTTTTTCTAGCTCTCGTGGGCAAAACGAAATTCATAAACTAAACCCTTGTTGTTCCTCTTGTTCTAGCCGATTTTGGCTTGTTGGTGGAGTTGGAAATATTGTTCTTGAGCCACTCCAAGCTCCATTTGAACCCTTGCAAGGTAATATAAATTCTAAACCCTAGAATGTGCATTAGAACTCAAATAATGTTAAGGTTAGTTTTAGTATTGAAAATATGTATGTTGATGGGCTGTAGCATTGGAGGTTTGGTTTGAAAACCGGTAGAGAGAGAGAGAAGGAAGGAGAAAGGAGAAGAAAGAAAAACTAGAAGAGAAACAAGGTAAGAATGCTCATTGTGTAGCCTTATATACATTTGTATATGTAAGAGATTTTAGAAACAAAAAGGTGTATTGTAAATGGTATTTTGTAGTAGAGTAATGTATAGGAGGGTATAAGTATTTTGAAGTTTTAAAAGATATGTTAAAACTGGTTAAACAGATTGGGAATTTAATGTTGAGTGCAGGAAATTTTAAGTGTTGTTTTAGTTTGGTAGTTGTGTATGGGAGCTTGAGTATTGATGTCTAGTAAAACAGGTGAAAAGAGTGTTCAAAATGTGAACTAGAATATGTGGTGATAGTGTAAAATATAGGGGCGGTTATGTCAAAATTTATCTAGAATTAGAACACTTAGTGAATTTTAAACTAGGTGAATGATGTAAGTTGTAACAGATTTTGAGATAGATAGATAGAGGGAAGATGGGGAGAGAAGGTTAATGTAGTTGTAAGGTATTAGAGGTGTTAGAAATGACGTTAGAAGAGGGAGTTGTAGATGGAGAGTGTTAGTGTTAAAATCTGTAGCAAAACACAACTAGGAAACAACTAGTGAAAGTGTGAGTTGAAACTTAGAAAATTAGGTGAGTGAATGAGTATAAAGTTGTGTAATGAATTAGGAAATGAATTAGTATGGTTTAGGGTGTTTAAATTGCACAAAAACATGTTAGGATGCATGTAGGAAGATTGGGGAAACAATGGGTGAAATTGGGAAGGAAAAACAAAATCTGTAACAAGGTTCTGGAACCGTCCGACCCAGACGGTGAGTCGGACGTGGGTCGGACGGGGCTTAAGAAACGCAAACCGACCTTTCTGGAATGGTCCGACCCAGAGCCGTGAGTCGGACGTGGGTCAGACATGGCTTAACTAACGAACCAAAACTTTCTGTAATGGTCCGACCCAGAGCCGTGAGTCGAACGTGGGTCGGACATGGCTAAAATAAACGACGTAAACCTTCTGTAATGGTCTGACCCAGAGCCGTGGATCGGACGTGGGTCGGACAGGCAAAAAATATAGTGGTCGAAGTTTCTGACTTCGTCCGACCCAGACGGTGAGTCGGACGTGGGTTGGACGGAGCTGAGACTCGAGACCCAAAACCTTCTGGAATGGTCCGACCCAGAGAGTATGGGTCGGACGGAATAGTGCTGGGTCGGACAGGGTAATTTTCTGGGAACGATCTTACTGGAATGGTCCAACCCAGGGCTTGGGTCGGACGGTGGGTCGGACGGCCCTATCCTGACAAAAAAAAATATATTTTTAATTTAAATAATAATTGTATATATATATATATGTATACCCATATATATATGTATATGTACATGTATGTAAGCATGCAAGCCTTAAGTAAGAAAATAAAAAAATTTAAGTAATGAAGAATGAGTAAGTAATGTGTAAGTGTAAGAAGTATGAGGACATAGTAAGTATGAGTTAAGTAATGATAGTTAGATTAATCATTTAATTGTATGTGTATAATAGGATTTGATTGTGACACCGAAGGACGTTTGGAATCACGTACAACGGTGAATGGTATGGATTCCTCATGCCCCGTATGCTATTTTGGTTACTCTGATTTGTGTGTTGTGTGCTAATTGATCACCAAATAAGATAAATGCACGAATCGGAGTTAATATGCATACTTGTGAACATGTAGTGTTGTATGTTGTGAATATTTTCTTAAATTTTAGTTTGTATAATTCATGAAATGTATGGATGATAATGAATGTGTGTATGTATGTTGTATTGTACCGTGACCGTCATTTATTGTGTTTGGACTTCTAACTTATTCCTAACAAGCTAACCATCCTAACTTAAAATGGTAATTACATTGGAATGAGTAGAAGTCCGATATAGTTTTCGGCCACACGTGAGGATGCGGAGTCACGAGAGGTTGGCTCCAATTCCTGACTCTTAAACTGGTCCGCGGCCCAAAATCCCTTAAGTGGGTAGCATCCCGGATTGTGAGTCAAGTAAATCCCGGAGGTGGGACGGTGTAGTCCCCAGGGCCGGAGGTCCCGACGACTTAACTTGAGTATAAGTAAGTAAGTAAGAATGAGTAAGTGAATTAATTGAAAGTAGTAATTGTAAGTAAGGAAAAGTAAGTAATGAGTAAAGAGTAAAGCATTCCGATTAACCCGGATGCATAATTTGGCTAACCTTGTGAAGGTAAGTAAGTTGTGTGCTACTACATTGTTGCCTTGAATTATGTAATGAGTTGTATGAGCATGTAATTTGTATGAAAAGCATGTATGTATGAAATAAATAAATGGCAGTTTAGTGGACGTCAAATAGTCGGCGTGCCCTAGCTAGCACGCGGTATATGCGGAGTCCATATGCAGCGTTTGCTGAGCCCTTGGGGCACCATTTTTTACTACACGCAGGTACCCGCGAGGGATGAAGATGTGAAGATTAGTTCCATTTCTTTTATCTTCTTTTTGGAATGTAAACACTGGATTATGATTGGTGTACTGAGTAGTACATGGCTGTAGTTTTTGAATAGTCGGTGTACCATGGGGTACACCTTTTTTGGATTTTGATAGAATGGGAATTGGTATATAGCTGAGGCCTTAGAAACTCGTTATTTTGGGGAAGCTTGAATTGGGATGTAAGTATGCACTTTAAATACTCGGTGATCCAAGAATTGTAAGCATGTTATGTTACGGTATTGTAAGTAATGTTTTAGTAGCTCGGTACGTTATGTTCATCAGACCGTTACTGTAAGTATTAGTAGCCTAGCTAGCCGTATGGGCGGTTAGCGGCATTGTTTCACCCGCCGTATAAGTATTTCCGCTGGGCGAACTCGTAGATTAATAGGACGATTAGACGGTAAGCATAGGATTAGCGGTTGGGGTGTCACAAAAAGTGGTATCAGAGCGTAGTAACGCTCTGATGTCCTTAGTACCGAGCCTAGGGGATTACCGAGTTAGGATTTCAACCGTCTTACGACGGATACTTAGAAACCTAACTAGGAACTACCGTTGTTAACGACGGATACCCTTAACGTTCTTATGAACGATACCTTACTTAAATTCCAGACCTTTGAGTCATATCTTGCAAAGCCTAACGTAACTGTTAAATATTCAGATGTCAGGCAGAGGTCCAGGTCGCCCCAGAGGAGGGGGCATGACGGACCCGGCGCGCAGACGATAGCTGAGATCGTCGCCGCCACGGTAGCGCAGATGCTACCTCAAGTAATCCAAGCTGTACAACAATCCCAACAAAACCAACAAACTCAGCACGGGGCCAATCCCTCCCCGCCACCCAGAGAAGCGAACTGGGTAAAAGCTGTAGCGGAGCTCCGCCCTCCCTGCTTTAGGGGCGAGAGTGATCCGCTAAGCTCGAGGCCTACATCTCCGAGATGGAGACGGCTTTCGAAACACTCGAAGCTCCTGCTGGAGTTCGAGTCAGAGTTGCTGCTTACTACTTAAAGGATGCTGCATGGATTGGTGGAAGCTGGTCAAGCACGAGCATGTCAGCGACCCCACATTCGATTGGGATTCCTTCGCCTCACTCCTCCGTTCGAAATACTACCCCGAGCATGTAAAACCAAAGAAAAGGCTAGAGCTAGACGCCTTAAAGATGACAGACAAGATGACTGTCGATGAGTACTACCGCACCTTCACCTCCATCCTCCGTCTTCTCCTGATCTAGGATACACCGGCCAGGTGTTGGTTCGATCGCTTCTATGGCGGTCTGAGCCATCGCCTTCGGTACGGTATGGGCTACACCAGATTTACCTCCCTTCAGGTAAATAACGGTTAACCCTTAGTATCATTTCAATTCCTTAAATTCCTTGAATTCTTTGAATCTTTTCCCTTATCCTTTCCTTAAATGAGAATCCCGGCTAATACCTGAAATTTCAGGAGTGTTATCACGCGGCTTCCCGCGTTGAGATCACTTGCCAATTAAGGGACGAAGAGACCGCGCTGAAGCGCAAGGCTAACAACAAAAACACCAGCACTGAGGAGCAGAACCAGGGGAAGAGCTGGAAAAAGAAGAAAGGGAATTTCTTTCAGCAATCCCAAAAGAAATCCCAGGGTGAGAGCAGTGCCCATGCTGAGCAGGACAAACCATCTGAGTTACTTCAGCTTGGTTATTCTGCACCGGTGGCAGCTAAGCCACTGAGATCGCACCCACCTAAGGGTAAATTCTTAATCCAATTTGTATTCGTATAAGTATCAAATCTAGTATATCCACGCACACATGTGCTAACCCTCTAACCTCAGGTTCTAGCTCCGGAGCCGCCAAAACCTTCTCCGACGGCCGCACCTATGTGTGCAGAAAGTGCAACCAGGACCATCCTGGTAAAGACTGTTATGGAAGAGAAATCAAATGCTATAACTGCCAGAAGCTGGGACACACAGCTAACAAGTGCCCAGAGAATGGAAAGCCGAGGGGTACCTTCCAGAACTACAAGCAGAGAGAGGGCAAGGAGGTGGCATCTGGCGATGCACCGGCCCAGCAGGCACCTCAGGGACAGGGATCCCGGGGCCCTCAGAGAGGCGCACCTCAGAGGCAGCCTGTTCTGCATGTTATTGACCGTGATGGGCCCGGTTCGAAATCCGGCCAAGGTAATCATCTAAACCTTTAATCCTTGAAATAGCATGCCTAGTAGTAGAGTAACTGTATGAGTGAATGCATGAGTAAATAAATGCAGTGTATGCTAAGCATGAAATGGAGTAGTTGAAACTAGTACTCACCGTAGATGAAATTTGTAACCATAGGAAACTTTAGTATCTGTTACCCGATACCGGTAACCTTGAATCAAGAAGAGATCGACATCACCAACCACGACTACCAACAAACAGTGTCAGGTCATCCGACCAGTATGATCTATTAAAGGGATACCTGACACCCGAAGCGCAAATCTCAATCATTCGACGATGCAACGAGCTAGGAACGGTCAAGGTGGATTTTACACCCCGAATTCCCTGGTGGAGCGAAGATGAAGCTGAATGATGATGTGCTTGGGAAAGGACTGGAATCCTTATACCAAGACATACCAGGAGACACGAACACAAGATGGAGCGACGCCACCGACAATACCACCAGAGTTTTAGACACTCATCACACAAGCAGTAGAACTTGCACAACAATGTGAACCTGAACCGATCCCCGCACTTGAAGCGGACCTCTGTATCGTCAACTTCTATGAAAAAGAAGGACGACTTGGGTTACACCAAGACAAGGACGAGACAGCGGAATCTCTTGAACAAGGAGTGCCCGTAGTGTCTTGGTCCATTGGTGATGACGCCGTATTCCTGTATAGCGAGCAGAAGCGTGTGGACCTCGCACAGAAATTGGTATTGAGATCAGGGGATGTCCTAATCATGGGTGGAAACTCTAGGTTGCTGTATCACGGGATCAACAAGATCAAGTTGAATAATGCACCGCCGGCAATAATCAATGCCACACACATGAAACCAGGACGCCTGAACCTTACCTTTAGAAAATATTAAATTCCTAGTATCATGTAATCTATTAGTAACGTGTATTAGAGACACGACATGTATGATGGTTGGTTTATCAATAAAGAGCAGTGTTGATTTAATTCCACTTGTGTCCACCATCAATACTTATCCAATTGTGAATCCAATAGGTTGTGGACTCGGTACCGAAGGTAACTTGAGCATCCTCACCGAAGCACAAGCCGGCAAGAGCGGCACCATTCTAACGGGAACCTTCCCAGTAAATGGCATCGATGCCAATGTGTTATTCGACTCCGGCGCCTCTCACACTTTCGTATCACCATCCTTTGTGAAGAGGTTGAAGCTAGATGCGGATGAGCTACCGAACTTCATGGTTACTCTCCCATCGAAGGAGCGAGTAAAGTGCACCAAATACTATCAATCAGCCACAATCCAAATCAAAGGCGAATCGTTTCCCATTTCCTTCATCGAATTCAATGGATTGGGATTCGACGTAATCATTGGGATGAATTGGTTGGAGCGGCACAAGGGTAGAATCCTCTGCGCCGAGCATCGTTTGCTGCTCAAGAGTCCTTCTAGGGTTACCGTATCTTACCGCCAGAGACCGAGAGAGCTTCGACCACACTCATATCTGCCATGCTCTGTACCGGGAGCTCAGAAAGGGCCAAGAGGTGTATCTTTGTTATGTACAAGACCTGGAGCGAGACAGAGTTCAGTATGAAGTACCCATTGTATCCGAGTATCCCGATGTATTCCCTAAGGAGCTACCGGCATGCCACCACCGAGAGCAGTGGAATTCGAAATTGATCTATTGCCAGGTACCGGTCCCATTGCCAGGGCACCGTACCGCATGGCACCAGCAGAAATGACCGAATTGAAAGAACAGTTGAGAGATCTTCTAGACAAAGGGTTTATACGCCCGAGCGTATCACCCTGGGGAGCACCGGTCCTCTTCGTGAAGAAGAGGACGGTAGCCTCTGACTATGCATTGACTACCGCGAGCTGAATGCGGTCACAGTAAAAATAAATACCCACTACCACGTATCGACGACCTATTCGACCAGTTGAAAGGAGCCTCAGTCTTCTCCAAGATCGACCTCCGTTCAGGGTATCATCAGATTGCAATCAAGGAACAAGACATTGAGAGAAAACGGCATTCCGTACCAGATATGGCCACTACGAGTTCACAGTGATGCCATTCGGTTTGTCAAACGCACGGCAAAATTCATGGACCTCATGAATCGACTATTCAGTGAGCAGTTGGACACTTCGGTTGTGGTCTTCATCGACATCCTTGTATATTCCAAATCAACCGAGGAACATGAAATCCACTTGAGGAAAGTGCTTGAGACACTGCGCGAGAACCAGCTGTATGCGAAGTTCTCCAAATGCGAGTTTTGGCTTGATCAGGTATCATTCCTGGACATGTCATCTCGAGCGCAGGTATCTCGGTTGACCCTTCTAAGGTAGAAGATGTACGATCATGGCCTAGACCCAAAGACGGTTACCGACATTAGGAGCTTTCTTGGTCTAGCGGTTACTACCGGAGATTTGTAAGGGACTTCTCGAAAGTCGCCGCCAAGCCCATGACTACACTGATGAGAAAGATGCACCGTTTGTATGGACACACGAGTGCGAGCTATCATTTCAGAAACTGAAAGACTCATTGACCTCAGCGCCCGTCCTTACTCTTCCAGAGGGCACAGAGGGATTTGAGGTGTACTGTGATGCATCAGGCAAAGGAATGGGATGCGTACTCATGCAGCATGGCAAGGTTGTGGTATGCCTCCCGCCAGCTGAAGAAACATGAGGAGAATTACCCGACTCACGACTTAGAGTTAGGAGCCATTGTCTTCGCCTTGAAGATATGGCGACACTATCTCTATGGGGTAAGCTTCACCATCTACTGACATAAGAGCTTACAGTATGTATTCACTCAGAAGAACTCAACTTGAGACAGAGAAGATGGATGGAATTCTTTCAGACTGACATCATCTGCAGATAAGGAAGGGAACGCAACATGTAGCCGACGCCCTGAGCCGTCGAGCACACTCGCTCCATTCGCTACTCGCTTCTTCTAGCTTGGTTGACGAGGTGCGAGACGCTCAGTTTGCGCGACCCCTTACCTAACCGAATCAGACACAAAATCGAGAATGGACATTTGAGAAGAAAAAGTATGAATTCAAGCTACATGAAGATGGTTTGATTCGGTTGAATGGCAGGCTATGCGTCCCCGAAGCAATGCTGAGCTAAGGGATCGCATCCTGCAGAGTCACATAGTTCTACATTATCAGTCCATCCGGGAGCCTCAAAGATGTACAAAGACATGAAGAGGTACTTCTGGTGGTCTGGAATGAAGTCAGATGTGACAGAATTCGTATTGAGATGCTTGACATGCCAGAAGATAAAATTTGAACACCGTAGACCGGGCGGAATGGTACAATCGATGCCAATTCCGGAGTGGAAATTTCATGATATCCCATGGATTTTGTTGTAGGACTCCCACCTGCTAGGGGAGGGACTCAACATGATCTGGGTTGTAGTAGATCGCCTTACCAAGGTTGCCAGTTCATACCGATGAAGGACACCTGGAAGGTAGTAAAGCTAGCTGAGCTTTTTGATAAGGAGATTAAAACACCACGGAGTCCCTAAGACCATAGTATCTGACCGCGACCCAGATTTCTTTCGAGATACTGGAGAGCTACAAGGGAAGCATTGGGTACAGAATTGAAGTTGAGTACCGCCTTCCATCCTCAGACCGACAGTCAGACAGAAAGGACCATCCAGACACTGGAGGACATGCTTCGGGCATGTGCCTTGGATTTTCAGGGGAGTTGGGTTAGATAAGCTTCATCTTATCGAGTTCTCGTATAATAATAGTTATCACGCCTCGATTAAGATGTCGCCTTTCCAAGCTCTATCGGTAGACCTTGCCGTACACCCTTGTGTTGGGATGAGTCAAGCGAAGCGGTCTAATAGGACCGGAGTATCTTGAGCAAGTACAAGCCGAAGTGCAACAAATCCGAGCTAACATGAAGGCAGCCCAAGATAGACAGAAATCCTATGCGGATGTGAGACGACGCGACCTTGAGTTCGCCGTGGGCGACCAAGTGTTCTTGCGAGTTTCACCTATGAAGGGTGTCTTCCGTTTTGGTCAGAAGGGCAAGCTAAGCCCAAAGTTTGTAGGGCCGTACACTATCACCGAAAGAGTTGGATCCGTAGCCTACAGGTTAGCACTACCTGAGGACTTGGGGCGTGTCCATGATGATTTCATGTGTCACAACTCAAGAAGTATATTGCTGATCCTTCTCATGTGTTAGAGCCCGAGCACTTATCCATCGAGCCGACCATGAGATATGTCGAAACCCCAGTGAGAATCCTTGATAGGAAGACCAGAGACACTCGCCATAAGTCTATACGAATGGTGAAGGTCCTATGGTCTAACCATGATGTCGAAGAAGCGACATGGGAACTCGAAGATGCCATGAAGGCTAAGTATCCACAGTTATTCATAGACTAGTTAGTCTAGCATTTAGTATACGGGTACGGGTCATACCCCTTTTAAGGGGGGTAGAGCCCTTTTGCTTTTGCATTGCTTCGGGGTAAGCATTGCATTTTGTATGGCACATGTAGTGCAAGTGAATTTAGTATGGATGTGTATGTAAGTGTAATGTGTAATGAATGATGTGTATGTGCAATGTATGGTGTATTGGTGTAATGTGTATTGTGGATGGTAATGGTGTATTGTGTATTGTGGTATGGTATGAATGGAAATGATGTATTGTATATGTGAATTGTGTATGATGTTGAAATGTGTATGCGTGCAACGTGGAATGAGGTAAACACCTTATAGGTGTAGTAAGACACATTATGACAATTGGTGTGCATAATGAGTAGAATTATAAACTATTAACCTTGAGCAACTTTGAGGGCAAAGTTTCTTAAGGGGGGTAGATTGAAATACCCCGTAATTAAAAATAGTGATTAATTAGGCTAATAAGTAATTTAGAGGCTTAATTAAGTATAAATAATCATGAGGGAACAAATCCCGAAGAAAACGGATCTTTAAAATGGATTAAAAGCACTAACGGACCTTAAAGCGCGTTTTTCGAGGTAACCGGGAAAACGTGTCTTTAAGCGGGTCAAATAGACTCGTAACAATTTTGGCCAACTAAATAATCATTAATAAATATTAGTGAGACTTTAGGACCAATAAAAATCAAGAAAACGAGAAATTAGTAAAAACTGTCAAAAACGGGAAGTTATGGGGTAGAAGTATAAATAACCAAGACTTATGTGTCCAATAATGTAAAAAGAATTTTTAAAACCCTTGTGGGTCTGTGGGCTGTTGATTTTGTGCCCCCTCTCACACTCACCTATCCTCTCTATGTACAAAAGGACAAAACAATAAAGAAAAACACTCACCCCACTTCATTACTTTACTCCCTCACTCACCACTCTCTCTCCTCCTCTCATTCTCATCTCTCACGCATGCACCCTCCTCCCTCACTCTCTCTTTTCCTCTTCTTCTACCTCCAGCCGGTGGCCATGGAGAAATAGAGAAACCCACACAAACTCCTACTTCTCTCCATTGTAACTCCCTCAAAACTCTCCCAAAAATTACGAAAATTACACCATTGTCTTCCTCTCCTCAAGAGCTACAATTCTCTCTTTCCAAAAATTAAAAAGGAGCATCTTCGTTTTATTGGGTATACCCCATTTGGAGCTTCAACACCACCATTAGAAGGCCCTCCTTCTCCTTGTTCTTCTAAGGTAAAAATATTTTGAAAACTCCATCTTTTTCTAGCTCTCGTGGGCAAAACGAAATTCATAAACTAAACCCTTGTTGTTCCTCTTGTTCTAGCCGATTTTGGCTTGTTGGTGGAGTTGGAAATATTGTTCTTGAGCCACTCCAAGCTCCATTGAACCCTTGCAAGGTAATATAAATTCTAAACCCTAGAATGTGCATTAGAACTCAAATAATGTTAAGGTTAGTTTTAGTATTGAAAATATGTATGTTGATGGGCTGTAGCATTGGAGGTTTGGTTTGAAAACCGGTAGAGAGAGAGAGAAGGAAGGAGAAAGGAGAAGAAAGAAAAACTAGAAGAGAAACAAGGTAAGAATGCTCATTGTGTAGCCTTGTATATATTTGTATATGTAACAGATTTTAGAAACAAAAAGGTGTATTGTAAATGGTATTTTGTAGTAGAGTAATGTATATGAGGATATAAGTATTTTGAAGTTTTAAAAGATATGTTAAAACTGGTTAAAACAGATTGGGAATTTAATGTTGAGTGCAGGAAATTTTAAGTGTTGTTTTAGTTTGGTAGTTGTGTATGGGAGCTTGAGTATTCATGTCTAGTAAAACAGGTGAAAAGAGTGTTCAAAATGTGAACTAGAATATGTGGTGAGAGTGTAAAATATAGGGGCGGTTATGTCAAAATTTATCTAGAATTAGAACACTTAGTGAATTTTAAACTAGGTGAATGATGTAAGTTGTAACAGATTTTGAGATAGATAGATAGAGGGAAGATGGGGAGAGATGGTTAATGTAGTTGTGATAAGTGCAAAACATATAGACTTTTTAAGGTTTAATCACCTTATTAATTGCAGCATTTTTAGTAATGTTTCTCACTTATCTTTGGTTTTTCCTATATTTATGTTATTATATTAACTAATGTATTATATGTGTTAAAATGTAGGAAAAATGACAAACAAAGACATATATTAAGGATTAAAAAAGATGTCACGCGTGAAGCACGCATGTATGTTGCGCCTCCTCAGTACCGCCTCCTTATCAGGCGGACAACAGAGGGCAACCGCCCAATACGGGGCGGACAACTCTAAATTGCATAACAATAGAGGCAACCGCCACTTAAGAGGCGGACAAGACAGAGGAGACCGCGAGGCGGACAAGAGAGGCCGCCTATTACCGTGCGGTTGAGACAGAGTAGACCGCCACTTATCTAGCGGACACGTGTAAATGGGCTTATCTTCTTCGGCGACTCTGCAACTTGATTCGGTCATATCCATTAAGTAGACGGCGCCTACCAGAAAACACTCACGCGTATGTTCCTGTCCCCTGCAATAAATCAAGCAATCAGTGAGGCTGCAATCAACGAGCTGCTGCTATGCTTCTTCTCCTTCCTCTATAAATACAACCCTCGAACACCTTCTCCAGGGTCCTTCCAGAGGTTCTGTCCGTGGTTCCTCTGGAGTTCCAATTCACACCATCATTCCATCTTCGTACCACTACACTTTCATTCACTCGTTCCTTCCATTTCTAATCTCCCGCTTCTCCATTTGTTTTCTTTTCATTTCATTATATGTATACTCTGGGAATAATTATTATCTATCTGTATTAATTATGCAATATGTCTTGCTGGTTTAGTTTTAATAAAGTTTGTTACGGTTAAAGGTTTTCTCGCCATCTTTTTAATAAACCTCATGAATTTATTAAAATGCTTTCTAAATCTGTTTTTGATTTCATCGGTTGGAAACAGATGGGTTGATTAAGCCGTAAAACTGGGGGAAACTTATTTTCATTGTTTAAGTTAGTACTCAGTTGCAAATGTAATCCCTCACACTCCTCTGCCGTTCGCAGGCTTTTGCTTGAGTTTTCATCGGACCTTGCATTACAGGTGAACGAGTTCTTATGAGTTTTCATCGGACCTTAAGAAAATATCAGGAATCTTGCCAAACAATTATAATTAAACCAGTAGACCTAGCATGAAAGAGCAGATATTATATTAATCTGAACCAGAGTCCCGTTTAGTTTATCTGTTAATTTAGTTAATTTTACCTTTCCCTTTTATTTATAAAAAACAAGTCAATTAATCCTTCCCCCTTTGTGACACGCTTAGGTACTATAATATGTACATTAGTCCGTGGTTCGATATCCGGTCGCTTACATTTTCACTATACTACTGCGACCGGGATTTGTTTGCAGCCCGACGTTTATTTTGAGTTTTTAATTTCTTTTCTTTTAATTTTACACCATTTCAACCACTCACTTTAAATCCATTCTGCAAAATGGCGCCGTTGCCGGGGACTAGATTTATTCTAGTTCCTAAGCCCCGGATTATTCACCTGTTAATTATAAATATTTTGTTCTCTTATTTCTGTTAATATTATTGTTAATATTAATTATCTTCTATATTTTGTTAATATTAATTATCTAATAATCTGTTAATATTAATTGGACATTTGGACGATTGGACACCTGACTTTGGCCATCTAACTTCTAACTCTTATATTATTGTCAATTAATTTCCATTGTCTCTAATATTTAATTTCCATTGTCCTTAACATTTAATTTCCATTGTCCCTAACATTTAATTTTTTGTGTATACTAACTACTAACTTATAATTTCTGTCATTTAATTTCCTGTCATTTCTTTCCATTGTCTCTAACTACTAACGTTAATTATTCTGTCAACTAATTAAATTAACTTCTAATTTTATGTCATTATTATTACTAACCTATAGTTTATATTTCTGTCTCAATGTTACGAACGAAGCGAAAAAAAAAAATCGAACAAGGTCTTGTCCGCCAGATATCATGCGGACACCACACAAGGCCTTGTCCGCCACTTACCACGCGGACTCCACACACGAGACCGCCTCGCGGACGTCTCCACTCTTGTCCACTTAACTAGCGGACGGCACACAGGTAACCGCCTGATAACGAGCGGACGCGACTCGGTATAGAAAAAAAAGAGCTTCAAACGCTGCGTTTTTCACATCTGTTCTTCCCCAATTTCATTTCGAACTCGAGCGAGCCCCAGCGAAGAACACAGCCCAGCCGCGCGAATCGCCCTCCTCCTCAGATCGACATTTCTTCCTCGTTTCTTCACCAAATCATACAAGGTTAGTACCGAAATCTTCGTTTTTGAATTCTCTACGTTTCTATAGCTTCAAATCTGTAAATGATGAACTACATTAGGAGAAATTAAGGACTGAAGTTTCGAATCCCTAATTCCTTAAATTCGAAAATTTCGAATTCTAATTGCTAGATTTGTCTCGAATTTGTCCTCTATTAATCATAATCTACATACACAAGGTTAAATCTTCACTTATTACACTTAGTTTGGGTGTTTTTTGTTGAATTCGAAAATTGAAGAATGATAGTTACGAAAATCCATTGTTAAAACTAGCATTTTTCAGTTTTTTAGCCTTGATTATTAAACGAGTATAGATTATGATTATAGGTTATTATTTATAGATTTGATTGGTGACGGTACTAAAAACTTTGAATCTGATTGAATTTTTTGTGGAGAAACGAAGAATTTTAGGGGAGACTCTGTCGAATTTTCGACAGAATTTATGTTGTATAATTATTCTGTTTATGTTTCATTCCTTGTTCAACTTGTTTTCTATTTTATTAATTTACGGAGTTGTTTATGTTAAATATTAATGTTCTATTTTGTTATTAATTTCTATGTTGTTTATTAACGTTTTTGTTGTTATTTTCTATTTAATTTTTATGCTATTTTTGTTTATTTTTATGCTGTTATTTTCTATTAATTTTCATGTTATTATTACTCTGTTTAATATTTAATATTTTATTGTTATGCTGTTAATGTTGTTTGCTTTTAATTTTAATATATATAGTATGTCTCGTACACGTGGTGGTGACTGCCCCGGTGCATCATCTTCTTCTGCACCTTGTCTTCGGGACGACGACTTTATCTCAGTAGAGGCTCGTGCCTGGTTCGATCAGGCAAGGACTTTATTGTGGAGAGGAAATTTGAGCCTGCGGTGCTAGAGGCTGCAGGGGTGGATACTCTATTTGCCAGGCTAGGACTTTCGATGATCCTAAGGTTAGGACAGGGAGTCTTTAGTCCGACCTAGTTAGAGAATTTTATGCTAATGCCCGGGCGGCGATGTGAGCATTACTTCTTATGTACGCCATCGCCCTGTGGAGGTCACACCCTCGACATTCACTTCTTTCCTGCACATCCCGGATGGTCCTGGTGATATCCGAGGATTCACAGAGGAGTACTTGCAGAGGTCGAAGTCTAGGTGGCTTTAGGTTGTAGGTCGGAGGACCCGACGTAGAGGGGAGGAGGAGAAGGATGTCCTCCCGTTCGCTAGCTTCCCCACGCTGACTCAGAGGCTTCTCCTAGAGATCCTCAGTCATCAGATTCGCCCATCTGGGGCGCATGATGCTACTGATGAGGATTGTGCCTTACTAGACTACTTCCTAGGTCCGTTTCCACCCGCTCAGCGCATCTCCTTCAGCCACGTCATGTACAGCCAACTCCATAAGGTGGTCTCCTACATGAGGACGAAGAAGAAGAAGATCACTCCCATTTTTCCCTTCTTCCTCAGTCTCCACATTATCGGTTCTGTCCCATTTTCAGCAGAGTTCAAGGAAGCTTTACAGCTCCGTCCAGCGAAGCGCCCAGTGTCACTACTGACTGTGCGGAGCTGGGGCTTTATACGCTCAGATGACGGTACTTGGGTCAGAGGTACCGCTGCTCAGTCTTCCACTGCATCTTCCACAGCAGCGGGGACCTCTACGGGAGCTACACACTCGGCTGATCCCGACCCACCGTCCGCTGACACTGCACAGGGAGAGGAGCCCTATGTGCCGCCTACTGACGTGATGCAGACCCCTGCTCCTGTACCATACTCGACAGATCTACAGAGTCAGCTCCAGGCATTCCATCAGATGCAGCAGCAGATGCATCAGCGCTTTGAGAGCTTTGAGCAGAGGGTGACACAGCGTCTAGACCAGAGTGATGAGCTGCATATACAGGCAGCGCAGCAGCATGAGCGGACCGCTCAGCTCCTAGAGCGTCTCCTCCTCGCTCAGTCAGGCCAGGGACCTGCACAGCCTCCACCACCACCACAGTGATTTTATTTTATTTATTTTCTTGTTATTATTTTATTTTATATTTCTCTGACTTTTTGTAGACTATTACTGTTTAAACCTTGTGCTAACATTTGATATATTCAGGAAGGTAACAGTGTGGTTTACTTTATGTTTTTATTTTATGAATTTTTATTTATGTTTTTTATTTAATACTTTTCTTTTGGTTCAATTGGAGTTCTGCTGGCTATATATGATTTTCTTTTCAGAACAAATTCTATGTTGAATATATAGCTGAACTCACCTTTGGAAAGCAACCTCAGTTGCTTTGGAATTTCAAAATCTTCGGTTGAACACTTGCGCGAACTCAAGTGTGAGGAACATCTCACCCCTACCAAAGCTTAAGTGTGAGGAAGCATACCTTCCTCAATCTACGATACAAGGGGAGTTTCAATTCCTCATTTATTATATTAATGTTCAACCTACATTTATTTAATCCTTGATGAGTCTGTCATATTTTGAAAGGTCCTTTTCTTGAAATAATTTTGAACAATGAGGACATTGCTCCTCTTAAGTGTGAGGAAGGAGAGACCTTTCCCTGAAAATATGACAGTTGTTCATTAATGCCACACTCGCTTTTTGCTACTCTAAACTGCCTATATATAAAAAAAATTGCAAAAAATGAGGTAAAATAATTGTAGAAGTGTCTGAAATTATGTCAAGTGACAACTGAAAGGTAGTTTTATTTTAAAGGAGTTTGTATAAATTATTTTCCTTCAAAATACTCTATTTTTACTCGAAAATGATAGATCTGCTGATTGTAAAAATCAATTTAGTTTAGCTTGGGATTATGGAAATATGTGGAAAGTCAAGGAAAGAAAAGGATAAAGACAAGGTACTCCGCTGTTTATGAATTTTTCTAACCAAAAACAGGCCTCGTCTATCCGGTTATTAAGTTCTTTGGGGTGCTTTAAAACCTATCTACCTAAGGTCTCATGATCTGGGATAGAAGACCCAACACCGCTACAAGGATAGAGAGAAAAGTCTGGGGTACAGAAAAATAATGCAGTTCAAAAAAAAATTATTTATATAAAAAAAATAATATGTGCTTTGTATATACAATTTGCACATTCAAAAAAAATGTAAATATAAATTGCAATTTATATTTATAAACATGAGTATGTGGCGTTGAAAGGTATTGCGGAATAAGGCATTACTTCACACCCCTTGTCATCCCGGGTTAGAGAATGAAATTGGTTGGAAATCCCAGGTTAATCTAACTTGTTTTCTGCAGTTAGTCTTTCTGTGCTTTTATTAAATTGTTCTTTTTCACTGTTTATAAAAACCTACTTCTAAGAGCAGAATTATTCTTTAAATTGTCACTTTGTCTAAATTCCCTTCTACACTTATTTAATCTTGTTTTATTATTAAGGCTTAGAGATAATTATATTCCTTATTTGCTTGAGGACAAGCATAAGTCAAGTGTGAGGAAGTTTGATAAGTGCAAAACATATAGACTTTTTAAGGTTTAATCACCTTATTAATTGCAGCATTTTTAGTAATGTTTCTCACTTATCTTTGGTTTTTCCTATATTTATGTTATTATATTAACTAATGTATATATGTGTTAAAATGTAGGAAAAATGACAAACAAAGACATATATTAAGGATTAAAAAAGATGTCACGCGTGAAGCACGCATGTATGTTGCGCCTCCTCAGTACCGCCTCCTTATCAGGCGGACAACAGAGAGGGCAACCACCCAATACGGGGCGGACAACTCTAAATTGCATAACAATAGAGGCAACCGCCACTTAAGAGGCGGACAAGACAGAGGAGACCGCGAGGCGGACAAGAGAGGCCGCCTATTACCGTGCGGTTGAGACAGAGTAGACCGCCACTTATCTAGCGGACACGTGTAAATGCGCTTATCTTCTTCGGTGACTCTGCAACTTGATTCGGTCATATCCATTAAGTAGACGGCGCCTACCAGAAAACACTCACGCGTATGTTCCTGTCCCCTGCAATAAATCAAGCAATCAGTGAGGCTGCAATCAACGAGCTGCTGCTATGCTTCTTCTCCTTCCTCTATAAATACAACCCTCGAACACCTTCTCCAGGGTCCTTCCAGAGGTTCTGTCCGTGGTTCCTCTGGAGTTCCAATTCACACCATCATTCCATCTTCGTACCACTACTTTCATTCACTCGTTCCTTCCATTCTAATCTAATCTCCCGCTTCTCCATTTGTTTTCTTTTCATTTCATTATATGTATACTCTGGGAATAATTATTATCTATCTGTATTAATTATGCAATATGTCTTGCTGGTTTTAGTTTTAATAAAGTTTGTTACGGTTAAAGGTTTTCTCGCCATCTTTTTAATAAACCTCATGAATTTATTAAAATGCTTTTCTAAATCTGTTTTTGATTTCATCGGTTGGAAACAGATGGGTTGATTAAGCCGTAAAACTGGGGGAAACTTATTTTCATCGTTTAAGTTAGTACTCAGTTGCAAATGTAATCCCTCAACACTCCTCTGCCGTTCGCAGGCTTTTGCTTGAGTTTTCATCGGACCTTGCATTACAGGTGAACGAGTTCTTATGAGTTTTCATCGGACCTTAAGAAAATATCAGGAATCTTGCCAAACAATTATAATTAAACCAGTAGACCTAGCATGAAAGAGCAGATATTATATTAATCTGAACCAGAGTCCCGTTTAGTTTATCTGTTAATTTAGTTAATTTTACCTTTCCCTTTTATTTATAAAAAACAAGTCAATTAATCCTTCCCCCTTTGTGACACGCTTAGGTACTATAATATGTACATTAGTCCCGTGGTTCGATATCCGGTCGCTTACATTTTCACTATACTACTGCGACCGGGATTTGTTTGCAGCCCGACGTTTATTTTGAGTTTTTAATTTCTTTTCTTTTAATTTTACACCATTTCAACCACTCACTTTAAATCCATTCTGCAAAATGGCGCCGTTGCTGGGGACTAGATTTATTCTAGTTCCTAAGCCCCGGATTATTCACCTGTTAATTATAAATATTTTGTTCTCTTATTTCTGTTAATATTATTGTTAATATTAATTATCTTCTATATTTTGTTAATATTAATTATCTAATAATCTGTTAATATTAATTGGACATTTGGACGATTGGACACCTGACTTTGGCCATCTAACTTCTAACTCTTATATTATTGTCATTTAATTTCCATTGTCTCTAATATTTAATTTCCATTGTCCTTAACATTTAATTTCCATTGTCCCTAACATTTAATTTTCTGTGTATACTAACTACTAACTTATAATTTCTGTCATTTAATTTCCTGTCATTTCTTTCCATTGTCTCTAACTACTAACGTTAATTATTCTGTCAACTAATTAAATTAACTTCTAATTTTATGTCATTATTATTACTAACCTATAGTTTATATTTCTGTCTCAATGTTACGAATGAAGCAAAAAAAAAAATCGAACAAGGTCTTGTCCGCCAGATATCATGCGGACACCACACAAGGCCTTGTCCGCCACTTACCACGCGGACTCCACACACGAGACCGCCTCGCGGACGTCTCCACTCTTGTCCGCCACTTAACTAGCGGACGGCACACAGGTAACCGCCTGATAACGAGCGGACGCGACTCGGTATAGAAAAAAAAGAGCTTCAAACGCTGCGTTTTTCACATCTGTTCTTCCCCAATTTCATTTCGAACTCGAGCGAGCCCCAGCGAAGAACACAGCCCAGCCGCGCGAATCGCCCTCCTCCTCAGATCGACATTTCTTCCTCGTTTCTTCACCAAATCATACAAGGTTAGTACCGAAATCTTCGTTTTTGAATTCTCTACGTTTCTATAGCTTCAAATCTGTAAATGATGAACTACATTAGGAGAAATTAAGGACTGAAGTTTCGAATCCCTAATTCCTTAAATTCGAAAATTTCGAATTCTAATTGCTAGATTTGTCTCGAATTTGTCCTCTATTAATCATAATCTACATACACAAGGTTAAATCTTCACTTATTACACTTAGTTTGGGTGTTTTTTGTTGAATTCGAAAATTGAAGAATGATAGTTACGAAAATCCATTGTTAAAACTAGCATTTTTCAGTTTTATTTAGCCTTGATTATTAAACGAGTATAGATTATGATTATAGGTTATTATTTATAGATTTGATTGGTAACGGTACTAAAAACTTTGAATCTGATTGAATTTTTTGTGGAGAAACGAAGAATTTTAGGGGAGACTCTGTCAAATTTTCGACAGAATTTATGTTGTATAATTATTCTGTTTATGTTTCATTCCTTGTTCAACTTGTTTTCTATTTTTATTAATTTACGGAGTTGTTTATGTTAAATATTAATGTTCTATTTTGATATTAATTTCTATGTTTTATTAACGTTTTTGTTGTTATTTTCTATTTAATTTTTATGCTATTTTTGTTTTTTTTATGCTGTTATTTTCTATTAATTTTCATGTTATTATTACTCTGTTTAATATTTAATATTTTATTGTTATGCTGTTAATGTTGTTTGCTTTAATTTTAAATATATATTAGTATGTCTCGTACACGTGGTGGTGACTGCCCCGGTGCATCATCTTCTTCTGCACCTTGTCTTCGGGACGACGGCTTTATCTCAGTAGAGGCTCGTGCCTGGTTCGATCAGGGCAAGGACTTTATTGTGGAGAGGAAATTTGAGCCTGCGGTGCTAGAGGCTGCAGGGGTGGATACTCTATTTGCCAGGCTAGGACTTTCGATGATCCTAAGGTTAGGACAGGGAGTCTTTAGTCCGACCTAGTTAGAGAATTTTATGCTAATGCCCGGGCGGGCGATGTGAGCATTACTTCTTATGTACGCCATCGCCCTGTGGAGGTCACACCCTCGACATTCACTTCTTTCCTGCACATCCCGGATGGTCCTGGTGATATCCGAGGATTCACAGAGGAGTACTTGCAGAGGTCGAAGTCTAGGTGGCTTCAGGTTGTAGGTCGGAGGACCCGACGTAGAGGGGAGGAGGAGAAGGATGTCCTCCCGTTCGCTAGCTTCCCCACGCTGACTCAGAGGCTTCTCCTAGAGATCCTCAGTCATCAGATTCGCCCATCTGGGGCGCATGATGCTACTGATGAGGATTGTGCCTTACTAGACTACTTCCTAGGTCCGTTCCACCCGCTCAGCGCATCTCCTTCAGCCACGTCATGTACAGCCAACTCCATAAGGTGGTCTCCTACATGAGGACGAAGAAGAAGAAGATCACTCCCATTTTTCCCTTCTTCCTCAGTCTCCACATTATCGGTTCTGTCCCATTTTCAGCAGAGTTCAAGGAAGCTTTACAGCTCCGTCCAGCGAAGCGCCCAGTGTCACTACTGACTGTGCGGAGCTGGGGCTTTATACGCTCAGATGACGGTACTTGGGTCAGAGGTACCGCTGCTCAGTCTTCCACTGCATCTTCACAGCAGCGGGGACCTCTACGGGAGCTACACACTCGGCTGATCCCGACCCACCGTCCGCTGACACTGCACAGGGAGAGGAGCCCTATGTGCCGCCTACTGACGTGATGCAGACCCCTGCTCCTGTACCATACTCGACAGATCTACAGAGTCAGCTCCAGGCATTCCATCAGATGCAGCAGCAGATGCATCAGCGCTTTGAGAGCTTTGAGCAGAGGGTGACACAGCGTCTAGACCAGAGTGATGAGCTGCATATACAGGCAGCGCAGCAGCATGAGCGGACCGCTCAGCTCCTAGAGCGTCTCCTCGCTCAGTCAGGCCAGGGACCTGCACAGCCTCCACCACCACCACCACAGTGATTTTATTTTATTTTATTTTCTTGTTATTTTATTTTATTTTATATTCTCTGACTTTTTGTAGACATTACTGTTTAAACCTTGTGCTAACATTTGATATATTCAGGAAGGTAACAGTGTGGTTACTTTATGTTTTTATTTTATGAATTTTTATTTATGTTTTTATTTAATACTTTTCTTTTGGTTCAATTGGAGTTCTGCTGGCTATATATGATTTTCTTTTCAGAACAAATTCTATGTTGAATATATAGCTGAACTCACCTTTGGAAAGCAACCTCAGTTGCTTTGGAATTTCAAAATCTTCGGTTGAACACTTGCGCGAACTCAAGTGTGAGGAACATCTCACCCCTACCAAAGCTTAAGTGTGAGGAAGCATACCTTCCTCAATCTACGATACAAGGGGAGTTTCAATTCCTCATTTATTATATTAATGTTCACCTACATTTATTTAATCCTTGATGAGTCTGTCATATTTTGAAAGGTCCTTTTCTTGAAATAATTTTGAACAATGAGGACATTGCTCCTCTTAAGTGTGAGGAAGGAGAGACCTTTCCCTGAAAATATGACAGTTGTTCATTAATGCCACACTCGCTTTTTGCTACTCTAAACTGCCTATATAAAAAAATTGCAAAAAATGAGGTAAAATAATTGTAGAAGTGTCTGAAATTATGTCAAGTGACAACTGAAAGGTAGTTTTATTTTAAAGGAGTTTGTATAAAATTATTTTCCTTCAAATACTCTATTTTTACTCGAAAAATGATAGATCTGCTGATTGTAAAAATCAATTTAGTTTAGCTTGGGATTATGGAAATATGTGGAAAGTCAAGGAAAGAAAAGGATAAAGACAAGGTACTCCGCTGTTTATGAATTTTTCTAACCAAAAACAGGCCTCGTCTATCCGGTTATTAAGTTCTTTGGGGTGCTTTAACACCTATCTACCTAAGGTCTCATGATCTGGGATAGAAGACCCAACACCGCTACAAGGATAGAGAGAAAAGTCTGGGGTACAGAAAAATAATGCAGTTCAAAAAAAATTATTTATATAAAAAATAATATGTGCTTTGTGTATACAATTTGCACATTAAAAAAAATGTAAATATAATTGCAATTTATATTTATAAACATGAGTATGTGGTGTTGAAAGGTATTGCGGAATAAGGCATTACTTCACACCCCTTGTCATCCCGGGTTAGAGAATGAAATTGGTTGGAAATCCCAGGTTAATCTAACTTGTTTTCTGCAGTTAGTCTTTCTGTGCTTTTATTAAATTGTTCTTTTTCACTGTTTATAAAAACCTACTTCTAAGAGCAGAATTATTCTTTCAATTGTCACTTTGTCTAAATTCCCTTCTACACTTATTTAATCTTGTTTTATTATTAAGGCTTAGAGATAATTATATTCCTTATTTGCTTGAGGACAAGCATAAGTCAAGTGTGAGGAAGTTTGATAAGTGCAAAACATATAGACTTTTTAAGGTTTAATCACCTTATTAATTGCAGCATTTTTAGTAATGTTTCTCACTTATCTTTGGTTTTTCCTATATTTATGTTATTATATTAACTAATGTATTATATGTGTTAAAATGTAGGAAAAATGACAAACAAAGACATATTAAGGATTAAAAAAGATGTCACGCGTGAAGCACGCATGTATGTTGCGCCTCCTCAGTACCGCCTCCTTATCAGGCGGACAACAGAGAGGGCAACCACCCAATACGGGGCGGACAACTCTAAATTGCATAACAATAGAGGCAACCGCCACTTAAGAGGCGGAAAGACAGAGGAGACCGCGAGGCGGACAAGAGAGGCCGCCTATTACCGTGCGGTTGAGACAGTAGACCGCCACTTATCTAGCGGACACGTGTAAATGGCTTATCTTCTTCGGCGACTCTGCAACTTGATTCGGTCATATCCATTAAGTAGACGGCGCCTACCAGAAAACACTCACGCGTATGTTCCTGTCCCCTGCAATAAATCAAGCAATCAGTGAGGCTGCAATCAACGAGCTGCTGCTATGCTTCTTCTCCTTCCTCTATAAATACAACCCTCGAACACCTTCTCCAGGGTCCTTCCAGAGGTTCTGTCCGTGGTTCCTCTGGAGTTCCAATTCACACCATCATTCCATCTTCGTACCACTACACTTTCATTCACTCGTTCCTTCCATTTCTAATCTCCCGCTTCTCCATTTGTTTTCTTTTCATTTCATTATATGTATACTCTGGGAATAATTATTATCTATCTGTATTAATTATGCAATATGTCTTGCTGGTTTTAGTTTTAATAAAGTTTGTTACGGTTAAAGGTTTTCTCGCCATCTTTTTAATAAACCTCATGAATTTATTAAAATGCTTTTCTAAATCTGTTTTTGATTTCATCGGTTGGAAACAGATGGGTTGATTAAGCCGTAAAACTGGGGGAAACTTATTTTCATCGTTTAAGTTAGTACTCAGTTGCAAATGTAATCCCTCAACACTCCTCTGCCGTTCGCAGGCTTTTGCTTGAGTTTTCATCGGACCTTGCATTACAGGTGAACGAGTTCTTATGAGTTTTCATCGGACCTTAAGAAAATATCAGGAATCTTGCCAAACAATTATAATTAAACCAGTAGACCTAGCATGAAAGAGCAGATATTATATTAATCTGAACCAGAGTCCCGTTTAGTTTATCTGTTAATTTAATTAATTTTACCTTTCCCTTTTATTTATAAAAAAACAAGTCAATTAATCCTTCCCCCTTTGTGACACGCTTAGGTACTATAATATGTACATTAGTCCCGTGGTTCGATCCGGTCGCTTACATTTTCACTATACTACTGCGACCGGGATTTGTTTGCAGCCCGACGTTTATTTTGAGTTTTTAATTTCTTTTCTTTTAATTTTACACCATTTCAACCACTCACTTTAAATCCATTCTGCAAAATGGCGCCGTTGCCGGGGACTAGATTTATTCTAGTTCCTAAGCCCCGGATTATTCACCTGTTAATTATAAATATTTTGTTCTCTTATTTCTGTTAATATTATTGTTAATATTAATTATCTTCTATATTTTGTTAATATTAATTATCTAATAATCTGTTAATATTAATTGGACATTTGGACGATTGGACACCTGACTTTGGCCATCTAACTTCTAACTCTTATATTATTGTCATTTAATTTCCATTGTCTCTAATATTTAATTTCCATTGTCCTTAACATTTAATTTCCATTGTCCCTAACATTTAATTTTCTGTGTATACTAACTACTAACTTATAATTTCTGTCATTTAATTTCCTGTCATTTCTTTCCATTGTCTCTAACACTAACGTTAATTATTCTGTCAAACTAATTAAATAACTTCTAATTTATGTCATTATTATTACTAACCTATAGTTTAATTCTGTCTCAATGTTACGAATGAAGCAAAAAAAAAAAATCGAACAAGGTCTTGTCCGCCAGATATCATGCGGACACCACACAAGGCTTGTCCGCCACTTACCACGCGGACTCCACACACGAGACCGCTCGCGGACGTTCTCCATCTTGTCGCACTTAACTAGCGGACGGCACACAGGTAACGCCTGATAACGAGCGGACGCGACTCGGTTATAGAAAAAAAAGAGCTTCAAACGCTGCGTTTTTCACATCTGTTCTTCCAATTTCATTCGAACGAGCGAGCCCCAGCGAAGAAACAGCCCAGCCGCGCGAATCGCCCTCCTCCTCAGATCGACATTTCTTCCTCGTTTCTTCACCAAATCATACAAGGTTAGTACCGAAATCTCGTTTTTGAATTCTCTACGTTTCTATAGCTTCAAATCTGTAAATGATGAACTACATTAGGAGAAATTAAGGACTGAAGTTCAATCCCTAATTCCTTAAATTCGAAAATTTCGAATTCTAATTGCTAGATTTGTCTCGAATTGTCCTCTATTAATCATAATCTACATACACAAGGTTAAATCTTCACTTATTACACTTAGTTTGGGTGTTTTTTGTGAATTCGAAAATTGAAGAATGATAGTTACGAAAATCCATTGTTAAAACTAGCATTTTTCAGGTTTATTTAGCCTTGATTATTAAACGAGTATAGATTATGATTATAGGTTATATTTATAGATTTGATGGTAACGGTACTAAAAACTTTGAATTGATGAATTTTTTGTGGAGAAACGAAGAATTTTAGGGGAGGACTCTGTAAATTTTCGACAGAATTTATGTTGTATAATTATTCTGTTTATGTTTCATTCCTTGTTCAAACTTGTTTTCTTTTTATTAATTTACGGAGTTGTTTATGTTAAATATTAATGTTATATTTTGATATTAATTTCTATGTTTATTAACGTTTTTGTGTTATTTTCTATTAATTTTTATGCTATTTTGTTTATTTTTATGCTGTTATTTCTATTAATTTTCATGTTATTATACTCTGTTAATATTAATATTTTATTGTTATGCTGTTAATGTTGTGCTTTTAATTTTAAAATATATTAGTATGTCTCGTACACGTGGTGGTGATGCCCGGTGCATCATATCTTTGCACCTTGTCTTCGGGACGACGGACTTTATCTCAGTAGAGGTCGTGCCTGGTTCGATCAGGGCAAGGACTTTATTGTGGAGAGGAATTTGAGCCTGCGGTGCTAGAGGCTGCAGGGGTGGACTCTTTGCCAGGCTAGGACTTTCGATGATCCTAAGGTTAGGACAGGGAGTCTTAGTCCGACCTAGTAGAGAATTTTATGCTAATGCCCGGGCGGGCGATGTGAGCATTACTCTTATGTACGCCATCGCCCTGTGGAGGTCACACCCCGACATTCACTTCTTTCCTGCATCCCGGATGGTCCTGGTGATATCGAGGATTCACAGAGGAGTACTTGCAGAGGTCGAAGTCTAGGGTGGCTTTAGGTTTGTAGGTCGGAGGACCCGACGTAGAGGGGAGGAGGAGAAGGATGTCCTCCCGTTCGCTAGCTTCCCCACGCTGACCAGAGGCTTCTCCTAGAGATCCTCAGTCATCAGATTCGCCATCTGGGGCGCATGATGCTACTGATGAGGATTGTGCCTTACTAGACTACTTCCTAGGTCCGTTTCCACCCGCTCAGCGCATCTCCTTCAGCCACGTCATGTACAGCCAGCATAAGGTGGTCTTCCTACATGAGGACGAAGAAGAAGAAGATCACTCCCATTTTCCCTTCTTCCTCAGTCTCCAACATTATCGGTTCTGTCCCATTTTCAGCAGAGTTCAAGGAAGCTTTACAGCTCCGTCCAAGCGAAGCGCCCAGTGTCACTACTGATGTGCGGAGCTGGGGCTTTATACGCTCAGATGACGGTACTTGGGTCAGAGGTACCGCTGCTCAGTCTTCCACTGCATCTTCCACAGCAGCGAGGACCTCTACGGGAGCTACACACTCGGCTGATCCGACCCACCGTCCGCTGACACTGCACAGGGAGAGGAGCCTATGTGCCGCTACTGACGTGATGCAGACCCCTGCTTGTACCATACTCGACAGATCTACAGAGTCAGCTCCAGGCATTCCATCATGCAGCAGCAGCAGATGCATCAGCGCTTTGAGAGCTTTGAGCAGAGGGTGACACAGCGTCTAGACCAGAGTGATGAGCTGCATATACAGGCAGGCAGCAGCATGAGCGGACCGCTCAGCTCTAGAGCGTCTCCTCGTCAGTCAGGCCAGAGGGACTGCACAGCCTCCACCCACCACCAACAGTGATTTTATTTATTTATTTTCTTGTTATTTTTTTATTTATATTTCTCTGACTTTTGTAGACTATTACTGTTTAAACCTTGTGCTAACATTTGATATATTCAGGAGGTAACAGTGTGGTTTACTTTATGTTTTTATTTTATGAATTTTATTTATGTTTTATATTTAATATTTTCTTTTGGTTCAATTGGAGTTCTGCTGGCTATAATGATTTCTTTTCAGAACAAATTCTATGTTGAATATATAGATGAACTCACCTTTGGAAAGCAACCTCAGTTGCTTTGGAATTTCAAAATCTTCGGTTGAACACTTGCGCGAACTCAAGTGTGAGGAACATCTCACCCCTACAAAGCTTAAGTGTGAGGAAGCATACCTTCCTCAATCTACGATACAAGGGGAGTTTCAATTCTCATTTATTATATTAATGTTCAACCTACATTTATTAATCCTTGATGAGTCTGTCATATTTTGAAAGGTCTTTTCTTGAAATAATTTTGAACAATGAGGACATTGCTCCTCTTAAGTGTGAGGAAGGAGAGAACCTTTCCCTGAAAATATGACAGTTGTTCATTAATGCCACACTCGCTTTTTGCTACTCTAAACTGCCATAATATAAAAAAAATTGCATAAAATGAGTAAAATAATTGTAGAAGTGTGAAATTATGTCAAGTGACAATGAAAGGTAGTTTATTTTAAAGGAGTTGTATAAAATTATTTTCCTTCAAAAACTACTATTTTTACTCGAAAAATGATAGATCTGCTGATTGTAAAAATCAATTTAGTTTAGCTGGGATTATGGAAATATGTGGAAAGTCAAGGAAAGAAAAGGATAAAGACAAGGTACTCCGTGTTTATGAATTTTTTAACCAAAAACAGGCCTCGTCTATCCGGTTATTAAGTTCTTTGGGGTGCTTTAACACCTATCTACCTAAGGTCTCATGATCTGGGATAGAAGACCAACACCGCTACAAGGATAGAGAGAAAAGTCTGGGGTACAGAAAATAATGCAGTTCAAAAAAAAATTATTTATAAAAAAAAAATAATATGTGTTTGTATATACAATTTGCACATTCAAAAAAAATGTATAATAAATTGCAATTTAATTTATAAACATGAGTATGTGGCGTTGAAAGGTATTGCGGAATAAGGCATTACTTCACACCCCTGTCATCCGGGTTAGAGAATGAAATTGGTTGGAAATCCCAGGTTAATCTAACTTGTTTTCTGCAGTTAGTCTTCTCTGTGCTTTTATTAAATTGTGTTTTTTCACTGTTTATAAAAACCTACTTCTAAGAGCAGAATTATTCTTTCAATTGTCACTTTGTCTAAATTCCTTCTACACTTATTTAATCTTGTTTTATTATTAAGGTTTAGAGATAATTATATTCCTTATTTGCTGAGGACAAGCATAAGTCAAGTGTGAGTAAGTTTGATAAGTGCAAACATATAGACTTTTTAAGGTTTAATCACCTTATTAATTGCAGCATTTTTAGTAATGTTTCTCACTTATCTTTGGTTTTTCCTATATTTATGTTATTATATTAATGTATATATGTGTTAAAATAGGAAAAATGACAAACAAAGACATATATTAAGGATTAAAAAAGATGTCACGCGTGAAGCACGCATGTATGTTGCGCCTCCTCAGTACCGCCTCCTTTCAGGCGGACAACAGAGAGGGCAACCACCCAATACGGGGCGGACAACTCTAAATTGCATAACAATAGAGGCAACCGCCACTTAAGAGGCGGACAAGACAGAGGAGACCGCGAGGCGGACAAGAGAGGCGCCTATTACCGTGCGGTTGAGACAGAGTAGACCGCCATATCTAGCGGACACGTGTAAATGGGCTTATCTTCTTCGGCGACTCTGCAACTTATTCGGTCATATCCATTATAGACGGCGTCCTACCAGAAACACTCACGCGTATGTTCCTGTCCCCTGCAATAATCAAGCAATCAGTGAGGCTGCAATCAACGAGCTCTGCTATGCTTCTTCTCCTTCTCTATAATACAACCCTCGAACACCTTCTCCAGGGTCCTTCCAGAGGTTCTGTCCGTGGTTATCTTGAGTTCCAATCACACCATCATCCTCTTCGTACCACTACACTTCATTCACTCGTTCCTTCCATTCTAATCTCCCTCTAATCTCCCGCTTCTCCATTTGTTTTCTTTTCATTTCATTATAGTATACTCTGGGAATAATTATTATCTATCTGTATTAATTATGGCAATATGTCTTGCTGGTTTTAGTTTTAATAAAGTTTGTTACGGTTTAAAGGTTTTCTCGCCATCTTTTAATAAACCTCATGAATTTATTAAATGCTTTTCTAAATCTGTTTTTGATTTCATCGGTTGGAAACAGATGGGTTGATTAACCGTAAAACTGGGGGAAACTTATTTTCATCGTTAAGTTAGTACTCAGTTGCAAATGTAATCCTCAACACTCCTCTGCCGTTTGCAGGCTTTTGCTTGAGTTTTCATCGGACCTTGCATTACAGGTGAACGAGTTCTTATGAGTTTTCATCGGACCTTAAGAAAATATCAGGAATCTTGCCAAAACAATTATAATTAAACCAGTAGACCTAGCATGAAAGAGCAGATATTATATTAATCTGAACCAGAGTCCCGTTTAGTTTATCTGTTAATTAGTTAATTTTCCTTTCCCTTTTATTATAAAAAAACAAGTCAATTAATCCTTCCCCTTTGTGACATGCTTAGGTACTATATATGTACATTAGTCCCGTGGTTCGATATCCGGTCGCTTACATTTTCACTATACTACTGCGACCGGGATTGTTTGCAGCCCGACGTTTATTTTGAGTTTTTAATTTCTTTTCTTTTAATTTTACACCATTTCAACCACTCACTTTAAATCCATTCGCAAGTTGTAAGGTATAGAGGTGTTAGAAATGACATTAGAAGAGGGAGTTTGTGGATGGAGGTGTTAGTGTTAAAATCTGTAGCAAACAAACTAGGAAACAACTAGTGAAAGTGTGAGTTGAAACTTAGAAAATTAGGTCAGTGAATGGTATAAAGTTTGTAATGAATTAGGAAATGAATTAGTATGGTTTAGGGTTTTAAATGCACAAAAACATGTTAGGATGCATGTAGGAAGATTGGGGAAACAATGGGTGAAATTGGGAAGGAAAAACAAAATCTGTAACAAGGTTCTGGAACCGTCCGACCCAGACGTGAGTCGGACGTGGGTCGGACGGGCTTAAGAAAACCAACCGACCTTTCTGGAATGGTCCGGCCCAGAGCCGTGAGTCGGACATGGGTCGGACATGGCTTAACTAACGAACCAAAACTTTCTGTAATGGTCCGACCCAGAGCCGTGAGTCGGACGTGGGTCGGACATGGCTAAAATAAACAGACGTAAACCTTCTGTAATGGTCCGACCCAGAGCGTGGATCGGACGTGGGGTCGGACAGGCAAAAAAATATAGTGGTCGAGTTTCTGACTTCGTCCGACCCAGACGGTGAGTCGGACGTGGGTCGGACGGAGCTGAGACTCGAGACCCAAAACCTTCTGGAATGGTCCGACCCAGAGAGTATGGGTCGGACGGAATAGTGCTGGGTCGGACAGGGTATTTTTCTGGGACGGATCTTACTGGAATGGTCCGACCCAGGGCTTGGGTCGGACGGTGGGGTCGGACGGCCCTATCCTGACAAAAAAAAAATTTAATTTAAATAATAATTGTATATATATCTATGTATACCCATATATATATGTATATGTACATGTATGTAAGCATGCAAGCCTTAAGTAAGAAAATAAAAAATTTAAGTAATGAAGAATGATAAGTAATGTGTAAGTGTAAGAAGTATGAGGACATAGTAAGTATGAGTTAAGTAATGATAGTTAGATTAATCATTTAATTGTATGTGTATAATAGGATTTGATTGTGACACCGAAGGACGTTTGGAATCACGTACACGGTGAACGGTATGGATTCCTCATGCCCCGTATGCTATCTTGGTTACTCTGATTTTGTGTGTTGTGTGCTAATTGATCACACAAATAGATATCTGCACGAATCGGAGTTAATATGCCATACTTGTGAACATGTATGGTTTGTATGTTGTGAATATTTTCTTTTAAATTTTAGTTTGTATAATTCATGAAATGTTGGATGATAATGAATGTGTGTATGTATGTTGTATTGTACCGTGACCGTCATTTATTGTGTTTGGACTTCTAACTTATTCTTAACAAGCTAACCATCCTAACTTAAAATGGTAATTAAATTGGAATGAGTAGAAGTCCGATATAGTTTCGCCACGCGTGAGGATGCGGAGTCACGAGAGGTTGGCTCCAATTCCTGACTCTTAAAACTGGTCCGCGGCCCAATCCCTTAAGTGGGGTAGCATCCCGGATTGTGAGTCAAGTAAATCCGGAGGTGGGACGGTGTAGTCCCAGGGCCGGATGGTCCCGACGCTTAACTGAGTATAAGTAATAAGTAATGAGTAAGTGAATTAATTGAAAGTAAGTAATTGTAAGTAAGGAAAAGTAAGTAATGAGTAAAAGAGTAAAGCATTCCGATTAACCCGGATGCATAATTTGGCTAACCTTGTGAAGGTAAGTAAGTTGGTGCTACTATATTGTGCTTGAATTATGTAATGAGTTGTATGAGCCGTAATTTGTATGAAAAGCATGTATGTATGAAATAAATAAATGGATGTTTAGTGGACGTCAAATAGTCGGGCGTGCCCTAGCTAGCACGCGGTATATGCGGAGTCCATATGCCAGCGTTTGCTGAGCCCCTTGGGGCACCATTTTTTACTACAACGCAGGTAACCCGCGAGGGAATAAGATGTGAAGATTTAGTTCCATTTCTTTTTATCTCTTTTTGGAATGTAAACACTGGATTATGATTGGTGTACTGAGTAGTACATGGCTGTAGTTTTTGAATAGCCGGTGTACCATGGGGTACACCTTTTTTTTGGATTTTGATAGAATGGAATTGGTATAGCTGAGTAGCCTTAGAAACTCGTTATTTTGGGAAGCTTGAATTGGGATGTAAGTATGCACTTTAAATACTCGGTGATCCAAGAATTGTAAGTATGTTATGTTACGTATTGTAAGTAATGTTTTAGTAGCTCGGTACGTTATGTTCATCAGACCGTTACTGTAAAGTATTAGTAGCCTAGCTAGCCGTATGGGCGGTTAGCGGCATTGTTTCACCCTCGTATAAAGTATGTAATAATTCCCGCTGTGAAACTCGTAGGATTAATAGGACGATTAGACGGTAAGCATAGGATTAGCGGTTGGGGTGTGTTACACCTCTGGGCAGTTGGCCGCGTCAAAATCTTGTCAAACTCCCGGATCCAGTCTTCAAGTAGGACCGGGTCCTCTTCTCAGTCAGCAAAAAGTGGTCGGCTTCAGGTGTGCGATCCTCTTGGTATAGTCTTCAGCGTGTTTGTTATCGCTGTGGCCTGTCGCTGCAACAATCTGCCCCAAGTTCAAAGCAAGCTCCTGGAGTGTCTCACTCACTGGGTCGTTGGCGGGCCATCGTAGTCCTTCGGCTTTGGCTTCTGGTGTTATAGGTGAAATTAAGTTGGTCTGCCAGTCCTACGAGCTTGAGTTTCAGGTGGTCTCCTGATTACGAGTAGAGGAATAACGATCTCTACTTCTATAAACCACCTTCGAGTTCATACTACAAGTTTTACCAATTTATACTAGCTACATTATCAAGCATACGGTCCACACCGTCATATACATATGCAGTAACATCCAAATAAACACTTCGTGTACGAAGTATACACACAGTTACACAGATACATATGCTTATAAAGGAATTTCCACTGGTTAGCATAACCTTCCAAATATCACACAGATCAACCAAGGTCGCTCCACTTTCACATACAATAAAATATATTATAGATTCCCCAATCGCTTATCCCCCACATTTTATCTATTAAACCATATTTTTATCTTATATCAAAACCAAGCACGGATACCACCTTGTAACACCCTGGATTTTACCTCAAAAGATAGCTTAAGGAAATACAAATCCAATGGCGCAAAACCAAATTAAAACGGCTTCAAACGAGTCCTAAAAGTGAAAAATAGATTGGTCCAACTGTGTCCGGACATGGGAACGTTCGGACACAAGTCGAGAAGATTGAACTGAGAAATACCATTTGTCCGAAACTTGTGTCCGGACATTGATGTTCGGACACAAGTCGAGAGTTGAGAACACTAAAGCGACACCGATCGGTGTGATAATAGAAGATATCCACTTGTTGTCGGACTTCAAATTGGACCAGTCGGGTTCAAAATCCCAGAAATCTTACGCGCACGTCCGAACGTTGGTCCGAACTTACAAGTTCGCCCAAGTCGAGACTTTCATCTCGGACCCGTCCTCGCATGCTGTCCAAACCTTGATGTTCGGACAGAAAGTCCGGACACGGCTAAGCTGCAAAAATAAATAGAACTCTCGGGGCTGTAGAACATGGATGTCCCGGACGGACGTTCGGACAGGTCCTTGTATGCGTTTCAACATGAAAACAGAGACCAAAAGCAAGTAAGAAATTCATACAACCATAAGAAGGATAACTCAGAGTAAACACAAATTTAAAAATCTTGTACCATGAAAATCAGCGGAAGTTTTTTGTAATCCAAGGTGCTACCGCCACATCCAAACCCTTGGATGCTCAGGCTATTAAACCACAAAACGTTCCAAAATATCAACTTAACATTGTAAATCCAAGATATGCGGAAGCTTAAACTGTAATCAACAACAAACATTGTCAAAGTGTCTAAAACTTTATGTTCCAGAAAATTCATAACTCAGCTAATGACTCAAAACAATCTAATCCTACTAAACTATGTGACAGCGCGTTTCCCCTTTTCCCCAAGTCAGCAATTTGTACCTGCGATCAGAAACAACAATAAAAGCACGAAGGGATCGCGCAAATCAGTGAAACTGAGTAATTCCATCTCATTACGTAAAATACATTTGGAAATTCCTTTGAGTTTGCATAGACAAAACATTCAGCCTCGTAAATCAATAATCCGTTTCCACACCTCAATAACCAATAACCAGTAAAAACAATTTGGGGAGCCTTCAACTGGAATAACCACAGAACCAACCAAACAGTCACATATGGACTAAAATACCAATTACCTTCACCCTAAGTCCTTAAGTGTGCACCCCCTATGAATCAGCAGTCCGTAGAGTAGATCATAGAGCTTAACTGCAGTCATTGTATGCAGCGCAATATATATAATATATATATGTCAGTGTAATTAATTCATGCTCAGGGTGCAGAGAACCAACATGGTGAATCAGGGAGCACCAAGAACCCCAGAATAATATAAACCAGTGAAGAACTCCCAAAACAAAACCTTTACCAATCCATAGTGAAGTTCCTCTAAACACAATTCGTGACAGAAAGCAATCCACATCCAAATCCAACAATGAGCACATAATTTACCTGATCGTTCCCTCGACTCAGGAAGACAACCAACAGGTTCACCAATAACATTCGCCGTCGACACCAATGTCTAGGTTAGAACAGTTCACAATCAGGAGTATCGAACACAATTGAGTAAATCAACACACACGAACTATCAACTACTTTACCCGATACAACTCTAGTTGGCGCCAAGGAAAGGTTTTGACCAAAACGCAAGCAGGAACGTGAATTTAGAGGTGGGAAGGAGGATGTAATGGCGGCGTGAAGAAGATGAAGAACGATCAATAAGATCGTGGTATAAATAAGTAAATTATAAAAGATTAGTAAAATAATTTAAGTGAATTACATTCTTTCTAAAGGAGTAGAGGAATTAATTAAATAATGTAAATAATTTAAAAGGAGAATTCAAATAATTAATATCGTAACTGCTTTAGAGAATATACTGATGTTAAGAATCATCGAGAGAAGAAGTCAAAACTCTAGCAAAACAACCCATTAGGAAATAAAGAAATAATCCTTTAATTTGAAATAAAATGGAGAGGGATTTATTTGATTGTTTTAAAAGATAGGGATAAGAAGTAAAATATCTAGGAAGTTAATTTATAAACATTTACTGATAAGGAAGTAAACTAGAAATAAATCAATATACTGTAAACAGTCTAAAGGTTCAACCGAAGGAAAAATAATTACGCTAAAGAGACAAGTCACAAAGATAATAATATGATTGTTGGGAGAAGAAAAGGAGAGTTAATAAACAATATATTAAGTAGTCAAATAGGATCCGAACTCTCGAAATCAACTAACTACAAGGAGAAAGTCAAATTGAATTCGGACTCTAAATATTTAAAATTAATCAGTTAGAAAGAAAATTCTAGAATGACATTTTGGGATTTAAATTGCATAATGAAGTTAGAAAGACGATTTAATATTTAAAAGGATATAACATTTGAAATGTAGCTAAAGTTAATCAAGGCGAAACGTTACAATTAATTGTAAACATTTTAAGGAGAAGGTAAATTTAGAAATGAACGTCGTTTAATTCCCTGGGCCACCTTAATACAACTCTCGGTCCTATCGTTCAAATTATATACTATATTATTCTTAACTTGGAAATTTCCTGGGTATTTCACTTATTCTCATTAGTGGTGTTTATAGTAACAACTTGTATTAAGATCATTATCTTAATATTATATAACATTTTATGTTGTATAATTCCAACTTCTAAGGTTTATTCAATATTTACCTTAATTTATAAATCTCATTTTATAGTTTGTCACATTATTTAATGTGAATATATTTACTTATATAATTTCCTTTTAAAAACACATTAATACCATATAATTGTTATAACATTTATAACATTGTAGACCATAATCTAAAATTCATTTCCAACCTTTATAATTTCGGTACAACACTATGCTTTATTTTAATTTAATTTTGACCACATAACATTATGTAATGTTATACCATATACTAATGTCATATACTATGATATCTTTATCTTATATAGATCATAACATATAGTTTTTATACAAAACTAATATTAATTGCCGAAAAGGCATAACCATTTAAACCAATCTTACTAACTTACCATATCTTTATGTTTTATTACAAAATCACCCTATAATTTATACCATGTTATATATACCATATCATATAACATTTTAAACCTTAATTTAAATATAACCTATAGTTATATATATTCCAAATTTCCGAACAGGACCTAAATTCTGTTCTAAATCATTTCTTAATCCATCAACTTTTATAATTACAATTTGACCCAATTTATAACATATAGTTTTATGATATCATCAAAACTATATATTATACACTTATCTTATTAAAACACCTTATATTATTCTAAAAATCAGCAAACTATACCAAAAAGGTTATAAATATCATTCCTAACCCACAAACTTTCGGTTATTACATTTCCACCCCAATTTACTTTTCCAAAGTATAACAATGACATAATAACTATATATTATACATATATAGCTTATTTTAATTCCAAATTCAACCCAATACAATCCTAAAAATTCCTAATAGCCCATGGGTGTTTAAATACCATTCTACACCCTTAAGTTTCGGTAATCTCCATACACACCCCATATATTATAAAAATGTTACAATTAAATACTTATCTTATTATATAACCTTAAATAAGTTATTTAACTTATCTAATTTGGTTAAAACCTACCCTATGGTCAAGGTTGACCTCCTTAATACAGCCTTGACCATTACTTTCTTAATTTACGGTTTTAACCCCTATTTTTCCAGAATTTACCAATTAACCCCAAAACTTAATAAAATCTTAGAATTTTTATTTTAACTCCTTTTAACACCTAATTTTCGGCTTTATTATTATTTAGCCCCCAAATTTGATTTAATTATAGTTAACCCCTTATTTGTTGCGGTAATATAAATTTATCACCTAAAACTTGATTTAAACTAATATACCTAACTAAAATGGCCTAAAGTACATGACCTTATTATAAACATTAGCTCATAAAATAAATTACACATAAATGCCCCAAAATACATGTAAACTCTCGGCCTTACCATGCATTTTCCATTAATGACCAAATCTTCCACATAAAGTCTTAATTTGACAGTTATGTTACTTAATTACTTAGATAAATTTACTAAGTCATTTCCTTAACCACCTAAGGTCAAAATCAGACCATTTAGGTTGTGTTCACTCACGACAATATGTAGAAAAAGCCTAGGAACACATTTAACATATCAAAGTTAAGGTTTAAGTGATTTATACTTTGATTTAGCAAGGTTAAGGCCTTGTTTGGCCACGACACCTTTGGGAAGATTCTTCCACAACTTGATTTACTTGTCTTCATACAGAAAACTAGACATGATTAAACTCCAAGCATGAGCTAATCATGGGAAGTGTTTTAGCACTTAAATTCAAGGTAAATTTACCTTAGAAATGCAAGGGTACCAAGGCTGTTTACGCCTCCAAACTGTAGAAAAAGAAAGGTGTTGCAACACCATCCAAAGTAAGGAAGAAAACCGGTAATTACAAGGAAGAACAAGGTATATTTTTCCATTACCGAAACTAGCCAAGATGTGGTCTTTGGTTTAGATCTAGCTCCTCCTCCAAGATGTGAGTTTCTCCACTGACTTTATATGAAGAAAACAAGATAAGGAGCTAGGAAAACTAAGGAATTCCACCGGAAATGAAGAGGAAGAAGAGATATGTGCTTAAAGCACATTTTTACCTTAAATGGTCAAGCTTAGAACTTCCCTCCTTCTTCCCTTGCTACAGCCGAAATTTCCCCTTCTTTTAACCTCCAAATCACACTACATACATGGATGAAAATGGCTGGAGCTTAGCTCAATGGAAAGAGGAAAGAAAGATGAAGAGAATGGACATTTTCATGCCTTAGAAGCTTACCTAGAGCAAGATCTCACACCAGCTGAGTTTGGTGTTTACTCACGGTCAAGGAGGAGTAAAAGAGAGCTTTGGAAGCTAGACTCACGGCTGGAAGGAGGTGAGTGAGAAAGAAATTCTCATTTTTGCCTTAAATCACATTTTAATCTTTCTTTAATGTATCATGCTTGGTGACTCATTAGTGATTTATTTAAGTTGCTTAATAGGTGAGAATGAGGCTCTTAGGCAGGCGGCAATGGGTGGCTAGGTGGGTGAGTGAGTCACTCTTAATTAATGACATAATGGAGCATTATTGTCACTTTAGTAAAATAACAATGGTGAGTCATATCCCATTGCTTGGAATCGGCCACAATTCAAGGAGAACAGCCCTTAATCAATCGGTACTGATCACATGGGATGGGCAGACAAGATTATTTCATTACTAATCTTACTTTAATAAAGTAAAGGTAATGAGCCATATTTAATAGCACATGGGAACAGCTGGTGGCTTGGTTAATAGCCTTAATAAATCGGCTATGGAGGGTCCATTTCGTGGTCAATGGTCAACATTGACCAATTTAGTCAAGGGAGACTTAATTTTACATTATTTTATTATTATATTAATATTTTTATGTAAAAATTGTAAATCTCTAGATTTAGAGTTACCAATGTGATATTAATGAGTATATATATTTATTAGAGTATTTATTGATGTTTCATTGAGTTATATAGACCCAAAACACATTTCCGATACATTCCTAGGACTTTCGGGACCTTTTTATGCTTTAAGCGTTTCTCCCGGGAATTTTGTGTATTCTTGTAAATCTAACTTGAGCATTCTGTTTAGAATGTTAATTATTGGTGGTAGGAACTCTAAGAATGATTTATTTAGGGTTTCGTGCCACTTCGGCATTCCTGGGCCTTTTCTAGGGTTTGTAGGGCCCGCAAGTGTTCCTCCAGGCACTTTTCATTTAATTGAAAATTTACTCCAAGCCTTTTGTTTTAAATGATAATTAATGACTATCGGGTCATATCATGATCATTAGTTGACTTGTATTGCTTGGTTAACCCAAGGTCCAGCTTAACGCACGTTTTGACCTTAAGAAGTTTAGGTGTTTTTTAACGCCCTAAGTGTTTTTTGTGATTTCTTATGGTTTCTAACCCCCGAATAACCTTTAATTCCCATTATTTAATTATTTAATGGTTAGGGGTATTTCAGTCTACCCCCTTAAAAAGACTTCGTCCCGAAGTCTCACCTTGATTAAGTTATATAATTACTCTTATAATCCCATAATGTATATATATGTGTGATATATCATTTACACATGTCGTATTGTGCTTATACAGCACGTAGCCATCATTTGTGGCGTTAGTTCAAACATATGGATGTAGGCGATCCATCAACACTATTTTTTTTTTGTCAATTCTACAAACCCTGACAACCTCCTCGAGGTGTCCACACCACACCATTATTCCATATTCCATATCTAATGATTCATTTCATATCTAAGCGATACCATATGTAATCAATCTACAAGGTAATATAATATATATATATATATCACAAGTGTCATAAAAGGTACTACACACATGGGTGTATACACATCATTCAAATAGGTATCTCGTAGGATACACACATATAAGTGCACACTACACACAAACAAATCAACAACGTACGCCCCGTGTACCAAACAACACACAAACAAAACATTGTATGCCCCGCATACCACCAATTCAATGTATGCCCCGCATACCAACAAACATACCAAAAAACTACTGTATGCCCCGCATACAAAACATAAAACTTAGTGCACACACGTGCACAGCCAAGAGGATCTACCCCCCTTAAAAAGGGTTACCCCCCGTACCCCACAAGTATACAACAGCCGCTCAACAAGGAGCGCTGGATACTTGGCTCTCATAGAGTTCTCCAACTCCCGTGTGGCATCTTCCACCTTTGGAGTGGATTATCCTCATATCAGAGAGACGGGTATGACTCTAGCCCCTCCGGGCTCCACAATACATAAGGGGTGAGGTACTCAACTATTTGTGCTCTCTCCCAAATTCATTTTAATGGGCCCACTCGCTCCGTACTGAGGTGCAGACCCATGAACATAGGCTCAGTTTGCCCCTTTTTATTGTCGTATATTCTGTCGTTTGGATTACTAGCGCACATGCGCGTATCTTCTCTTATTGATTTTCAGCTTGAGATGTAGTATGACATTGGCTATTGTTAGTACTTAGTGCTCTTTACACTCGTCTTTGTAATACTGAGACGTACTAGCCTTTACGTCCACGAAGATAATGATTGTCATCCGTGTCTCCTGGTGGTTTTGTTCCGGAGTAGGACACTGTTGTAATTCTTTGATCCTTACTTCGTGTTGTTATCCATTACATCTTCCCGTTTGTCGGGTTAGCTTCAACGTTCGTATGGTTCTTCTTGCTTTCTGCCAGGGAATTCCATATGTTGTGTTCGTATTGGAGTTCTGCAACTTCATCTTCCATCTCACATTATTCTCTGCAAGTTTTACTCGTCTAAGTTCGCCCACGTATTTATTATTGATGGCTGTTCCTATTGGTCGCTTCTACGTGCACCATCTCCTAGTCGATTCAACGGTTGTTAGTTATCGTAACGTTTGTTCCTTGCCTAAGGCATCCGCTAGTATACTAGCTTTGTCTTTCATCATTGCATAGTCACGCGTTTATGTCCACATCATTTGGTAGATTCCTCTGGATTTCAAGAATTCGTTTGATCCTTATGAGGGTTCCACTTGTCATTCGCCCATGTGATGGGTTTTCCTGCTTCTGTCATCAGCATTAATGTCTTCGAAAGGTTTCCTTTGTCTTCACTGAGTATTATCTGCTATTCTATGTTGAAGGTTCTTGGTTTTCTCTAGCTCATTGGTTTAACTACGGCTTTTCTCGTTCATCTTCGAGGTAATCTGCATCACTGTCCTTGGCACAGAGTTGACTACTTCTCGTGTTTCTTACACTACTTGTCTACATTCATAGGGTACCGTACTGATACATTACTATTTACCCGACTAACTTATAAATAAGTCTGTCAGGTCCACAAGCTCCCATGTCTCGTTTAGTAAACTGGTAGTGTCCGTCACACGGCTATTGTGAAGTATTCTGTTGTCAATCTCTCTTTGATGGATCCTTGTTGTAGTTGATGTTAATTATTTCACATTGTCGGTCATCTTGTCATAGGTGCTATTCTCCTAGTGGCATAGATGGTAAAGTGGTTGGAGACAATATTTTTCCTCCCCAGGCTCATGTCCTTCCGGTAATATATTGTATGTGGCACTCCTTTCTTGTAACACACCTACCGTTAATCATATTCTTACCGACTAATCGTCCCGATAATCCTACTATGTCGCAGCGGAAATACTACTACTACGGCGGGTGATACAACGCCGCTAACCGCCCATACGGCCAGCAAGGCTATTACTACTTACAGTGACGGTCTAATGCCTAAATATACCAAGCTACTACATTACATTCCAAATACAAAAGATAATATACTTACATTGCTGGATTACCGAGTATTTAAAGTATCTAATTACATCCCTTTCAATCTTTCCAAAAGAATGAGTTTCTACAAGCTACTCTATACCAATTCTCCATCCTTTCATTATCCCAAAAGGGTGTACCCTATGGTACACTGGCTAACAAAAACCTACAGCCGTGTACAACATAGTACACCATTCACGATTCACCAATTACAGACAAAAAAGTCAAATAAATCTCTTCGTCATCTTCACCCGTCTCGAGGACCTGCGTGTAGTAAAAACATCGCCCCAAGGGGCAGCAAAAGCTGCGCATAAACTTCGCATATACCGCGTGCTAACTAGGGTACGTCGACTGTACATGCGGTTCATTAATTTCATACATACATGCTTCACATACATCATACATCATGCTCAATACAGTACACATTCCAAAACAACAAATACAATAATACACACGATACTTACCTTCACAAGGGTTAGCCAAATTACGCATCCGGGTTAATCGGAATGCTATTTACTCTTTTACTCATTACACATTACTTACTCTTACTTTACTTACTTACTTTACCATACTTGTTTACTCATTCTTACTTACTTACTTTTACTCTTGTTAAGTCGGTGTGACCTCCGGCCCGGGGACTACACCGTCCCACCACCGGGATTTACTTGACTTACCAATCCAGGATGCTACCCATTTAAGGGGTTTGGGTTGTGGACCAGTTATAGAGTCAGGAATTGGAGCCAACCTCTCGTGACTCCGCATCCTCACGCGTGGCTGAAACTATATCGGACTTCTACTCATTCCAATTTAATTACCAATTTAAGTTAGATTGGTTAGCTTGTTAGGAATCAGTTAGAAGTCCAATCGCAATCACATTCGGTCACAATACCATACATACACACACTCATTATCATCCATACATTTCATGAATTATACAAACTATGATTTAAAGAAGATATGCAACAAGGAACAATCTCATGATATTCACAAGTAGGCATAATATATCCAATTCGTGTGTTTATCTTATTTGGTGATCAATTAGCACACAACACACAAATCAGAGTAACCAAGGTAGCATACGGGGCATGAGAAGTTCATACCATTCACCGTTGTACTTGTAACCGACTTTCCTCCGGTGTTCACAAATCAAGTCCTATAACATACACGTGATCGTGGGATTAATTATCTACAATTAACTCAACTTGTATTCCTATTACGTTTCTTAACTCATACTTACTATGTCTTTCCAATTCTTACACTTACACATTGTTTACTTACTCTTCACTATTTTAAGTTCATTTCTTTGCACAACAAGGATATACTTCTACATACATATATATATATATATATATATGTGTGTGTGTACATATACATATACATATTATATATATATATACATATGTTTATTTTAATTATTACTATTTTTTTTACCCGACCGACCCACCCTGGGTCTGTCCCCTGGGTCGGTCGGGTGAAGAGACTTCGATTACAGAAAATTCCAGTCGAAGACAATGGCTCCTAACTCTAAGTCGTGTGTCGGGTAATTCTCCTCATGCTTTTTCAGCTGGCGGGAGGCATAAGCTACAACCTTGCCATGCTGCATGAGTACGCATCCCATTCCCTTTCCTGATGCATCACAATACACCTCAAATCCCTCTGTGCCCTCTGGGAGAGTAAGGATGGGCGCTGAGGTCAATGAGTCTTTCAGGCTCTGAAATGATGCTTCACACTCGTCTGTCCATACAAACGGTGCATCTTTCTTCATCAGTGTAGTCATGGGCTTAGCGACTTTCGAGAAGTCCTTTACAAATCTCCGGTAGTAACCGGCTAGGCCAAGAAAGCTCCTAATGTCGGTAACAGTCTTGGGTCTAGGCCATGATCGTACAACTTCAATCTTAGAAGGGTCAACTGAGATACCTGCGCTCGAGATGACATGACCAAGGAATGATACCTGATCTAGCCAGAACTCGCATTTGGAGAACTTCGCATACAGCTGGTTCTCGCGCAGTGTCTCAAGTACTTTCCTCAAATGAATTTCATGCTCTTCTGCTGATTTGGAATACACAAGGATGTCATCAATGAATACTACAACTGAAGTGTCCAACTTCTCACTGAATAGTCGATTCATAAGGTCCATGAACTTTGCTGGTGCATTTGACAAACCAAATGGCATGACGGTGAATTCGTAGTGGCCATATCTGGTGCGGAATGTCATTTTCTCGATGTCTTGCTCTCTGATAGCAATCTGATGATACCCAGAACGGAGGTCGATCTTGGAGAAGACTGAGCCTCCTTTCAGCTAGTCGAATAAGTCGTCGATGTGTGGCAATGGGTATTTATTCTTGACTGTAACCGCATTCAACTCACGGTAGTCAATACAAAGTCGGAGGCTACCGTCCTTCTTCTTCACGGAGAGAACCGGTGCTCCCCAGGGTGATATGCTCGGGCGTATAAACCCTTTGTCGAGTAGGTCTCGCAGTTGTTCTTTCAGTTCTATCATTTCAGTAGGTGCCATGCGGTACGGTGCCCTAGCAATGGGACCAGTACTTGGCAGAAGGTCAATCTCAAACTCTACTGCTCGTCGAGGTGGCATGCCGGGTAGCTCCTTAGGGAATACATCAGGAAATTCAGATACAATGGGTACTTCGGGGTTGAACTCTGGGTCTCTCTCCAGGTCTTGTACATAACACAAATACACTTCATGGCCCTTTCTGAGCTCCCGGTACATGGCCATAGCGGAGATGACTGTGGTCGAAGGCTCTCTCGGCCTCTGGCGGTAAGATACAGTAACCCCAGAAGGACTCTTGAGCAGCAATCGATGCTCGGCGCAGAGGGTTCTACCCTTGTGCCGCTCCAACCAATTCATTCCGACTATTACATCGAATCCCAGTCCATTAAACTCGATGAAGGAGATGGGAAACGATTCGCCTTTGATTTCAATGGTGGCTGATTTATAGTATTTGGTACACCGTATCCGCTCCTTCGATGGAGGAGTAACCAGGAAATTAGGTAGCTCATCTGCATCTAGCTTCAACCTCTTCACAAAAGATGGTGATACGAAGGTGTGAGAGGCGTCGGAGTCGAATAACACTGAGGCTTCAATGCCGTTCACTGGGAATGTTCCCATTAAGATGGTGCCGCTTTTACCGGCTTGTGCTTCGGTGAGGATACTCAGGTTACCTTCGGTACCGAGTCCACAACCTATTGAAGTCACAATTTCATATGTAATGATGGTGGACACAAATGGAATTAAATCAACATTGCTCTTTATTGATAAACCAACCATCATACATACCGTGTCTCTAATACACGTTACTAATACATTACATGATACTATGAATTTAATACTTCCTAAAGGTAAGGTTCAGGCGTCCTAGTTTCATGTGTGTGGCATTGATTATTGTCGGCGGTGTCGTATTCAACTTGATCTTATTGATCCCGTGATACAGCATCCTAGATTTTCCACCCATGATTAGGACATCTCCCGATCTCAATACCAGTTTCTGTGCGAGGTCCACACGCTTCTGCTCACTCAACTAAATACGGTTCATCACCAATGGACCAAGACACTACGGGCACTCCTTGTTCAAGGGATTCCGCTGTCTCGTCCTTGTCTTGGTGTAACCCAAGTCGTCCTTCTCTCTCATAGAAGTTGCCGATACAAAGGTCTGCTTCAATTGCGGAGATCGGATCACTTTCGTATTGTCGTGCAAGTTCTACTGCTTGTGTAACAAGTGTTAGAAATTTTGGGGGTATTGTCGTAGGCGTCGCTCCGTCTTATAGTCGTGTCTCTTGGTATGTCTTGGTATAAGGATTCCAGTCCTTTCCCAAGCACATCATCTTCAGTTTCATCTTCGCTCCACCAGGGAATTCGGGTGAATAAAATCCTCCTGGACCCGTTCCTAGTTCGTTGCATCGTTGTAGATTGAAATTTGGGCTTCAGATGTCAGGTATTCCTTTAATAAAATCATACCTGGTAGGATGACCTAACACTGCTCGTTGGTGTAGTAGTGATTGGTGATGTCGGTCTCTTCTTGACTTGGTTTTGAAGGTATCGGATAGTAGATACTAAAGCTTCCTATGGTTATAAATTTCATCTACGGTGAGTACTAGTTTCAACTGCTTCATTTCATGCTCACTACACACTTCTATTCATTTGCTCATGCATTCACTCAGCTAATTACTTCAATACTTAGTCATGCTTCACAGGATTCAAGGTTTAGATTAATTACCTGGGCCGGACTTAGAACCGGTCCCATCTCTGTCAATGATGTGCAAGGCAGGATGCCTCTGGGGTGCGCCCTTTTGAGGACCTCGGGATCCCTGTCCCTGCGGCACCTGCTGGGCCGGGGCATCGCCAAATGCAACCTCCTTGCCTTCCCTCTGCTTGTAGCTTTGGAAGTTCCCTCTTGGTTTGGCATTTTCGGGGCAGAAGTTGGCTCGGTGTCCGGGCTTCTGACAGTTGTAGCACCGGATTTCTCTCCCTTGGCAATCTAGGTCGGGATGGTCTTGGTTGCACTTCCTACATACATATGCACGGTTGTCGGAGTAGTTCTTGGTGAAACCAGAGCCAGAACCTAAGGTTTAGAGTGTTAGCACATTTGTGCGGATATACTAGATATGATACTTATTCAAATACGACTTAGGAATAGAGGTTTACCCTTTGGTGGGTGTGATCTCAGTGGCTTCGCAGCCACCGGTGCAGAAGAACCAAGTTGAAGAAGCTCAACTGGTTTGCCCTTCTCCTGGGCACTGCTCTCACTTGGGACGTTCTTTGGGGTTTGCTAAAAGAATTTCCCTTTCTTCTTTTTCCAGCTCTTACCCTGGTTCTGCTCCTCAGCGCTGGTATTCTTGTTGTTGGCCTTGCGCTTAAGCGCGGTTTCTTCATCCCTTAGCTGGCAAGTGATCTCAACGCGTGATGCCGCGTGATAACACTCCTGAAGTTTTAGGTATTAGCCGGGATTCTTAATTAAAAAGATAGAGGTAAAGATTTAAGGATTTACAATGGTACTAAGGGTTAAACCGGTATTTACCTGAAGGGAGGTAAATCTTGTGTAGCCCATACCGTACCGAAGGCGATGGCTCAGACCGCCATAGAAGCGATCGACCAACACCTGGCCGGTGTACCCAAGGTCGGGTAGAAGACGGAGGATAGAAGTGAAGGTGCGGTAATACTCATCTACTGACATCTTGTCAGTCATCCTTAAGGCATCCAGTTCTAGCCTTTTCTTGGTCTTTACATGCTCCGGATAGTATTTGGATCGGAGGATAGCGGTGAAGGACTCCCAATCGAAGGTGGGGTCATCGACATACTCATGTTTTACAAGCTTCCACCAATCCATAGCAGCATCTTTGAGGTAGTAGGCGGCTATTCTCACTCAAACTCCAGCAAGACATTCGAGGGTCTCAAATTCAGTCTCCATTTCGGAGATGTAGGCTTCAAGTTTAGCAGGGTCACTCTCGTCTCTAAAGCATGGAGGTCGGAGAACTGCGATAGCTTTTACCCAGTTTACTTCTCTGGGTGGAGGGGGCGGGGTTGGTCCCGTTTGAGTTTGTTGGTTTTGTTGGTTTTGTGCATAGCAGTGATTACTTGTGGTAGCATCTGTGCTACCGTGGCGGCGACGATCTCAGCTATTGTCTGCGCGCCAGGTCCATCTGAGGCTTCGCCTCTAGCTCGGCCTCGGCCTCGTCCTGACATCTGAACAGTTAACATTGACATTAGGCTTTGCATGATATGACCTATGGGTCTTGGAATTTAAGCAAGGTATCGTCCATAAGGACGTCAAGGGTATCCGTTGTTAGCAACGGTAGTTCCTAGTTAGGTTTCTAAATTTCCGTCTTAAGACGGTTGAAATCCTAACTCGGTAATCTCTATGCTCGGTAATTCTAGTTCATCAGAGCGTAACTACGCTCTGATACCACTTTTTGTAACACCCCTACCGTTAATCCTATTCTTACCGACTAATCGTCCCGATAATCCTACTACGTCGCAGCGGAAATACTACTACGGTGGGTGATACAACACTGCTAACCGCCCATACGGCTAGGAAGGCTATTACTACTTACAGTGACGGTCTGATGCCTAAATATACCGAGCTACTACATTACATTCCAAATACAAAAGATAATATACTTACATTGCTGGATTACCGAGTATTTAAAGTATCTAATTACATCCCTTTCAATCTTTCCAAAAGAATGAGTTTCTACAAGCTACTCATCTATACCAATTCTCCATCCTTTCATTATCCCAAAAGGGTGTACCCTATGGTACACTGACTAACAAAAACCTACAGCCGTGTACAACATAGTACACCATTCACAATTCACCAATTACAGACAAAAAGAAGTCAAAATAAATCTCTTCGTCATCTTCACCCGTCTCGAGGACCTGCGTGTAGTAAAAACATCGCCCCAAGGGGCTCAGCAAAAGCTGCGCATAAACTTCGCATGTACCGCGTGCTAACTAGGGTACGCCGACTATTTAAGGTCGACTGTACATGCGGTTCATTAATTTCATACATACATGCTTCACATACATCATACAATCATGCTCAATACAGTACACATTCCAAAACAACAAATACAATAATACACACGATACTTACCTTCACAAGGATTAGCCAAATTACGCATCTGGGTTAATCGGAATGCTATTTACTCTTTTACTCATTACACATTACTTACTCTTACTTTACTTACTTACTTTACCATACTTGTTTACTCATTCTTATTTACTTACTTTTACTCATGTTAAGTCGGTGTGACCTCCGGCCCGGGGACTACACCGTCCCACCACCGGGATTTACTTGACTCACCAATCCAGGATGCTACCCATTTAAGGGGTTTGGGCCATGGACCAGTTATAGAGTCAGGAATTGGAGCCAACCTCTCGTGACTCCGCATCCTCACGCGTGGCTGAAACTATATCAGACTTCTACTCATTCCAATTTAATTACCAATTTAAGTTAGATTGGTTAGCTTGTTAGGAATCAGTTAGAAGTCCAATCGCAATCACATTCGGTCACAATACCATACATCAAGCATACACACACTCATTATCATCCATACATTTCATGAATTATACAAACTATGATTTAAAGAAGATATGCAACAAGGAACAATCTCATGATATTCACAAGTAGGCATAATATATCCGATTCGTGCGTTTATCTTATTTGGTGATCAATTAGCACACAACACACAAATCAGAGTAACCAAGGTAGCATACGGGGCATGAGAAGTTCATACCATTCACCGTTGTACTTGTAACCGACTTTCCTCCGGTGTTCACAAATCAAGTCCTATAACATACATGTGATCGTGGAATTAATTATCTACAATTAACTCAACTTGTATTCCTATTACGTTTCTTAACTCATACTTACTATGTCTTTCCAATTCTTACACTTACACATTGTTTACTTACTCTTCACTATTTTAAGTTCATTTCTTTGCACAACAAGGATATACTTCTACATATATATATATATATGTGTGTGTGTGTGTGTGTGTGTGTATACATATATATTTACATATGTTTATTTTAATTATTAATATTATTTTTTTACCCGACCGACCCACCCTGGGTCGGTCCCCCGGGTCGGTCGGGTGCAGAGACTTCGATTACATAAAATTCCAGTCCGACCGACCCAGCCAGGGTCGGTCCCTTGGGTCGGTCCGGTGCAGAAACATTCTGACTAAAAATTTCAACTCGACCGACCCAGGCAGGGTCGGTCCCCTGGGTCGGTCGGATGTAGAAGCTTCCGAGACTGCAGATTTCGGGTCGACCGACCCTGCTAGGGTCGGTCCTAGGGTCGGTCCAGCCCAGTACTTATTTTAATTGCTCATTTTGAACTCCAAATCCTCCTCAATTCACACCCAATCTTTTTCTAATCATTTTCCTAAATTCCCTACATGCATTGAAATACCTCGGATCTAGGAATGGCGATTAAATTACTCTAATATGATTATAAAAGGCCTAATGGTGCCTAAAGAGTATTGGTAAAAAGAATAAAACCAAAAGAAAAGAGAAAACGCTTGAAAAGCGAAAAAGCTAAATGCGCGTTAAATGAGTATAAGAGATATATGATCTCGAGAGGGTCCGAGATGGATTCCTAAGGCTTAGTTAGGCCTAATAAGTGTACGGGAATGATTCCCGAAGAAAACGGATCCAAATAATGGATTAAAACGCTAACGGAGTTTTAAAGCACGTTTTTCGAGGAAACCCGAAAACGTGACTTTAAGTGGTCAAATGGACCCGTAAAAATTATAGTTGATTATATAACTATAATTAAGTATTAATGGAAGCTTAATAGCCATTAAAAAAAAGAAACGAGAAAAATCCGAAAAACGGGCCCGGTTAGTGAATAGTGCCAAACCGGGTAAAATAACGAGCGTTTTCTGTAAGAAAACGAAAAAACGCTCCAGCCTACTAATTTAGTGGGGCCGATTTTAATTAGTGAGTCAACACACTCACACACACTCTAAGCTAGTAATAAAGAAAAAGGAAAAGAAAGAGAAAAAGCAAATAGTAAAAAGGGGACTTATACCCCACTTTATTCTCTCTCTCTTCATTCTTTCCATTCCCATCGTGAGACTCCCCCTCTCTTTTCTCTCTTCTGGTCCTTCTCCTTCCTCCACGGTTTGGAGCTTCTCCAATGGCTACCCCACCTTCCTCACCTTGTACAAGCTTCGTTAAAGCTCCGATTCAAAAACCGAGCATAGATTCTTGCTCCTCTCACCAAGGCCTATCTTCCTCTCTTTTCAAAATTCAAAAAAAAGGAGTTTGATTTTCATGGGTGTTGCCCATTTGAGGAGAAAAGCACATAATCTTGAAGCTTGAAGCTTCCCTTCCTCCAAGTACAAATATCCCAAAGAAAGTTGCATATTTCTTCACCTTCTGTGTGGGCCGATTTGGCATGGTTAATGCCTTGCTTCTCTTGTTTTGAGCTACTCTCCAGTCTCCATGGTGGGTTGGAGCTCCTCCTTTGATTCTTGGCAAAACAATTCTAGGGTTTCCAAAGGTAATGTTCAAATTTAATGCCTTGAACCCTCCTCTTGAATTCATGAGTTATTTTCGTAGTTAGGAGAACTAATGAGTACTCCTTTATCCATTGGTATATTGTCTAGAGAATTGGGCTAGTGATTGGCCATGACCGATTTTGGATGAAGAGAAAGGAGAAGAATGTCTAAAAGAAACTTAAGAGAAATTAAGGTAGAAAACCAACCCTAATGTGTATCCTATGTGTTTTAGCATTTGGGAAGGGTTAATTAAATGAATGAACCCCACTTGAGTTGTGGTGATAATGTGCTTGCTTAGAAATAATGCAAGTGAGAAAACATTTGTAAGTTAATGCTTGTTTGGGAGCTATGTATTTGATGAATTATGCTATATGGTGTAATGAGTTTTGCTTGATTAATGAGGAGATATTGAGTGCTGATAGAACCCTTGTGGTTTGGCTAGTTTTAGGATGATTTAAATGGTGGTATGAGTTTTGGGCAATGTTAGAGAAGTAGCCAAGTTATGGCAAAATTTATGTGGGAACCTAAGTGGTTTAAGTGATGTTTTGGGTGGAGAATAACCCAGGGTTAGTAGGTGTTGTTGGAGTTTGAATTGGGTAAATGATCACCCAAGAATATGAGAGGATGATTGTGGTGAGATTTGTGCAAAATCTGTAGCAAAAGAGATTGAGTTTTGATGATAATTGATGAGGATAAAGGTGTAGCTTATGGGAGGTTATGGAAATTTTGGATGGGAAATGAGTGTTGATGATGGTTAAATGGTTGGGGAGAATTAAGGAGTTTTTGGATGTCATTAAGATGTGTTTGAAGTGCCCAAATGAGGTTAGAACATATTAGGATATATGAGGAAAGGTTTGGAGTTGAAAGAACAAATTAAGAGAAAAATCTGTAGTGGACCGACCCAGGGTCCGACCCAGTTCTGGGTCGGTGGACCACGTTAAGCCAGCCAGAAAGCTTCGGCAATGGACCGACCCAGAGAGTTTTGGGTCGGTCGGCTTAGCTTTGGGTCGGTCGGGCAAAATTTAACGAAGGAAAAAGTTTCGGCAATGGACCGACCCATAAGGATGGGTCGGTCGTGGGTCGGTCTAAGGTTGTTTTCTGAACCAGAAAGTTACTGGGACGGACCGACCCAGGGGTTGGGTCGGTCGGTGGGTCGGTCGACCCTTAACAAAAAAAAAAAAGAAATTTTAATTTCTAAGAATGTTAATTGGTATTAAGGTGTGCCATTAATAGGGTAGTGATGATTGGGACCCTAAGAACTTAAGTAATTAAGTTAAGATTATATAAATAATTAGTAAGTTATAATGGTTTTGTATGGATAAATTAATAAGTTATAAAACTATCGAACGGGGTTAATCATGGGCGCATTAGTCGTTAAATAATTATGTTACCCCGATATTAATAAAGATAGTTATAATGTTACCAGTTGTACAAAGATTTTCAAGGAACATGTGATGGCACATTAGAGAGCATCTTCGGTGAAAGGTATGATTTTCTCATGCCCCGTATGCTAACCGAGTTACTCTGATTTGTGTGTTTGTGTGCCGGCTTAATCAAGACTAAAGCATGAAAATAATCCCTTGTTTGATTATGAATGTCTTGTTGTATGTTGAATGAACTAACATACTTGTATGCCGGTGTGGTCTAACATAGTGTAAAGACCGACTCATAGTGAGTAACGATCGGCTAGAGATCCGTAGAACGGAACGAGGCATATGATAACGAAAATATGCAAACACACACAAACTATCGATTAAAGTATAACGATAACGCAAACATATGAACTCCCTAAAATGCGAGGAGATGTACGGGTTGAGTATATACCCGATAACGGTTAGAGAACCTTATTGAAACAATCCACGAAATAAATATGAGTGGAGAGATAAATGACCTCCATCGAGAGGATTGAAGTTAGTCCAACAATGTAAACATATAAGAAAGGTAAAAGAGACCTAAGGGACTATGTGACTCCCTTGAGATACGGTCGACCTCCTATAAGAGGGTTTACCCGGTATAAGAATATAACCGAAAGTATGCGTATATGTATTGTAAAGGTAACTCTTAAAACCTAAGATTAACCAAACTTGAGTAATGTTCCCTAAGTCATTAGAAACATCGAGAATGATGCTTCTAGACTAATATACATGATATAATTATAACTCCGAGAGAGGAGTATATGGGAATGTGAGTAGTCCGAGAGTAGTCGGACCTAAGTAAAAGAGATAGGAACTAAGAGAGAGTTCCGTGAGCTAGTTGAACCTTCCCACCATGCTAGACCCAGAGTAGGGTCGAAACCGGGAAGTAAGACTATGCTAGAGAGCCATGAGTTTTGGCTTAAGTATGTAAAGAGAGTAACAAGCGTGATGTAGGAGACCTGTAGTGTCTCGAGAATCTACAAGAGCTTGAGTATGAATAACCCAAGAGTGCGGGAGAGATAATGAGTATAAATAACCCGAGAGAAAGGGGTGAGTATATGAATGTGTAACCCGAGAGAATGGGTAAGTGTAAGAATGAGTAGCCCAAGAGAATGGGTGTGTATACGAATAAGTAACCCGAGAGAGCGGGTGAGGCATCGAATAAGTAAACAAGGCATAGTGAGGAACAACTCTCAATGCCTAAGAGTAACCAGCTACCACCAACAACATTGTTATGTTAGTTAGGAATCGTGTTCCGTGATTGGATGTAGATTCCTTGTGTGATATACATATATATGGTATTGCCATGATGCATGTTGTTTGATTAAAATGAACTCCATGTATATCCGACCCAAAGTAGTCGGCGTACCGCGGTTAGCACGCGGTATATGCGAATTTCATGCGCAGCGAAAGCTGACCCCCTAGGGGGAACGTTTTTAGTGTGCAGGTACTTGAAGCTGGCCACCGTTCGAGAGAGTAGGACGGGGACTGCTGTGAGCATGGGTAGTTAGATTGTAGTTACTTATGCATTTGAATGAGGTGTAAGTCCGAGTATGTTATCGGCAACCGTATATTGTAGACTCGGTTTAGTAAAGAAGTGAAATGATTATGGTGTTTGTATGAAGTACTCGGTTGTTCCAGTCCATCAGACCGTTACTGTTTGTGAGTCAGGCCTGGTTAGCCACGAGGGTGGCTAACGGCGTTGTATCACCCTCTGTTGTATTTGAATTCCGCTGCGAGCTTAATGGTAAATTGTAACAGTCTAAGAGTTAATGATGAGATTAGCAGTTGGGGTGTTACAAAAATGGTATCAGAGCGAAGTATCGCTCTGATGACTGGAAATACCGAGCTTAGGAAATACCGAGTTAGGATATAGAGACTTAGGGCTATGGGTTGAGTGGTAGCGTGAGAGATGCGCTAGATAGGAACTTCCAGTATGATCTGGATACCTACAATACCAGACCCGCCCTCCACAACCCCCGCATTAAAAGCTTGGGAAAGAACGCCAGAGAGACGGGGAAACCCAATCTGGCAGTTATTTAATATTTCAATTGAACCAGAACCTGTCATGCGGTAAGTCCCGAGAACCGGAAAGCCCGGAGACGGATCCCGCTGGAATGACAATGACCGCACATAATGGCGAGAGATCGAGAAATCCTAATCCAAGGAGATCGAAATCTGTGGCAACTTGGGGCGACATGCTTAGCAGTCGCGAGAACCCAATAGGCCGAGTAGCAGTGAGAAGCATGCACCAACCGTGCAACAAGGCGGACACATGAGAAATAACGAGAACCGGGACACATGTCTACGGACCGCCATGATATGTAATACCCCTAAGGGTATACCAATCAATTAAGAACATAGTTGAGAGTTGGTACACCCACCCTGCCACACCCGAAGAGGTTGCAATACCTAACGGGCACAGCTTAGAGAGCTACGAGCATAACTACGGGATATACCCGAATAGGACTACAAAAGTAGTACCTAAATAAGCTAAACCTCGGTAACCACAGTAAATGACGTGGGAACGAGCAACGAGGTAAAGCATAGAATTAAAGTAATTAAGGAACTCCGAGAGTGGAGGAGCACCTAAATGAATGACAGTCATGTCAAGAGGAATGAGAAGCAGCTCCAAGGAGCAGTTATCCAACTAGGGGATCAAGGAAGAGCCAACGAGGCTACCAAATATAATGTGAACAATACCGTGACCGGTATGAGTTAACCCAAAAACCGCCAGTACCGCGCACTTGCCACGGCAAGTGCAGTAATAGCGGGACCAATAAGAAGAGCTTTGACAAGCTATCAGTACTTAGCAAAGTACCAGAATGGCGAATGAAGCCAATATAGCAACTCGAACCTTAAGAATTCTGAAATGAAACCTTGAAAAGGCCTAACAGCCTAGTCACTGTATAAAGAACATACCGGCCAGCAAGAAGCTGGACTGGATAAGAATCAGCCGGCATTGAAATGCCATGAAGAGCTTATTTTTAAAACCCGAATTTTCTTTCAAACATGAATTTTCCAAAAACCCCCGAATTTTTAAACCAAACCAGAGAATCACGGTAAGTCATTATAGGACCATATAAGAGGAGTTGGCAACAGAATACTTCACTTAGGCGTGACCGACACTACAAGTGTACACAAACGAGACATGGAACAACCGCACTCCAAAGGAGCTTGCGGGCCTGACAGACCAGTTATGAGTTAGTCGGGTAAGTGGTAACGTATCAATAAGATACTCCATGTATGTATACAAGTAGAGTACGGTACACGGGAAGTAGCCCACTCCATACTACGGACGAAAGAGCCAATCCAAACCAAGACAGTTGGACACCTCGAATGATCGAAGAACACAAGAAAGCTTACCAAGAATCCAGTAAGGTCACGGACCTAAGGATAAGGCGTTAAGAAGTGCGAGAAGCACAGAGTATTAAGTACAGACATTGGAAATGTCTCAGGAAATACCTAATAACTGGGTGAATACCAGTGTAAATAATACGGCGAATGCCTAAATGAACTTATTAATGTACGATAAACGGGATAGAATTCCCACTTTATACCTCACTGAAGAGAATAATGACCTAACCCAGAAGGTATTAGAAGGTACCAAGGATCTACCCAATAATGGGAGACATTACAACCCTAAACGGGATAGTCAAGGACATAGCCGCAAGGCAAAGTCACAACTGAACATAACCATAAGTACAAGCCAAATGTAATGGCATTACTCTGTAACACCCAGGAGCAATCCGAGAAGGGTGCCGGAGTCAACAGTAGTTGAACGAAACATCGTGTTGAGAACACAAGTGTTAAGTCAAACACTCGGGTAAAACCCGAAGGGATCCCACGTAGCACGGGATACCCTAGATTGCCAGAGGGCATCAACAAATATCAAGTTGTTTTAAGGGCCTTCCATGTACGGAAGTGTGGTGAGACAACCACATCAAGAGCCCAGTAATACCTTCCAAACCATTTAATGACATATGGTAAAGGAGAAACCTATATAAACAGCCCGCATGGAGCATGACTCGAGGCAAGGTGGCTTGTAAGCCGATAAAACCAACTACAATACGTAGATCCAAACATTGTAAAACATATGCATAAAGGCATAAGAGGAACAGTGGTGAATGAACCACTACCTTAGAGTGGGGATACCACTTGTGATTATGGGGCCTATGGAGCGGCATTTGCGTGAATCCTCCAGAGAAAGGCTACCACCTAAGTATGTAATGTGAAACCGCTAGAGTGGTGTAGCAAAACTTGAGCATGTGTATATTGCCAATGAGTATACGAACTATAGTAGAGTAATCAGTTGAGTAGTGAACACTGTATGTGTACCATATGAACTGCAGAGTAAGCAGTGCGCAAGTGCGCAGAGAGATTTAAAGAGTAGTGTATGTTGTTGAGCCACAGTGTAAATGGCGTGAACACCTAGGCGGAAGCTAAAGTAGTAGCGGATGCCATGAAAATGAGAAAGACCAAGGTACGCAGTGAGCGACCATTGTGAGAGTATATTCAGATAGTGATCAGAAGTTGATGAGAAAATGTGGTAATGGAGACATGATCATTCCTATCTCATGAGAGATTTACTGTCAAGGGTTTACGCTTCTGCACTCTGTATGACTGAGTGTTTTGGTATTGCACTTGTGCGGTAATGATCAAGTGGGAGAGCCAGGAATTGAGAAATGTCAACAAGCCTGTTGAGTGAGAATCTAGAGAGATAACCGTGCGACCATTGGCTAAAGATGCACAAAGAACGTGGGCAGTAACCCACAGGGCCCAGGATCGATATGTGGAAAAATGCAGAGTAGTATGAATGAAGAACTCTGGCACAGAACCAAGAAACAAACATAATCCATGAGCCACTATTAAACGAGGAAGCACTACATGCTAAGTAGTAGCTTGACCTCAACCGACAATAAGTCGGGAAAAATAGTGAATAATCACAAAGGTATACAGTGTTAAGATTTCCAGAGAATTGGAGAGAAAATCTATAACTCATCGAATTCGCATACGGTAAGAGATACCAAGCGACGATTAAATACATTGAGAATACCAAAGAGCGAATTAAGCTCTAGTTACCAGGTCACGCAGCAGAAGCTTGTGGACCATGATTCAAGGTTAAGTATACCTATGTCATAAACCCCTTGAAGCCTTAGAGGCTAGAACCGAACCCGGTTATGAGTTAATTAACCGTACTGAAGTTTAAACGCTTCATAATACTCGAATTAATGAACCAATGTTCAGTGATAACATATGGTTGGTTACGCGGGCGTAACCCCTTTTAAGGGGGGTAGGGCGAGAAACCGCTTAGAGTATGTTTTACGTATTGGTGCGTAAACTACTATGTGCATAGCACAAAGGAAATTATTTTGATGATTGGAACTCATGTTACATAAACATGTCTACCCATTCATCGTGTAAGTATGAGTATTATGCATGAGAGATGCGAGTAATGTGTATGTAATAAATATGAAAAGAGGAGTAGAGAAACTCCTGGGGAATGAGAATCCCTATAGTATATGTCTAGTGAGATTAGACATGAGACATAATGAGTATGAATCGGCATGAAACCGATATGTAACCTAAGAGGGAGTGAGCTCCCTAGGTGATTTTATTTGTGAATGATTGATGGAGTGAGTTCCATCCTTTGGAGTTGTATGTTGTATGTTTTAAGTTGAGTAATAATTTGACTAATGAGGCCACAAGTATGGAATGCCTAGGCAAGGTAAGTGAAACAAATAGAGAATAATGGATGACTTAAGTTCCATGATAAAGATAAATCGAAACAGATTGTTTTATGAATATGACTAGAAAGAGTAAAAGATAGAAAACGAAAATGTTTGACTATCTGATTGTTTGTGAAACTGACGTGGGAGGTGGAACTTGATCTGCTAGCGATCAAGGGAAACCGAACACAAATTGGGGTGGAAGGATAGTTCAACACTGATGCTGATCACATCAGGGTTAGATGATTCCTGAAGCTCCCTATAGTGGTCACAAGTAATCACGCTAAGAAAGATACAGCTACCATAAATCTGATTTGGAGTTGTGTGATGTTTTAAAAAGAATTTTCAAACAGATTTTGGAAAAAGAATTTTCTTCAAGTATGAAGATGGAAATGAAAATTGGTTTTGAAACCGCTATCACCCGCCGATGGCTGTGGCCTTAAGTCTTGATGACCGGTAGAACGGTGGGCGTGTATTAGTTTTGAAACCATTTCACCGTACGTGCGGCGGTCCTAAGTGACCGGTTGGGGCGGTGACAGTGTGTGATTTTTCCAAAGGCAGCGGGACGGGGAGAGTACCCTGAGATGTTCCTGTGTTGAGTGAGTCAACCAGAGTGCCTGAGGATATGTATATGTGAAACGTTTTGATCAGAACCGAAGGGACCGTGGGCCAGAGAGAGTAAGTGCCCATTGTCATGAAACGGCCGTGAACCAGAGAAAGTAAGTGTTCAACGTGACCGGTACCTGAGGGATCAATAGTATATTACTCAATATGGATTCGAGGACTGTAGTGCCTTCTTGTCTTCGGACGATTCCATGGAGAGAGTAAAAAGAGTATTTTTGATTGCTATACATGCTGTGATGTGTGTGGTATGTGTAGTATGAAATGAGACAGACTTGTGGAGTCTGTAAGGTTATACAGTACTATAACCTTGGCATTGAATGCCATGAGAGTAACCACCTAGATTCAGCAACTTTGAGGACAAAGTTCCTAAGGGGGGGGTAGATGAAATACCTCGGATCTAGGAATGGCGATTAAATTACTCTAATATGATATAAAAGGCCTAATGGTGCCTAAAGAGTATTGGTAAAAAGAATAAAACCAAAAGAAAAGAGAAAACGCTTGAAAAGCGAAAAACGCTAAATGCGCGTTAAATGAGTATAAGAGATATATGATCTCGAGAGGGTCCGAGATGGATTCCTAAGGCTTAGTTAGGCCTAATAAGTGTACGGGAATGATTCCCGAAGAAAACGGATCCAAATAATGGATTAAAACGCTAACGGAGTTTTAAAGCACGTTTTTCGAGAAAACCCGAAAACGTGACTTTAAGTGGTCAAATGGACCCGTAAAAATTATAGTTGATTATATAACTATAATTAAGTATTAATGGAAGCTTAATAGCCATTAAAAACAAAGAAACGAGAAAAATCCGAAAAACGGGCCCGGTTAGTGAATAGTGCCAAACCGGGTAAAATAACGAGCGTTTTCTGTAAGAAAACGAAAAAACGCTCCAGCCTACTAATTTAGTGGGGCCGATTTTAATTAGTGAGTCAACACACTCACACACACTCTAAGCTAGTAATAAAGAAAGAAAGGAAAAAGAAAGAGAAAAAGCAAATAGTAAAAAGGGGACTTATACCCCACTTTATTCTCTCTCTCTTCATTCTTTCCATTCCCATCGTGAGACTCCCCCTCTCTTTTCTCTCTTCTGGTCCTCTCCTTCCTCCACGGTTTGGAGCTTCTCCAATGGCTACCCCACCTTCCTCACCTTGTACAAGCTTCGTTAAAGCTCCGATTCAAAAACCGAGCATAGATTCTTGCTCCTCTCACCAAGGCCTATCTTCCTCTCTTTTCAAAATTCAAAAAAAAGGAGTTTGATTTTCATGGGTGTTGCCCATTTGAGGAGAAAAGCACATAATCTTGAAGCTTGAAGCTTCCTCTTCCATCCAAGGTAAAAATATCCAAAGAAAGTTGCATATTTCTTCACCTTCTTGTGTGGCCGATTTTGGCATGTGTTAATGCCTTGCTTCTCTTTGTTTTGAGCTACTCTCCAAGTCTCCAATGGTGGGTTGGAGCTCCTCCTTTGATTCTTGGCAAAACAATTCTAGGGTTTCCAAAGGTAATGTTCAAATTTAATGCCTTGAACCCTCCTCTTGAATTCATGAGTTATTTCGTAGTTAGGAGAACTAATGAGTACTCCTTATATCCATTGGTATATTGGTCTAGAGAATTGGGCTAGTGATTGGCCATGACCGATTTTGGATGAAGAGAAGAGGAGAAGAATGTCTAAAAGAAACTTAAGAGAAATTAAGGTAAGAAACCAACCCTAATGTGTATCCTATGTGTTTTAGCATTTGGGAAGGGTTAATTAAATGAATGAACCCCACTTGAGTTGTGGTGATAATGTGCTTGCTTAGAAAAATGCAAGTGAGGAAACATTTGTAAGTTAATGCTTGTTTGGGAGCTATGTATTTGATGAATTATGCTATATGGTGTAATGAGTTTTGCTTGATTAATGAGGAGATATTGAGTGCTGATAGAACCCTTGTGGTTTGGCTAGTTTTAGGATGATTTAAATGGTGGTATGAGTTTTGGGCAATGTTAGAGAAGTAGCCAAGTTATGGCAAAATTTATGTGGGAACCTAAGTGGTTTAAGTGATGTTTTGGGTGGAGAATAACCCAGGGTTAGCTAGGTGTTGTTGGAGTTTGAATTGGGTAAATGATCACCCAAGAATATGAGAGGATGATTGTGGTGAGATTTGTGCAAAAATCTGTAGCAAAAGAGATTGAGTTTTGATGATAATTGATGAGGATAAAGGTGTAGAGCTTATGGGGAGGTTATGGAAAATTTTGGATGGGAAATGAGTGTTGATGATGGTTAAATGGTTGGGGAGAATTAAGGAGTTTTTGGATGTCATTAAGATGTGTTTGAAGTGCCCAAATGAGGTTAGAACATATTAGGATATATGAGGAAAGGTTTGGAGTTGAAAGAACAAATTAAGAGAAAAATCTGTAGTGGACCGACCCAGGGTCCGACCCAGTTCTGGGTCGGTCGGACCACGTTAAGCCAGCCAGAAAGCTTCGGCAATGGACCGACCCAGAGAGTTTGGGTCGGTCGGCTTAGCTTTGGGTCGGTCGGGCAAAATTTAACGAAGGAAAAAGTTTCGGCAATGGACCGACCCATAAGGATGGGTCGGTCGTGGGTCGGTCTAAGGTTGTTTTCTGAACCAGAAAGTTACTGGGACGGACCGACCCAGGGGTTGGGTCGGTCGGTGGGTCGGTCGACCCTTAACAAAAAAAAAAAAAAGAAATTTTAATTTCTAAGAATGTTAATTGGTATTAAGGTGTGCCATTAATAGGGTAGTGATGATTGGGACCCTAAGAACTTAAGTAATTAAGTTAAGATTAAGTATAAACCTTAATGCTTAAAGTTAAGATTATAAGGTTGTTAAGGATAAATTAAGTAAGTTATAAAACTATCGAACGGGGTTAATCATGGGCGCATTAGTCGTTAAATAATTATGTTACCCCGATATTAATAAAGATAGTTATAATGTTACCAGTTGTACAAAGATTTTCAAGGAACATGTGATGGCACATTAGAGAGCATCTTCGGTGAAAGGTATGATTTTCTCATGCCCCGTATGCTAACCGAGTTACTCTGATTTGTGTGTTTGTGTGCCGGCTTAATCAAGACTAAAGCATGAAAATAATCCCTTGTTTGATTATGAATGTCTTGTTGTATGTTGAATGAACTAACATACTTGTATGCCGGTGTGGTCTAACATAGTGTAAAGACCGACTCATAGTGAGTAACGATCGGCTAGAGATCCGTAGAACGGAACGAGGCGTATGATAACGAAAATATGCAAACACACACAAGCTATCGATTAAAGTATAACGATAACGCAAACATATGAACTCCCTAAAATGCGAGGAGATGTACGGGTTGAGTATATACCCGATAACGGTTAGAGAACCTTATTGAAACAATCCATGAAATAAATATGAGTGGAGAGATAAATGACCTCCATCGAGAGGATTGAAGTTAGTCCAACAATGTAACATATAAGAAAGGTAAAAGAGACCTAAGGGACTATGTGACTCCCTTGAGATACGGTCGACCTCCTATAAGAGGGTTACCCGGTATAAGAATATAACCGGAAGTATGCGAATATGTATTGTAAAGGTAACTCTTAAAACCTAAGATTAACCAAACTTGAGTAATGTTCCCTAAGTCATTAGAAACATCGAGAATGATGCTCCTAGACTAATATACATGATATAATTATAACTCCGAGAGAGGAGTATATGGGAATGTGAGTAGTCCGAGAGTAGTCGGACCTAAGTAAAAGAGATAGGAACTAAGAGAGAGTTCCGTGAGCTAGTTGAACCTTCCCACCATGCTAGACCCAGAGTAGGGTCGAAACCGGGGAAGTAAGACTATGCTAGAGAGCCATGAGTTTTGGCTTAAGTATGTAAAGAGAGTAACAAGCGTGATGTAGGAGACCTGTAGTGTCTCGAGAATCTACAAGAGCTTGAGTATGAATAACCCAAGAGTGCGGGTGAGATAATGAGTATAAATAACCCGAGAGAAAGGGGTGAGTATATGAATGTGTAACCCGAGAGAATGGGTAAGTGTAAGAATGAGTAGCCCAAGGAAATGGGTGTGTATACGAATAAGTAACCCGAGAGAGCGGGTGAGGCATCGAATAAGTAAACAAGGCATAGTGAGGAACAACTCTCAATGCCTAAGAGTAACCAGTTACCACTAACAACATTGTTATGTTAGTTAGGAATCGTGTTCCGTGATTGGATGTAGATTCCTTGTGTGATATACATATATTGTATTGCCATGATGCATGTTGTTGATTAAAATGAACTCCATGTATATCCGACCCAAAGTAGTCGGCGTACCGCGGTTAGCACGCGGTATATGCGAATTTCATGCGCAGCGAAGCTGACCCCCTAGGGGGAATGTTTTTAGTGTGCAGGTACTTGAAGCTGGCCACCGTTCGAGAGAGAGTAGGACGGGGACTGCTGTGAGCATGGGTAGTTAGATTGTAGTTACTTATGCATTTGAATGAGGTGTAAGTCCGAGTATGTTATCGGCAACCATATATTGTAGACTCGGTTTAGTAAAGAAGTGAAATGATTATGGTGTTTGTATGAAGTACTCGGTTGTTCCAGTCCATCAGACCGTTACTGTTTGTGAGTCAGGCCTGGTTAGCCACGAGGGTGGCTAACGGCGTTGTATCACCCTCTGTTGTATTTGAATTCCGCTGCGAGCTTAATGGTGAATTGTAACAGTCTAAGAGTTAATGATGAGATTAGCAGTTGGGGTGTTACACTTAGGCACCTTAAAACACTCCTTATCTCATCTACTAACCTTATTACTCTTTCCTATCTCAATTCACAACTTGTTTTCTAAATTTCATTTCAGCACTCACATTGTTTCTTCCCTTAGTTGTATTTTGCTACAGATTTCAACTCTCACTCCCTCCACCTATTGCTCCCTCATCTAATGCCATTTCTAAAGCTTACAATACATTAGCTATCTCTCCTAACCTACCCACTAACTAGCTCAAATCAAAATCTGTTACAAAGGTATACTTTTACCTAGTTTTCTAGTTCTTAAGTGTTCTAGTTCTAGGTAAATTTTGACATAACCTCCCCTATATTTTTACATTCTCACCACATGTTTTATCTCACAAACACTACCCATTTCACCTGTTCATAAACACAACAATATACACAACTCTCCAACACAATACTACACATTAAACACCATTAAATTCCTGCACTCAACATCTATTTCCCTCTAGGTTTCAACAAGTTTTAAATTGTCTTTTAAGCTCCCAAAACAATTTAGATCTTCTTCCTCATTACACTACTATTCATTACCATTTTCAATATACATTCAAAAGCTACTAAAATCTGTTACATAGAATATTTACAAGACTACAAAATGTGAGCATCATTTACCTTGTTCTTCTTCTAGCTTCTCTTTTCTTCTTCTTTCTTCTCCCTTCTTCCTTCTCTCTCTCTCCACCGTTTTGTAGATTAAATTTTCTAACACTACAACCCATATATACACACCATTTTAATACCAATAACCCTTAACCATTCTTTAAAAGCCTTAAGGTAAGTTTTTAGGGTTTAGGAATTCATTACCTTGCAAATGATGAGATGGAGTTTTGGACAGCTCAAGAACAAGATTTCTCACCCTCCAAGAATGCCAAAACCGGCTAGAACACAAGGCACCAACAAGGGTTTAGTTTCAAATTTCATTTTGCCCACAAGGGCTAGAAAAAGATAAGGTTTCAAGAATATTTTTACCTCAAAGTAACAAGGAGATGGAGGTGGTTCTAATGGTGGTCTTGAAGCTCCAAAGCAAGAATACCCATGGGGATGAAAGTGCTTGTTTTTGAATTTTGGAAAGAGAGGAATACTCTCCTTGATGAGAGGAAGACAATGGTATACTTTTTGTGATTTTTGGTGAAGGTTTGATGGGTTAACAAGAGGAGAGAAGTGGGTGGCTATTTTGGCTTCTCAAAATCGCCATTAGAGGTTCCAAGGAAGAAGAAGAAAAATCAGAGAGGAGAGGGGGAGTGCTGTACGAGAGGGTTGTGAGGAAATGAGAGAGTATGAGAGAGAATGTGAGATAGGTGAGTTACTTTTTGCTTTTTAATTGTTTTGTCTTTTGCAAATGAAAAGAGAGTTAAGAGGGAGTGTGAGAGAGGGCATGGGGGCCGGCTGACACAGCACACACACACACACTCTTTACATTTTTATTTCAATAGTGGACATACTAGTTTGGGTTATTTATGTTTCTACCCCACAACTTCCCGTTTTTGACAGGTTTTACTATTTTCTCATTTTATTGATTTTATTGGTTCTAGACCTTCACTAATGTTTATTAATGACTATTTAGTTGACCAAAATTGTTACGAGTCTATTTGACCCGCTTAAAGTCACGTTTTCCCGGTTTCCTCGAAAAACGCGCTTTAAGGTTCGTTAGTGTTTTTAATTCATTTTAAAGATCCGTTTTCTTCGGGATTTATTCCCTCATGATTATTTAAACTTAATTAAGCTTCTAAAACACTTATGAGCCTAATTAATCACTATTTTAATTACGGGGTATTTCACTTCTAAAGGTAGTACTTGATTGTCAAACAGTTAAACATTTGATCTTGATTCGCCTTTACGGCTGCAATCAGTTCATGTAATATTTGTGCTGAGTTTAGTAACATCGGGTCCCATATATCAATCTCTTTGAGTACTATACATATTCTTTTCCTCCCTATTTAATTATTATCACATCTTATCTGTAGTTCATATTTGTTTTCTTCATCCGTTTAATTGGATGTATTGCAGATTGCATAATAGCTTGAGCAACACGGCTCTTCACTTCCCAACCCTCCTCATTGACGGTGGTGCATCTACAAAGGGTATTCTATTTCACACAAGGATATGATTGTCCATAAGGACTAAACATTCATCACTACTAGTGATTATTATTACATGCTGGTATACACTTCTGGTATTTGGCTAATAAGTCATGTCTGAGAATTCTCTAACAGTTAGACTGGCATGGTTTACAATTACGATGGCTATGTAATTCCTTCAGTTGCAGTAGTTGGACTAACTAGTCTTCCCAAGGTTCTATAGGTTTCTAAACTTAAAAGTTTGTATGGAAATTTTGGTATTCACTAAGAGATTACAAATTTTAGTGGTAGCTGCAGCACTTGCTGTGACAAGTGCGCAAGGCAAATGGAAATTTCAGTGGGTTGATTGTTATAGCGCTTGCAGTAGCAAGTGCGCCATGCAGGTGGAAATATTGGTTCAACAATTACCGGTCTCGTTGACTCTCTCATCCTTGAGTATGGTTTACATAGTAGAGTGGGCATTAAAATTCCATTCATATATATATGATCTGTCAAGGTTTTAAGGTTACTGGTACCGAGTGCACATAGCTAATCCCAAAAGTCATTCACGAAAAGGCGAGTGGTCACTGACACACTCCCACATACTTCGGCATATATCTGCCTAATATCCAAGGCTAAGTACATAACAAAATAAGTAAAAGTGTTCCACTAGCGATATCTCGGAGTTCAGGGTACTCATGCCCTGACGACTCCTTTCTCTTTATGGGCTCCAGCATCAGTAGATGTCTGGCCCTCCTGACTGCCTCGTGATACTCCGGATCCTCCAGCTGAGGTCTTCTAAGTAGTCCTTGGTGGTCTATAATTACAACCCTCCAGGTTCATCCAGCACTCGAACTCCCGGTGGCCCTCTTTCTTGCAGTACCGGCATTCCACCTTGCGGCCACTGCAGTCGACCCCAGGATGGTCCTTCCCGCAACGCTTACAATAGTAGTGGCGCTGGGGCTGTCCGGTGCCTGATGGTGATATTTAGTTTAAGTTAATATCTGATGGTATGAATGTTAAGGTTACAACTGAATTTAAGAGGAAGGTGTTCTCACCCTTAGGAGGCGCAGATGTCAGAGGCTGAGCATCTATAGCTAGGTCGGTCAACCGGAGGACGGGCTCTTTCCCCCTTGCTCCCTGGTGACCCTGCTGCCCTTTCTTCTGAAAGAATTTCCTGTTTAAGGTTTCGGGTCAGCATTCATTAAAGGTGTTTAATATGGTAAACAATTTAGAATGGGATAAGTCCTTACTTTCCCTTTTTCTTGCCATCGCCTGGAGGCGCTCCTCCACCCTCAGACTCTCCCTCAGGGTTCTTTCTCCTCTTCGTCCCAAGAGTCTCTTCCCGAGTCTGGAGCAGTAGCTCCGTCCTCGAGGCAGCGTCATAGCACTCTTGGAATCTCATGGGTAAGTCCTCACAAGGTTAATTTGTAGTTTAGTAAGTAAAGAATTAATGACACTCCTGTTTATACCTGGATAGAAGTATAGAGGGTAGCACCCATCGCCATCTGGATGCGAAACAGTAATCCCCCAGAATTTCTCAACCTTCACGGTCTCTGAGTAGTCGACTCCGGGGATGAAGTCCAGTAAACCGATGAATCGAGCGTAGTACTCATCCACGGTCAGACCTCCCTGGGAGAGTGTCTCGAACTCTCTGCGCTTCTTCTGCTTGAGATGCGTCGGGTAGTACTTCTCCCTCAGCAGCTCAACGAAGGCAGCCCATGTAAAGTCGGGCGTAGCCAGGTGATGGTCCTTGACCAACCTCCACCAAGTGCTGGCTGCATCCTTCAGATGGAAAGCAGCATTGACGACCCTCTTGTTGGCAGGTACTTGCAAAGCTTCATAGGCTTTCTCGTGCTCTACTATAAAACGCTCTAAGGCTACGGGGTCTGGCTCCCCTGAATAAGTAGGTGGTCGGGTCTTGGTAACTGACTTCAGCCAGTTCGTCTCTCTGGGCTGTGGCGGGTGGGTTGGTGCTCCTCCAATCTGAGTACCAAGCTGTGCAAGAACGGCAACAATCGTCTCTGCAACTCCTAGATTCGCGGGGTCACCGCCTTCACCTCTACCGGCACCACGGCCTCTAGTTCCTCCTGACATCTGTAGTACAGAATGTCTTATCATCACTCGATAAATATACCGTACACAACCAGTGGGTATTTTTAAGGCTAACATATCACGCAATTTGTGTTACTAAACCTAATCTCGTTTAAGACGAGTCATCTCATACCTCACAAACATTTCCCGTATTTCCCAAGTCCTAAGCTCACTGTCTTAACCTAGTATCTCGTCATCAGAGCGGTACTCCGCTCTGATACCACTTCTGTAACACCCCTGTCGATAAACACATAATAATCTCTCACATAGCATAATTAAAAGACGTCTTACAGCGGAAGAACAAACAACATTAACTCTCACACGGGTGTCACCTGCCATTACTCGCCCACGCGAGTAACGAAGCAGAAACTAAATCCAACAACCAAAACAAACAGCACTGCCATACCGCTGTGACAATGAGATAAATCCTATACATCATAATAAGTCCAAAAACCATAACCATCGATAAGTGGGCATCTACCCAATCCCGCACTTCGGCTTCGACGACGATTAGCAACCTGCGACAATGCCATAAAGGCTCAGTGATAAACGCTGAGTATGCGGACCTGGACCCTATTGGTCACTTGTCATTTTAACCATCTTGATATTAGATTGATTTCATGCTTTACCAGTTTACAGATATAATAAACACTGTAATAATCATGCATAACACATAGTCATCCATCCAATCCAAATAGACATTATATTTCACAACAACAGACGTATAAACGAACGTATCGAGTAGTTGCATGACAGTGTATAATCGTCTTAGTGAACGGTTTCCATATTTAATATTATTTGGCCTTCAAGGCCCCATCCATCCAAACCATGTTTAATTAATTACTATTTGGGTGTCATGTTAGGACAACCCGATTATCCTTTCCAATGGACAGTAGTCCTCCCGTACACACAAAGGTGCTCATGTTGCCAGAGGTCCGGAGGCCCCTGGTCATTCACTTTGCCTCGTAAGGCGTCCATATAAAGGTCGTAGCCACGTACCAACAGTAGGTACCATCTGACCCACGATCCAGTTAGGGCTCGTTGGGAAATTTCCTGGAGCGGAACCCGATCGGGTACCCCTCAGTGATCACAAATGCGCAACCAGGTAGTTCGTAAACTACCGGGATTCCTCCTCTCATCTCATACCAATTCGCTCATAGGATTAAGATAAACTCTTAGTTTTATGGAGAATACAATTCATTAATTTGCTGCCCAATGGGTCTCACGCATACCTAGAAGTAATCCAGGTTATATTCATGTTCAAGATCCATGCTCTAGAGACCGACATTGTCGCATCCCGTACCTAAGTGTTTTACTTAGGTTATTATATACTTAATATTAATACTAAGGTATTATATTAAGTAACCATCGTGTCATCACATTAAACGCATATGTATGTTTATATAAGTCGATCTATAGTCGACGTAGTGTTAGTCTCGTGGGACGCTCGCGCATAATTAAATAACGCAATAACACACATCATCACATACACATAACATACAAGTTATCAAACAAATCCGAGCCCAATGAATTCCTCAGGACAACCCAGATCAAACCCTTCTTCACATACCGTACACCTTAGACCAAGGATGCGCAGTGTAGTCCACTAAGCTTGTCGAGCGCTGTAACACCCCAACTGCTAACAACACACTTAACAACACATTGCAGCGGAAATCGTAACTCACAACATAACTTAACTCGTTGGTGTTACACGCCGTTAGCCACCCACGTGGTTAACAAGGCTAACATACTTACATCGTACCTCCCGAGCATCTACACATTACTTTTTCCTTCCATTGACAACAACTGGAAAGCATACATACTTTACAACTGTACCGAGTATTTACAAACTAATGCCGATAACAATTTCGGTCTTACTACACCTACAATACAATCTCAAATTGAATGTCCACCCATGGACAGCAACTACCCGTCCTACTCTCGAACGGCTATCAGCTTCTTCGTACCTGTAGAGTAATGGGGGCCCCCAAAGGGGGTCAGCACCTTTGCTGGTATGGTAATCCCGCAGCCCGCATGCTACCGGGCCACGCACAACTATTTGTCGTCTTAGCATGCGGTTGATTTTATTTCAAACATGCAGAAACTCACACTCATATCATGCTTACAAGCAAACATCCATTAATAGGACACATACACAAGGTTAGCACACACAACATAACAACACACTTCACTTAACAACATACACAACTTAATTCCACTCTTCTTAGAGAACATAAACTTTACTTAGGGAGTGCCGGGGTGATATGAGCCCGCGCACAACATACATACATTTTCTTTACTTGGATGTGGCGGCCTCGTATAGGACCGATCACACCATACACAATTTCCCCCTAACTCCAATAATGATAAGTTAGGTAAGCCTTGGTTAAGCTTGTGGGTGGTTGTAATTTCAAGAGGAAAAACAACCGTAACATAACAAAGAGGGAGTCGAAGCGAACTTAGGCATCAACACCCTACCAACATTACACATAATTTCCCTCCTAGCCCGATGTGGAGGTCGGGTAGGTAAGCTTTGGCTAAGCTAGTGGGAGGTCGACATCCAATGAAGGAAAACAACCCTAACATAACAGGATGGGAGTTAATTCACATATATACATCAACTCCCAAACAACACGCGTGACCGGAACGACCGGATTCCTCACCATACATAACATGTACTTATTAGTTAAAGGTTCCTTTATGGAACTTGTCACATACATACATCACATAGTTTTACTAACTCTGTTAATCACATAAGGGGAATTACATCCACTTCAACAACACGGATAATGGTATCCAAAAGCAACAACATATAAAACAAGTCATATACATCAAACTTAATCACAACACACACTAACACACGGATAGCCGTAGTTAGAACGTTCCCGTGGGTTGGGACGTTTATTCCGAATACCGATCTCTTATGTGAACCTAAGGTCGGTTAACTATTATTTAACACATAATTAAGGTTAAGCGGTATCGGAATTGATTACGCCACAATAATGAATTACTATAAACTCATTTCATGCTTTATCTTGCAAGGTGGCAAACACACAGAAAAACACATTGGCATACAAGCCGGTGTAATCCGGTAGGACACAGGTTGCAAGAAAACCATACCTGTCACCAAGGTCCACTCTATTGTGTTCTCTTAGGTTCCTTGAATAATCTTTGAACAACTGGTAACATTACATTTGTTTCCATTAAATAGGGGCAATACAATTGTTGAACGACTAGTGCGCCCATAGTTAACCCCGTTATCCCGTTATACTTAATTTTACTCTTGTGATCTTAAGTTCACAACTCTCACATCAAACCTAACACTTGTTTACACATCTTAAGGCCTTTACATGTCACCAAAACAAGGCCTAACATCATCCAAAACCATTACCATCCAATCCCCCATCATTAGAAGGCTCAAGCACACTTATAGAGCAAAAAATGGAGTTCAAAAGATTATTGGTCATTTTCAAATAACAATATACCTAAACATATGCCAAAAACATGTCAAAACAGATAGTACTTGAAAAGAGGAATCCAACGCCGCAAACGGCACTCAAAACGGAGTTCAAACGAAAAAGTTATGCAAAAACAAAGGTTGGTCCGAACATGCGTCCGACCTTGCATGTTCGGACATAAGTCGAGAGTTCTGAAAATTTTCCGTCGTATGATGTCCGAACTTCAATGTTCGGACACATGTTAGGACATACCGAAAACTGCAAAATCCAATACAGAAAACAACTAGAACCAAGCCACAAATCCCCCACAAAACATACATAACTTATAGTAGCAAAATAGCCCATCGAAAACACATTTCCACGGGGTTTTAATGCATCATACACCCATTAAAATCAACCAAAAACATCACCAAATCAAAGAGTCAAAAACACTCATTTTCTACCAAAATTTCGCCATAACCTCCCCATAAACTCTACACATTCATCCTCATCAATTTCCATCATTTTCATCCCTAATCTAGCCACACCCTTTCAAGGGTCCTAACAGCACTTAACACAATCCTCAAATTCATCAACAACAATACAACCACAATATCAATCTCAAACTTAAAACGTTTGGCTCTTAAGGCCCTCAATTCAACTATTAAATCACAAACCTCTTCTCACATCAATTAAACACATTCCAATCCAGATTTTAATCCACAATTTGGGTTCATTAAATTGTTTACCCATCCCAAACACTTAAACAACTTATAACAAAGTTGAAGGTAGTTTCCTTACCTTAATCTTACAAGTCTCTTTAATCCTCTTCTTGCTCCTCATCTTTCCCAAAATCGGTTGAGAGGGTATGGAGTTTCCAACTCCATCCCAACATCCAAGAAACACAAAATACATTCCATTAACCATCTAAACCCTTATGAAATCTCAATTCCACAAAAGGGCTTAGAGCACAAGTTAGGGTTTTACCTTTGGAGATTTTTGAATGGTTTTCAACTCTTGAATCTTAAGAGGGACTCCCACCACCATTTAAAGCTTGGAGAATATCTCAACAAGGAAGAAAAGCTAGTCATTACAAGAGCCAAAATCGGCCAAGGTGGGAAAATGGAGAAAACATGACTTGTTCATGGATATTTTTACCTTGATAGAAAGAGGAAGCTTCAAGCTTCAAAATGGTGTGCTTTTCTCTTCAAATGGCCAACACCCACGAAAATGAAACTCATCCTTTTCGAATTTTGAAAAGAGAGAGTGATAGAGGATGATGAGAGGATCACAAATATGTGATTATTTTTGAGTTTGGAGCTTGGGTGTAGCTTGGGCATGAGAGGAAAGTTGGAGAAGCCATGGAAGGGGAGAGGAAGAAATCGCTGGCCTGAAGAAGAAAGAGAGAACGTAGGGAAGAAAGGAGAAAGGAAAGAGAAAAGGAAAGAGAGAAATGAGAGGAGAGAGAGGGTGGGGGCATATGTTTACTTTTTCACTTTTTGACTTATTTAACTTGTTAACTAGTCATGTGTGAGGGGCTATCTATTTTAATAAAACCGGCCCACTAATATATACACGCTGGAGCGTTTTTCGTCTTTTACAGAAAACGCTCGTTAATTTACCCGGTTTAGCACTATTCACTAACCGGGCCCGTTTTCCGGAATTTTCTTGTTTATTTAATTTTAATGGTTATTATACTCCCATTAATGTGTATTTATAGTTATATGATAAACTATAATTTTTACGGGGTCATTTGACTGTTTAAAGTCACGTTTTCGGGTTTTCTCGAAAAACGCGCTTTAGACTCCGTTAGCGCTTTAACGCATTATTTGGATCCGTTTTCTTCCGGAATTTTTCCCACATGTTCTTAGTATGTAATTAGGGTATACAAATATATTTATAACCCTAGTGAAGGTTATATGCCTCCTAAAATAATTAAATATGGGTTTTCACGTTTATGTCTTTTACGCATTTTCTTTTTTCTTTTTTTTTTTGGTTTTTATTTCTTCACCAATGATCTTAAGGACTTAATTAGCCTTAGAAAATTAATACACAATTAATTAACACATTAAGGTTTGGGGTATTTCAATCTACCCCCCTTAAAAGAACTTCGTCCTCGAAGTTCACACTTCCCACACATCATTGGTTAGAATACGGGGATTACTTGCAACATAAAACTTCCATAACAACATACTTTACGTCACAACCTCGGACTTGATGGTCCGGGTAACACATCCATGCATACATAACATACTCACATAGTAACCTCGGACTCAATGGTCCGGGTACCTTAACAACATTTGCACATACATAACAACCCTTAGACTCTTGGTCTGGGTAACATAACAACATTTAGACTCGTAGGTCTTGATAACATAACACTTTCGGAACTTAACCACATTAGGACTCAAGGTCCAAAATAATAATTACTACACATACCACACAACATGTCATAGCATGTATATCAACCAGAAATTCCTTTTCCATCTCTTCATGAGTTCGAGACCCATGTAGAGTACATATACACTGTGATCCCGCAGAACCGGTCGCGATGGACACTCTGGTCCCCGTTCCTTTGGGAGATCAAAACAATTGCATACATCTTTAAAGTATACTTCTCATGTCACCGGTCCTAAGACAAAGGCTCGTACGTCCTCAGCTCGTGAGCAAGTAGTAGGAAAATACCCTCTATGAGGTTGATTATAATGAAATCCTTTATTGGAAGGATACAAGTTGAAAATCCTCTACGAGGTCACATAAAGGTAGTCCTTCCTTTGAAAATACCACTTAAGAATCTTAAAATATTTATTGAAGTCTAGAAAATACCAATTGTAAATTTGAAACCCAATTTAAAATTCTTTTGAAAGCTCCATACAACTCCAAGTCCAGTTATTGTTAATTGCATCTTATTCTTGATGTGATTATTTATGCTCACTTATAGGGAGTTTCAAGAATCATCCAACCCTAATGTGATCAGCATCAGAGTTGAACTATCTTTCCACCCCAATTTGTGTTCGGCTTCCCTTGATCTCATGATAATCAAGTTTCACCTCCCACTTCATTTTCAAACAACAGATAACACGTTCATTTCCAATTTTCTATCTTTTAATCCTTCTAGTCATAATCATACATCTCCAAGGGATAGAACTCCGTCTATCGATCATCATCCAAATTCAACTTAATCCCGTCACCTAGGGAATCTTATTCTCACTAGGTTCTATGTCGGTTTCATACCTCTTCATAAATCACAACACTGTATATATATATACTTTATCAAAATACGATACACGGTTTTACATTTAGTATTATATGAACATATATAGTCGGGGTTTTAGTTCCCCGGGAGTTTCTTTACCCCCTTATACTTATACTTTCGCACATCTCTTAACAAAATAACACACTTATCACAATGGTATTCGCATCTTCAGTGTGCAATTACCATAATTAAACCATGAATGAATGCATATGTTTATGTAACACACACACCAATCATCAGAACAAATCATTTTGTGCTATGCACACCATAATTCACGTACACTTGTACAGTAAAACATACTAAACGGTTTTGCGCTCTACCCCCCTTAAAAGGGATTACGCCCACGTAATCAATCACTTAATCATTGGTTTTGAACATTCTACCGTCGTGAAGTGTTTATCTCCACGCGGTTTATTACACAATGTGTTCTGGTTTGAGGATCTTAGCCATATTGGCGGTTTAGTCCCTAACCAAGAATTCTCATTAGAGTTTATTTTTAACTCTTAACTGGTTTCGATCCTGGCCTGTGAGGCTTTTAGGCATCATTAGTTTGCCATTCACTCATGTTCACTATTCACATTCATCGTTTGGCTCACTGGTTTCTGCTGCGCAACTCTTGATAATTTAGAGCTTAATTTGCCCCATACATTATTCTTACTGTACCGTAATCTTCGATTATCACCTTCATCTTGGTGATAACGGTTTCTCAACCGACATGTGGTATCACTTACCATGAGCGAATTCGGTGAGTTACAAAACTTACTATCCACTTCCATGATGATTTACTGTATTCCACAATGACGTACTTGATTTCTTCCGACTTACTGTCGGTTGAATTTGAGCTACTACCTAATGAGTAGTACTCTTTCGGTTATTTCCAACACTTGAGGTATATTCCATACCGATATTTAATAATCGTGTTACTGTAGTCACTTATGTCAACCAAGTACCCTTTGATTTGTACGACCGTGCTTCTCTTATGCATGGGTTTTATCACACCATAAGTCTTGTTCATCTATCACACTTATCATTTGCCAAAACTTCCTAGCTATCTCACTCGATCATTACCGTGCAAGCGCAATACCAAAACCCTCAGTCATACAGAGTGCAGAGGCGTAAACTCTTGACAGTAAATCTCTTATGCGATTGCAATAGGAATTCGCACTGTTTTCCTTATCACATAGTCTCAACTACTGGCTTATTGCCCAGTCTGTTTATCATTACTTACTTGTATGTCCATTGAGTTTCACTCATAACTGGTCCTATTTGCCACATTATTATTTAACAATACTTATGCAACGGTCGCTTGCTGCGCACCGTGCGGTTACTTATTGTATAACATTAACTTACACGGCATCCGCTATTATATTAGCTTCTGCCATTGCACTGTGTTTCGCCACTTAGTTGGCCGACTGCTGAACACGCTATTGTTTTTAAGTCTTTATGCTATTTGAGCGTTGTTCGTTACATCTTTAGCATCCCACACCTATGGTGGTTGCCATTAGGCTTATCACCTTTTCAGTCTCCACAACTGGTACAACTCTTTTCATAGTAACAACATGGTCAACCTTTAACACATTCCCTAAACTTAATTCACATAACTACCGCTATTGCGGTCTCACAATGTCAGAGGTATCCCCACTCTTGAAGCAGTGGTTCGTTATCCGCTTACTTACTTATATAACATGAATCTCTGTGATCAATAACATTTTCTTAACACATTCCACTTGTGGCTTATAAGCCTTATTGTCTCGAGCTCTACTCATTGTAGGTTGTTCACACACATTTACTTCTCCGTACATATTACACGTTTTATAGATTGTATTGGCCTCCATGACAAGGTCGTAGTTCCTTTCATGGGATGCTCCTTCAAGGATGTCAGACTTCCTCCTGACGACTTATGCTTAAACTGGTGTTAGTTTCAACCCTTGCGTTTCCGTCATGCTATCTCATTCAACCATTGTTGATCCAACCACCCCTTTAAGGATAGTTCCTGGGTGTCACTAGGTCATGCCATTACATCTGGCTTGTACTTATAAGTACGTTTAATCAACTACATTGCCTCGGGTTCCTGGCTGATTCATTATCCTCTCCAGTGAGATTGATATCTCGAGTGATCATCTCGGGAGTGATCCCGTTCATCGCACATCAACATATCCATAGTAGGCATCTGCCCCACCATATGTAGGCTGGGTACTTACTTCAGCTATTATGTTCATCCTTCCAGATCCTTGAGACGTATGCTATGTCTTTACTTACTAATCAGTGCACTTCGCACTTGTTCACCTTTAAACATTTCCTTAGAATAAACTTACTAATTCCTTGAGTCTTCCTTAACTTAACTAGGTCCTTTTACTTCAACCATACTTGGTGTAATCCATTGCTCTTGCTTGACTTTTACTTCGGACCGTAGTATGGAGTCGACTACTTCCCGTGTTCTAGACTCCACTCATATACATACGTGGGGTATCCTGCTGATACATTGCTACTTACCCGACTACCCCATAAGAAGGTTTGTCAGGCCCATAAGCTCCTATCGGAGTGCGGTCGTCCCACATTACTGTTGGTACACTCGTAGTGTCCGTCACACGCCTAGGTGAAGTATTCTGTTGTCAACTCCTCTTATATTATCCTGTGATAATATGCATTCCATGCTTCCCGAACTTAATCAAGGGAAGTGTATCCACAGTTGTATTATTATGAACTCACTTCATTCCCTCGGGTTGTTACCCTTGGGTTTACCGGTTTCCATCCGGTTGTTTAAAAGTAACTGGGTAAAACTTACCTACCATGTGGCACTGAGGCCCGCGTAGGTCTTCTGGTTTGGTTTTAAGAAAGAAGAATTGAAATAAAATGGGTTTGAAAGAAAATCTGGTTTTGAAGGAGAGTCTGAAAATGATTTTAGGTTGAAAGAAAAATTTTCGTGGTTTTACAACGTTTCCTTGCCTTAACCAAGTCTAGCTTCTTGCTGACTGGTATATTTCCAAGTACAGTGGTCAGGCTATTAAGCCCTTCCACGGTTATGATAATCCCACTTAACTTCATGGTACTTTACTAAGTACCGGTAGTTGTTTAAAATTTTCCGTACAGCCTTGTTATAGCAGCACTTGCCATGGCAAGTGCGCCATGCTAACTGGTTATCGGTTCAATACACACTGGTTGCGGTATTGTTTTCATCCGCACTAATATCAGTGGCCTTGCTGGCCCTTGCTTGATCTTACAGTCTTAACAATAAATGCTCTGGGTACTTCTCAATGTCTTCACATGATAACCATTAACTAGGGTGTTTCCCATTCTGGGAGACTCCTTTTTACTTATTATCATATCCTCCTCGTACTACGTCATAGTTCTTTGCTCGGTTGGTGTACCGTTGGTGTGTTAGTCAACATTGTAGTCCCGTAGACACTCGTCTCGGGTTCTACTACTTCACTTCTCCACTGTTGCACGGTTAGTGCTTGCACGCTGGTTATCCTCGACTGCTTCACATGTCGACCCAGGGTGCCGGAAATTCCATTTTCTTATGCATAAGATTCTTCACTTTTCGCTACCTCATGCGGCAGACATTGTTAAAATGGAGACCGTTTTCGGGATCACACCTTTCGGGATCTACCGTATGACAGGTCCTCCGTACTTATAAGGACACTTAATAACAGCCAGCTCGGGTATTCCCGAGTAAGAGAGGACTTCCATCTCTCTGGCGTTCTTTCCAAGTTATATAATAGGGTTTGTGGAGGGCGGGATGGATACTGTAGGTATCCAGTACACACTGGTATTTCCCTAACTAGCGTACTTCTCACGCTATCACTCAACCCTTAACCCAAAGTACTAAACTTCTTAACTCGGTACTTCCTAAGCTCGGTAATTCAGTCATCAGAGCGATACTTCGCTCTGATACCACTTTTTGTAACACCCCAACTGCTAACAACACACTTAACAACACATTGCAGCGGAAATCGTAACTCACAACATAACTTAACTCGTTGGTGTTACACGCCGTTAGCCACCCACGTGGTTAACAAGGCTAACATACTTACATCGTACCGGTCTGATGGACTAAACTCCCGAGCATCTACACATTACTTTTTCCTTCCATTGACAACAACTGGAAAGCATACATACTTTACAACTGTACCGAGTATTTACAAACTAATGCCGATAACAATTTCGGTCTTACTACACCTACAATACAATCTCAAATTGAATGTCCACCCATGGACAGCAACTACCCGTCCTACTCTCGAACGGCTATCAGCTTCTTCGTACCTGTAGAGTAATGGGGGCCCCCAAAGGGGGTCAGCACCTTTGCTGGTATGGTAATCCCGCAGCCCGCATGCTACCGGGCCACACACAACTATTTGTCGTCTTAGCATGCGGTTGATTTTATTTCAAACATGCAGAAACTCACACTCATATCATGCTTACAAGCAAACATCCATTAATAGGACACATACACAAGGTTAGCACACACAACATAACAACACACTTCACTTAACAACATACACAACTTAATTCCACTCTTCTTAGAGAACATAAACTTTACTTAGGGAGTGCCGGGGTGATATGAGCCCGCGCACAACATACATACATTTTCTTTACTTGGATGTGGCGGCCTCGTATAGGACCGATCACACCATACACAATTTCCCCCTAACTCCAATAATGATAAGTTAGGTAAGCCTTGGTTAAGCTTGTGGGTGGTTGTAATTTCAAGAGGAAAAACAACCGTAACATAACAAAGAGGGAGTCGAAGCGAACTTAGGCATCAACACCCTACCAACATTACACATAATTTCCCTCCTAGCCCGATGTGGAGGTCGGGTAGGTAAGCTTTGGCTAAGCTAGTGGGAGGTCGACATCCAATGAAGGAAAACAACCCTAACATAACAGGATGGGAGTTAATTCACATATATACATCAACTCCCAAACAACACGCGTGACCGGAACGACCGGATTCCTCACCATACATAACATGTACTTATTAGTTAAAGGTTCCTTTATGGAACTTGTCACATACATACATCACATAGTTTTACTAACTCTGTTAATCACATAAGGGGAATTACATCCACTTCAACAACACGGATAATGGTATCCAAAGCAACAACATATAAAACAAGTCATATACATCAAACTTAATCACAACACACACTAACACACGGATAGCCGTAGTTAGAACGTTCCCGTGGGTTGGGACGTTTATTCCGAATACCGATCTCTTATGTGAACCTAAGGTCGGTTAACTATTATTTAACACATAATTAAGGTTAAGCGGTATCGGAATTGATTACGCCACAATAATGAATTACTATAAACTCATTTCATGCTTTATCTTGCAAGGTGGCAAACACACAGAAAAACACATTGGCATACAAGCCGGTGTAATCCGGTAGGACACAGGTTGCAAGAAAACCATACCTGTC